>BLSH010524426.1:13145-25762 GCA_018402905.1 Glandirana rugosa | reverse complement strand
TTGACGGCACAAATGTTGAACAAGGGGCAAGAACGAGAGACACTCCTCTAGCGCCCAGAGACCACCTGTGGCCCAGGCGGGCTGGTCGCCCGTGCGTCCCCATTCTCCCAAGGTAAAGGGGAAATTCCTAGATAGGTTGTCACCTTGCTGGGTCCCAGATGTTTTATTGGCTGCATATGTCTGATGGCTTAGGAGGGTACCCTGGTAGTGGTGCTGATGAACTGTGTGTTAGATCCGTGCATCTTTCTGCAGCTATTATTATTGCTTGAATTTTTTTCCCATTATGGGCGTGTGTGGGGCCTCATGTCTTAGTTATGCCTAAGGCCTCACAATACCTAGAGCCGCCTCTGGTCCTCCCCTTCGGCTCGCGCTGGGCGCGCTCCTGGCAGCATGCACGTGCACCGCCGTGTGAGCGTGCCCGCTGGTCGGGCGGACCCGGTGTCCACCAGAGACCCGCGATCTCCTCACAGAGAGCAAGAACGGGGAACAAGTTGTAAACACGGCAGTTCCCCGTTCTGAGAGGGGGCATGCCAGATCTACTGATCCCTATCACTGGGATCAGTTAGATCTGTCATGCCCCTGCCAACTCCACACCCCCACAGTTAGAACACACCCAGGGAACACATTTAACCCCTTCACTGCCCCTTAGTGTTAACCCCTTCCCTGCCAATGACATTTATACAGTAATCAGTGTCTATTTTTAGATCTGATGGCTGTATAAATGTCATTGGTCCCAAAAAAGTGTCAAAACTGTCTGACATGTCCGCCGCAATATCGCAGTCCCGATAAAAATCGCAGATCGCCACCATTACCAGTAAAAAAATAAAAACGCCATAAATCAATGCCCATAGTTTGTAGTCGCTGTAACTTTTGTGCAACCCAATTAATATACGCCGATTGCGATTTTTTTACCAAAAATATGTAAAAGAATATATATTGGCCTAAACTGATGAATAAATTTGTTTTTTAATTTTTAATTTTTGGACATTTATTATAGCAAAAAGTAAAAAATATTGTTCTTTTTTCAAAATCGTCGCTCTTTATTCATTTATAGCGCAAAAAATAAAAACCGCAGAGGGGATCAAATACCACCAAAAGAAAGCTCTATTTGTGGGAAAAAAAGGAAACCAATTCTGTTTGGGTACAACGTCGCAATTGTCATTCAAAGAGTGACAGCGCTGAGGCAGAAAATTGGTCCGGGCAGGAGGGGGGGTTTAAGTGCCCAGTAAGGAAGTGGTTAAAGGACATATGACTCCAAAACTGCATGCCAAAAAAACGGTGGGGGCATTTATGAGGGGTTTTTGAGGCGCTTCCCAATCATTTCAATGGGGATGAGCATTTTGATGTGGTTTTTTTTTTAGCTCCCCAAACATGCTCCAAAGATGTTGCAAGCAGGACTCTTTCACTGCACCGCCCCAGTGTGAAAGCATTCATTGATTTTAAAGATTCTATCTAGATTGTAAGCTCTAATGAGCAGGACCCTCTGATACCTCCTGTATTGAATTGTATTGTAATTGTACTGTCTGCCCCATGTTGTAAAGCGATGCGCAAACTGTTGGTGCTGTATAAATCCCATATAATAAAAAAAATAATAATAATAGTAAAGGGAAGCATTTTTCTTGAGCTTTTCAGGTGCTTTTGTCTTTATTCAAAAGCACTTAAAGAACTCCTCAGTGTGAAAGAAAGCACCCTAAAGCTGAGAGTCACTAAGGACCCTTTCACACTGAGGAGTTTTTCAGGCGTTTTTGTGTTAAAAAAAAAAAGCACCTGAAAAGATCAAGAAAAATGCTTCCCTTTAAAATCAATGAATGTTTTTACACTGGGGCGGTGCACTTTAATTGCGGTGAAAAAAAATACTGTTTGCAGCATCTTTGAGGCATGTTTGGGGAGCTACAAAAAAGGCATCAAAATGTTTCTCTCCATTGAAATGAATGGGAACCGTCTCAAAAATGCCTCAAAAACACCCCACTAAGCATTTTGGTGCAGTTTTTGAGCCACATGTCCTTTAAAAACTGCACTAAAAGCAATCCATTAATGCATAGGCGTTTTACTGGCAGTTTTAAAGCGACCCAGTGTAAAAGTGCCCCAATTCAGTAAAACAGTTCACCGTTACATAGTTTACTACTTCAAGACTGCCCACTGCATATATACTGCGGCAGGGCGGCTCTATTGCATGGAACAACGTACCTGTACATTGCACATACACGGCGGATGAGCCACAGAGAGGCAGAACGGGGATCTGCCTATGTAAACAAGGCCAGGGGCATAACGATAGGGGTTGCAGGGGTTGCGGTTGCAACCGGGCCCCATGCTCCAGGGGGCCCATGTGCTTCCCTTGTACACCTGGATAGGAGTGATGGCGAGGGTGGCATTTAGAAGGTTTATTTATTCCATTTTCCTCCTAATGCAGGAGATTGGTTCCTCTATATGCTGCCCCTGCCGCCCCTCCTATCCAGTTTACTTGTCTTCTGCTGTTCCCAGGGTCCCGCTGTGGGACCGTAATAAAGGGACCCGTGAAAGGAGTAAAGGGCCCCAGGATTAGCAAGAAGAGGGAAGGGCCCTGGCCAGAGGTCAGGGGGGCCCTTCCTAATTTCTTGCACCCGGGCCCTGAAGGTTCTAGTTACGCCTCTGAACAAGGCAGATCCCCGTTCTGACAGGGGAGGGCACAGAGATCGTCTGTTTCTAGTAATCAAGAACAGCGATCTCTGTGTACTTCCTGTCACTCCATCTCACAGTTAGGGCTCATTTACACGTGCTTTGGCTTCAACGCACATTAACCACTTCAGCCCGGAAGGATTTCCCACTTTAGGACCAGAGCACTCTTTGCGATTTGGCACTGCGTCGCTTTAACTGACAATTGCGCGGGCATGCAATGCTGTACCCAAACAAAATGTGTGCCCTTTTTTTCCCCCCAAACAGAGCTTTCTTTTGGTGGTATTTGATCACCTCTGCGCCATTTCTGATCGCCGCTATAAACAAAAGAAAAGCGACAATTTTGCAAAAAAAAAACCCAAAATGTCTTACTTTTTGCCATAATACAAATCCAAAAAAATATCTAAAAAAATGTTTTTTTCATCGGTTTTGGCCGATTTATATTCTTCCTCATATTTTTGGTAAAGAAAATTGTAATCAGTGTTTATTGACTGGTTTGCGCAAAAGTTGCTGTGTTTACAAATGATGAGAATTCATTTATGGGGTTTTAATTTTTTTTTATTTTTTACTAGTAATGGCGGTGATCTGCGATTTTTAACGGTAATGCGATATTGCGGCGGACATGTCGGACCATTTTGACACTTTTTTGGGACCATTGGCATTTATATAGCGATCAGTGCTATGAAAATGCATTGATTACTGTGTAAATGTCACTGGCAGTGAAGGGGTTAACCTGCAGGGGGCACTCTAAGGGTTAACGGTGTTCTCTCAGTGTGTTCTATCTGTATGGGGGCTGGGCTGGCTGGGGGAGGAGAGTGATCATGGCTCCCATACACAGAGCGCTGCGATCACATCCCTTCCCCCTCTGGTAGAACGGAGATCTGGGGTGATGGCGGGTAGCCGGCAGAGATCGAGTCCGCCCTACCTGCTCCCTGGCCCCCCCAGAACACAGTGAACGCATGAGCGTGCCTCCGTCAGGTGACAGCAGTTTGCGATAACGAGCCAAGTTGTCGCCGTAAAGCCAAGGCGGCCGGCCAGCAACTGGTTAAAGCTCCTATTGCTTCTACAAGGTTTTATGATGTGTTTTTGATGCTTTGGTGGAGCTTCGATGAGGCTTCGGTGGTGCTTCGATGAAGCCTTGGTGGTGCTTCAGTGATGTTCTTTTAAAGCTTAGTTAAAGCTTGGCAGATGCTCTGTGTGTTTATTGATATCTCATACCTGCAATATCTCCAAAACAAAGCAGAGCTAAAGCTGAATGAAAGCCTCTCAAAAGCTGCAGGTGCTTCAAGCAAGCTTCAAACGAGCTTTGTCATAGACTTCTATGGAGGGTTTAAAGAAGCTTTGAAGCACCACTAAACTACATGGGGTATAATTTTTGAAGCAAAGCCGAAGCAAAGCAAAGCAAACACAAGGTGTAAACAGGACTGTAAGCTAACCATTTTGTTTAGCGACATGAGCTTTGACTGGTGTTAAGGGTCCTTTCACAACGGAGTCGCCCGAGCGTTAGCGGTAAAACGCAGCTAATTAGCAGCTCGTTATGGCGCCGCTATTCGGGCGGCGGCGGTGCGCTTTTAACCCCCCCACAAGGGGTTAAACAGGGGTTAAATGTGCCAGTTTGCATCGCTCCCGAAGCGGTGTCCAGGCACTTCGTGAGCGCTGCCCCATTGCTTTTAATGGGCAGGGGCGGTATAGGAGCGGTGAATACAGCGCTCCCACACCACTGTAAAGATGCGGCTTGCAGGACTTTTTTTTACCATCCTGCAAGCGCACCGCCCCAGTGTGGAAGTATTCGGGCTTTCACACTGGGGTGTATTAGGGGGCGTTTTTCAGGCGCTTTTTAAGCGCTATTTTTTGTGCAAGAGTGCCTGAAAAACGCCTTGGTGTGAAAGGGGTCTAAGAGCTTTACCAAAGCCTGTCTGACACCCTGTTTTGAAGCAAGTGTAAATGTGCCTTCAGTAAACACATTGAGGGAACACAGTTAACCCCCATCGCCCTACCTCTTCCCTGCCAGTGTCATTTATACAGTAATCAGGACATTTTTTAGCAGTGATCACTGTATTAGTGTCACTGGTCCCCAAAAAGGGTCAGATTTGTCCACCGCAATGTCGCAGTCCCGCTAAAAATTGCTGATCCCCGTCATTACCAGTAAACACAATAAAAAAAATAAATAAAAGTCTCTAAATCTATCCCATAGTTTGTAGACACTATAACTTTTGCGCAAACCAATCAATATACGATCACCCCAGCCTCACCCAACTCCCTAACACCACCACCTCCCAAACCACTCCTCTACCTAATCTTCCAAGGCGATAGGTATCGGTAATTGGTATCGGCGACTACCTGAGGTAAAGTATCGGTACTCGTACTTGGTTGCAAAAAAGTGGTATTGGTGCATCCCTATTGTCAATCAAAGGATAGACGGGACATTTTTCAGGGGGTCCTACAATGTGTAATCATTTCTCTCCTGCTTTGAGAAAAAAAATGATAAAAGCGATACCTGTTATTTTTTAGGGGCCTCGTTTTTCTGTTAGACTGGAGTTCCCCTGGACATCAGACCAATCTGCAGAGAAGGAAACAAGAGTTGCAAATTTATCCCGAACACGCCAATAAGGTACAATGATCTTGTGACTGTGCAGCAAACAATACAAAACACATGGAAGAAGCCTTCCTCCCCCAGAGATAAAACGAGCATGGAACAGGAAAGCATTCAGCAATAAATTCCAATTTCTATTTACGAAATTTTCTTACTACGTGCACAGATATTGCTGTAACTGTCAAATTTCATCACAGTAATAGAACAATGGTGTAAGAGCAAACTGAAAAATGTGTAGCTTAAAGTGGACTTGAACTCAAAAAAAGTGAAGATTTGCATAGTTATAGGGAACATTGTGAGATGTTAATTGTGTTTAAGCAATTTAACGGAATAGGTAAATGACCAAATAATCTGGAGGAAAGCCAGCCATAGACGGATCAAATCTCAACCGGTTTAACAGGGACCAATTGAGATTTGATCCATCATCCTCCGTACAACTAGCCTGTTGGATTTTTCTCATGCAATCACTTTTGTGTTCTGCTGGCAGGGATGGCTCTTCGCTGGCAGAACACAATAGTGCTGCGGGAGGGATTCCCCCATCAACACTGACTGTATCAAACTATTTTCTTTCCTTCCACCTATGGGTTGCTTCCTGGCCGTCTTTAACCACTTCCTACCCGGCCTATTGACGGCCGGGCGGGGGGTTTGTTATCCTGACTGGACGTCTATTGACGTCCACAGGATAACCCGCGAACGCACGGGTGCGCATCACGGAGATTGGTGGTGCCGTGGGTCAGTCTGAGCCACCGCGTTACCGACCGAGGTAAAAGGCAACCAATGTAATAGGGGTTTACACTGTCCATTAATGTAATAGGGGTTTACACTGTCCACTAATGGAATAGGGGTTTACACTGTCCACTAATGTAATAGGGGTTTACACTGGCGACCAATGTAATTGAGACATTTAGCCTGCATTCACACTTGTGTGTCAGGAAAGCAAAATGTGCAAATATATTTAGCAGATACACAGCAGTGCCATTCATTGTTAATAACGCCTCACGCATCTGCTGGCATGTGCTGTGGCACCGTGTGATTTTGAAAAAAGGGTCAGGGATAGAGTTGAGCGGACACCTGGATGTTCGGGTTCAGCGGGTTCGGTACTGAACTTGACCCGAACTTGACCCCGGACCCTGAACCCCATTGAAGTCAATGGTGACACAAACTTTTGGGCACAAAAATGGCTCTAAAAAAGTCCTGGAAAGGGCTAGAGGGCTGCAAAAGGAATCAAAATGAGGGTAAGAGTAGGACAAGTGCCCTGCAAACAAATGTGGTTAGGGAAATAACTTAAAATCACATAAAAAAAAAAATGGAGGAGGAGGTGGATGTGGAGTAAGAGGTTGAGTAGGCCGTGACAGTGGCGGTGTAGGAGGAAGTGGCAGTGGAGGAGGAGGAGGTAGCCAACACTGTTTTAAGTTTGTTTTGTTTTTTTTCTAATTGGGGTAGCCCCCAAAATATTGAGACATATTAAAAAAAAACAAGTATACCAATGTCTGTGTAAGGCCAATCTAAATGTCTATTCTGCACAAGGTACAGACAAGTCTTGTGGGATCCATGCTTGGTCCAGTAAACGTTTAATAAACGTTAGCTTGTCCACGTTGGCTGTGGACAGGCGGCTGCGCTTGTCTGTGATAACGCCCCCTGCCGTGCTAAACACATGTTCAGACAATACACTGGCTGCAGGACAGGCCAGCACCTCCAAGGCATAAAGGGCAAGCTCAGGCCATGTGCCCAATTTGGAGACCCAGAAGTTGAATGGGTAATCAGTCAGTACGTATAGGCGTGTGCACACATACTGTTCCACCATGTTGCTGAAATGCTGCCTCCTGCTAAGACGTTCCCTATCAGCTGGTGGTGCTGTTTGTTGTGGCGGGCTGCTGACAAAACTTTTCCACATTTCGGCCATGCGAACCTTGCCTTCTGAGGTGCTGGCGGTGCCATAGCTGCTCTGGCGACCTCTTCCTCCTCTGCCTTCGCCTTGTGCTTCCTTGTCATTTGGGAATGCCCTCAGCAGCGCGTCTACCAGCGTGCGCTTGTAGTTGCGCATCTTCCGATCACGCTCCAGTGAGGGAATTAAGGACGGCACGTTGTCCTTGTAATGGAGATCCAGCAGGGTGGCCATCCAGTAATCAGCAAGTTAAAATGTGGGCAACTTGGCTGTTGTTGAGCAGGCACTGCAGCATGTAGTCACTCATGTGTGCCAGGCTGCCCAGAGGCAAAGACAAGCTGTCCTCTGTGGGAGGTGTATCATCTGTGTCCTCTGTATCCCCCCATCAATGCTCCAGTGATGCCCACAAGCTCCGTTGGGTGCCACCCTGTTGTGAATACGGTTCCTCCTCCTCCTCCTCATCATCATCCAGAACTGTGCCCTGGCTTGAAAATTTTTTACCTGGCCTATGCTGGTGCAGGAACCCACCCTTCGAGCCACTTGTGAATGACTGGCCTGATAACCGTGGAAATTACCCCTCTTCCTCCTCCTCCTCCTCTTCCTCCTGTGCCACATCCTCTTCCATCATCGCCCAAAGTGTTTTTTCAAGGAGACATAGAAGTGGGATAGTAACACTGAGAACAGCGTCATCGGCACTGGCCCTGTTGGTGGAGTACTCGAAACACCGCAATATGGTACACAGGTCTCGAATGGAGGCCCACTCATTGGTGGTGAAGTGGTACTGTTCCACAGAGTGACTGACCCGTGCGTGCTGCAGCTGAAACTCCACTATTGCCTGCTGTTGTTCGCACAGTCTCTCCAGCATGTGCAAGGTGGAGTTCCACCTTGTGGGCACATCGCATAGGAAGGAGTGAGCGGGAAGGCCGAAGTTCCGCTGCAGCGCTGACAAGCGAGCAGCAGCAGGGTGAGAACGCCGAAAGCGCGCACAGACGGCCCACACTTTCTGCAGCAGCTCTGACATATCCGGGTAGTTTTAGAAATTTCTGCTAATAAAGGAAAAAAGGAATGGCGCTGTCCTGTAGGGTAAACTCTGTATATCAACTGAAGGTGCAAGTAAAAGCAGCAACCCACTTATAAAATTAATAAATAATGTGCAAAGGTGCAAAAAAGGGCAACAGCCCACTGATAAAATTAATAGGTAATATCCATGTGTATAGATAAAGTAAACAATTTCAGTCCATAGTTTAAAATGCTTCTTAGTAAAATTACTCCAAAAAGGTGACAGTCCGTTGTGAATCAATGTGAAAAAATAAATAATAAAATATAAATAATAACAGCTTTGGTGACAGAGAAATTCCAAAAAGTGACTTTAGTGCTTCATCTGTATGAATTTTCAGATCAGTGACGGTCACATGTGCTCCCCCTTCAGGTCCCCACTCACCACATCCAAGCACCCCTGCAGGGGTAGCCCGTCTGTAATCAATAACTCCTGGCTCCTGTGCTCCAATCACGGTTCCCAGCATTGCTCCAGCCGAAATCCCAGTCACAGGGCACTCACCAGTGGAGATATAGAAAGGAAGGAAAGGAGGTTCCAAAATAGTGTGATATTGTTTTAAAAGTCTTTTTTGCTTTCCATAAAACAAAACGGGTTAAAACGGTCCTTATTGCTGATAAACACATTCGTGTATTAACTCCTACTATTTGAGGAAGGTTTGAATCTCCTTCCTCCTGTCATGATGTGCACTCCAAACAGTGTTAAGCTCAGCCGTTCGGACCTGACGTGCGGCGTATCCTAAGCGTTTTGTCATATGACGTCTTCGGAAGCGGTGGCCATCTTGGTACACCCGCTGCTATATATACACCCAACGAAAAAAACAAAAGACCACTGCACCTGGGCTCTACAGAAACGATGACTTGTTATATTGTATCAAGAGGTAAAAATAGATAAATCAAATAAGAAAAAATACACAGAAGAGTTATTATTGTCAAAAACCAGAAAAAAAGAAAAAGGAGTCACGTAATGAACTATCTTTTATTACTGGTTTTAATAGACAACACAAACAGATCGAAAGAATTTTTAAACAATACTGGCCCATTTTGAAAACCGATAAGGTGCTGGCAAAAATACTACCTCAAAAACTACCTCAAAAACCCAAGTTCATTTACAGACAAGCTCCGAACCTAAGGGACCATCTAGTACATAATGTGGTAAACCCCCCCAAGGAAATAAAACTGATGGCGGATATGAAGGGCTTCTATAGATGCCAAAGATGCCTTCCATGTAGGGAAAGTAAGTCTCAACCCAGAAAAAAAGAAACTTTCAAATCCAGAACAACTAACAAGGAATATCGGATTAATGAATTGATCACATGTAATAGCACTCACGTCACTTATGTGATCGAATGTCCTTGTCATCTTCAATATGTGGGTAGAACCACAAGACCTTTATTCAGAAGGATCAGGGAACATATAAACAATATCAAAAAGGGGTTCCCCAAACACAATTTATCAAGGCATTTTAAAGAGGTACATCACAAGGACCCTTCTTGTTTAATCTTCTATGGTATAGACAAGATAAAAAGTGAGTGGAGAGGGTGTAATAAGAAAATTAAAATATCCCAGAATGAGACCCGCTGGATATACAAATTGGGCACTCTTGTGCCAGCAGGGTTGAATGTGGATATAGATCTAAACGGCCTCATTTCCAATTTTTAATGTTCTTATCTTACATATTTTATTCTATTTTTAGTAACTCACTTGCCAACACAATAAGGTAGAAGGATGAACCCAAACATCACCTTTCCTCTAATACATTCCCTCAACATACAAGCTTTTCACATTTTAAATATACTTCCCTTCTTTGCCAACAGTGGGTTGAAAGATAAGAAATCATTTTTTTATATATGGATAATATATTTTTTATATATAGAAATTTTTTTTTTATAATTTTTTTGTATATGAATAATATTTTTAATATATATACTCTTAAGCTACTTTATATATTTTATAACATATTACAAATGCCTTGTTCACATATTTTCATATATATATATATATATATATATATATATCTTTGTTTGAGCATCATTTATGAGTACCTATTTTATACATTTTTTATGAATTATTTTTATGATATGTTGAGTTTTTTACAAGGTAGTAGCTGGAATTGTAAAGGATTATTTGAACCCCCTTCGGTTACAACATTCTACCACTGGATGGCACTGTGTGGCCCTTTCTACTTTCAAGTAGGATTACACGGCACTTATCTTTTTTATTGTTTTCATCCACATATACATAATTTTATTCGTCCTCTGGTTTTTGACATTAATAACTCTTCTGTGTATTTTTTCTTATTTGATTGATCTATTTTTACCTCTTGATACAATATAACAAGCAATCGTTTCTGTAGAGCCCAGGTGCAGCGGTCTTTTGTTTTTTACGTTGGGTGTATATATAGCGGGGGGTGTACCAAGATGGCCACCGCTTCCGAAGACATCTTATGACGAAATGCGTAAGACGGGGCTTAGGATACGCCGCACGTCAGGTCCGAACGGCTGAGCTTAACACTGTTTGGAGTGCACATCATGACAGGAGGAAGGAGATTCAAACCTTCCTCAAATAGTAGGAGTTACTACACGAACGTGTATTTATTTTATAAGTGGGTTGCTGCTTTTACTTGCACCTTCGGTTGATATACAGAGTTTACCCTACAGGACAGCGCCATTCCTTTTTTCCTTTATTAGTCTCATTGTTCCCCCAGGTGGGGAATTACAGGAGGGCTGATACACAGTATCTAAATACACACATATTTTTATCCTCAGAGGGAAATAAACAAACAATTAGAAATTTCTGCACCACCAAATTCAGCACATGCACCAGGCAAGGGATGTGCCTCAAAGGCCCAGAGCTGCTACGAGACTTCGCCCATTATCGCAAACCACCAGGCCGGGCTTGAGGCTCAGTGGCAACAACCACTCATCGGTCTGTTGTTCATTGCCCGTCCACAGCTGCTGCGCAGTGTGGGGTTTATCCCCCAAACATATCAGTTTTAAAACAGCCTGCTGTCGTTTCCCCCTGGATGTGCTGATGTTGGTGGTGAAGGTGTTACGCTAAGTGGATGAGGAGGTGGTAGAGGAGGAGGAAGCGGAGTAGGTGGAGGAGGCAACAGGAGGCAAAGAGAAATGCCCTGAAATCCTCTGTGGCGGAAGGACATGCGCCAAACGGCTAGCTGCCTCAAGCCCACCCGCCACTACATTTACCCAGTGTGCAGTTAGCGAGATATAGCGTCCCTGCCCGTGCTTACTGGTCCACGTATCAGTGGTTATGTGGACCTTGCCACAGATGGCGTTGCGCAGTGCACACTTGATCTCGTCCCCGATTTGTTTGTGCAGGGAAGGGATGGCTCGCCTGGAAAAGTAGTGGCGGCTGGGAACCACGTACTGTGGGACAGCCACCGCCATCAGGCTTTTAAAACTGTCCGTGTCCACCAGACGGAATGACAGCATTTCAAAGGCCAGGAATTTTGAAATGCTGGCATTCAGGGCCAGGGATCGCGGGTGGGTAGGGGGGTACTTCCTCTTTCTCTCCAGTGTTTGGGAGATGGAGAGCTGTAAGCTTCCATGGGACCGTGTGGAAATGCTTGGGGACGGTGGCGGACATGGTGGCGTTGCTCTCACATCGTCTGTTTGCTGGGTGGCAGGTGACACTGGCATTGTAGAGGTGGAGGAAGAGGCCAAGGCAGCAGCAGAAGAGGAAGCAGGAGGAGCCCGAGACCTTTCTTGGATTTTGAGGTACTTATTCCACTGCAGCTCATGCTTTGAATTTAGATGCCTGGTCATGCAGGTTGTGCTCAGGTTTAGAAGATTTATGCCTCGCTTCAGGCTCTGATTGCACAGCGTGCAAACCACTCGTGTCTTGTCGTCAGCACATTGTCTGAAGAACTGCCATGCCGGGGAACTCCTTTGAGCTGCCTTTGGTGTGCTAGGTCCCTGGGTGCGATGGGTAGTAGCAGGTGTGCTGTCTAGGGGACGGTCATTCCGCTTTTGCAACCTGCTTCCTCTTTTGCTGTGCTGGTGCCTCTGTGCGACCACCACCTCTTCCTCCAAACTCCACACGTCACTCGCATGACCTTCATTCCATGTGGGGTCTAGGACCTCATCATCCTCCACATCATCTTCCTTTTCTCCTTCGTCCAACGTTTTCGCCTTACTGGCAGGGGATCTGTCGTGTGGACGATGATGGGTAGCGTGGGTCCCTGGATCGTGTGGTTTCCGTCGAGTTTCCTCAAGGGGCCGTACCGTCAAGAAGTCTGTTACACGACTGCTGTTCTGTGCTCACCAAACGTGCGACACGTTAGTCTCGGACTTCGCTCCGTATTTAGAAGATTTGGACTCGTGTTGGACGTACTGGTCCGTAGATTTAAGTTTCGTACTCGACGTCACCTTATTCATGGAGTTTTAGGTTCTTTCCAGAGCCCGAGGAGGACGA
>BLSH010524418.1:499400-533837 GCA_018402905.1 Glandirana rugosa | reverse complement strand
GTTCGAGTCCTCTCCACCGGTTAAACCTCTGGGTCTTTAACTTACCCCGTCTGGGTAGTCCGTCATGCACATCCGCACACGGGTGTATGAGAACGTGGTACAACGACTTTACGACGGAGGACGATTCTGGAAGAGATAGCCGACCAACACGACAAACAACACCGACCGACGACTGTTTCGAAACGGTGTAAAGTCGGTACGATTGGGACGGAAGACTCCACGACCGCCACCGTGTCGACGCAACCACCGGAGATGGATGAGGAGGAGGAGATGGAAGTGGAACACGAAGGCGACTCGGGGGCGATAGTAAACCCTTACGGGAGTCAGAGGAAGATGCGCGACTACAAGCGCACACTGGTAGAGGCGCTGCTGAGGGCATTCCCAAATGATAGCGGGGGCTCAGCGGAAGCACAAGGTGAAGGTAGAGGAGGAGGAGTAGGTAGAGGCCACCAACGCAGCTGTGCCACCGCCAGCACCTCAGAAGGCAGGGTTAGCATGGCTGAAATGTGGCAAAGCTTTGTCAGCAGCCAGCCACAACAAACAGCACAACCAGCCGATAGAGAAGGTCTTAGCAGGAGGCAGCATTTCAGCAACATGGTGCAAGAGTATGTGGGCACACGCCTACACGTACTGCCTGATGGGTCTGCCCCATTCAATTTCTGGGTCTCCAAATTGGCCACCTCTCCTGAGCTTGCCCTTTATGCCTTGGAGGTGCTGGCCTGCCCTGCAGCCAGTGTATTGTCGGAACGTGTGTTTAGCACGGCAGGGGGCGTTATCACAGACAAGCGGAGCCGTTTGTCCACATCCAACGTGGACAAGCTTACCTTTATTAAAATTAATCATGCATGGATCCCACAAGACTTGTCTGTACCTTGTGCAGAATAAACATTTAGCCCATACTCACACAGCCATTCATATACTTCTTTTTTTGAATAGGCCTCAATACAAAAAAAACTGCAAGGGAAGGGGGGTTGGGGAATCAGAGGAGGGATGGATCTAGGATAGTTGTTGGATGAATGATTCCCACTTTGTGTTACACACTGTGGGGGATTGGGAGATTTCCTTTTCGATGTAAAAACTTTATTGTGATTGTAGTCATCCAAATCACATTTCAATTTTCCTAGTTTAGACTTGATGAGTAGATCTTCATCATATTTGGTGTTATTTTTTGAAGATATCCAACCAGGACGAGGGAATGGTGGGTTGATATGTGAGTATGTCCTGAACTAATATCTGGACCTCATGGGTTAACTTTTCAAATTTGTGAAGTCTATGATTAATTAATATGTCCATACATTTTGATGTACCAAACTCATAGATCCCTGACCACTCTTTATGGTCATGGGTGTCAAGAAATGGACAATCCTTGAGGATCCTGAGACCTCTGGGAGATATTTTAGTGGAAAGGTATTGCTGGAGGAAAAACCTATCCCACCACTATTGATTGGTGGTCTTGATAAGTTTTTCCAAATGCTTGAATTTACCACATAAAATGTGTCAGGTTTTACCAGTAAGATGGGCATTTGGAGAAAAGATAGAGAGGGGAATAGCGGTGTACAGATCCTCTAGTTTGGTATACTTATTATTCTCAACCGTATTGAGAAAATCCATGTTGGCTTAGATGAGCAATATCAATGATAAAAATATGAACCATAAAAACAACAATTACAACAGAACATAATTCTATGAGGACATATAACCAGTATTAGGAGGGCAACTGCATCCAGGGTCTGCAGCACTAAAAAGGCTTCTATTAGATTAAACAAGTCCATAATAATGTCTATGGAGAAAAGAGTGTCCAACGCTAAGGGCTGCACTCCTGTGGGAGAAGCCAATTCAGCCACTAGAGAGAGAGGAGACAAGGAAGAAGGTGCCTCTAAGTGTAAACTGTATAATGAATAAAAGTTATATAAAAACAGAAGATTGGCAACTCACATATTGAGTAATAAAAACAGGCACATCAGGAACTGGGAATGATCGCCCCGCCAGTGGGAATAACTGTGAATCCGCCTGCAGCGTGAAGTCCGGGTTGCTTCTCCCATTTGTGGGGGGCATCTGGATGCCAGCAAGGAAGGACGCCAAAGCAAGGCTCGGTAGGTGGGGTTCGGATGAAGTCATAAAAGCGCGACGCGTTTCAGAGCGTCCGTCCTGCGGTGTTCTTGCAGTCATGCCCTTTCATCAGGCATGTAGGGTGGATGTGTCGCCATTTTCTTATAGCCCAACAAGTCGGACTAGCCTAAGCAAGTACTAAGGCAAGGGACGGACTCTAGTAGTAGGCTACATAGACGGCTATGTGTTCACCGCAGGAAGGACACTCTGAAACGCGTCTCACTTTCATGACGTCATCCGACCCCAACCTGGTGAGCTTGCGTTCTGAGCCTTGCTTTGGTGTCCTTATTATGGCGACATTATTATGGACTTTCATGGACTACAATCCTTACCATGCCTGGCTAGCACTGCACAAGGTGATGTGCCTTCATTTGTTGTTTTAGCTCTCTCCTGTGCATCTCTCCCTCTCCCCCTCTCCCCATCCCTCTCACCCTGTCCTTCTGTCACTTCCGTAGTCTGCAGTTTGTGTGAGAGCACAATCTCCACATTTTATTAAGCAATAAAAATACAGTTTGTAATACATATGTATGTGTAGTGTAAGATTGAAATAATATACAAGGTTTTCCTGCTTTATTTTTACTTAACTACCTTTATTACAGAACAAAACCATGGAGGAAAAAATAATTTAGTGCATCTGACTTTACAACCACTTTAAGAGGGTCATGAGCATGAGACTCAGGTGAGAATTAAAGAGCTTATATAAATACATAATTTCTGTTGATTTAATTATCAATGGCATCTAGTTACATAATCTAAAACAATGACCTTTAAAGCTGAACTCAAGGAAACATTCAAAATTACCCTTGCAGTTTGGGCTATCCCCAAACTCTTATGGTTAAATGCTTGTTTTTATCTAGGGTAACTTTACATTTAGTTTTACTTGCCCTATCCCTCTCTCCTGCAGGCTTCTCCCTGCCATGTAACTTGTCCACTAAAGCCTCTGCTCTTTGTTCATTGTTCACACTCTGGTCTTATCACTCACATCAATCACTGTGTGCCACAGGAAGCTCTTGTGGAATGACTGCTTCATAGTGCAAGCTGCATTTACCCATGTTTAATAACGTCTGACCTGTTGTGTTCTACATTGACAAGATTTCAGTTAAAATTTGCACCATGAAGTGCAATGTCTGTGTTCCTTGTATACAACTGTGTTATCCAATAACTTGTGCTGTGAGAAGTGAGGTTCTGCTTGAGGGATGAAACTTGGGAAAGAAATACAGTGTACAGAGTACAGAGGCTACACAGAGGTGGCTACACTGATTGAGAAGTAATGCAGTGTAAAAAAGCGACACAGAAGTGGTTAAACCAATGGATGGGATTGAGTCTCAGAAACTCCCAATGAGAGACCATTACAGGGTAAGGCCTTGAGCACTTGCTTATTGTACAGCCTAGAGACTCCTGGTGGTGTTTCAAAGTACATCATGTTTCTGACTCTCCAACTTTATATAGCCAGTGACGTCCCTGATATTGCCATTGTGCACATGTAACACAATAAAATGCCTAATGGGAGGGGGAGAGAGGCAGCCTGCAATGATTTATTATTATTATACAGAACTTATACAGTGCTAACAGTTTGTCTGGCATTTTCAATATAAAGGTAGACAATACAGTTCCAATACAATTTAAAGTGGTTGTAAAAGATGCTGTTAAAAAAAAATTAAAATAGTGCTAGGGCTCTCTGCTTCACCTCTTCTCAGAGTGCCTTCATAGCAAGCTGTGTGTTATGGGGGCTCTCAAGGGGGCGTGCTCCAGAGCCGGACTGTGTGCATCCATAGACACACACAGTGTGGCTAGGCCCTTCGCTCTCTCCCCACAGGATCTGATTGACTGCAGCGGGAGACAATGACTCCCGCTGCTGCCTCTGTGTCCTGTGAATACAGGAATAACTACAGGAAGAAAGCTGATGGGCACAGTACTGGATGGCAAGAAGAACCAGGTAAGTATTTCATTTGGGGGATGGGGGAGTTGATTATGGAAGGTTTTTTTACCTTAAAGAAGAGAATTCATTAACCACTTCAGCCCCGGAAGGATTTCACACTTTAGGATCAGAGCACGTTTTGCGATTCGGCACTGCATCGCTTTAACTGACAATTGCGCGGTCGTGCGACGTTGTATTCAAACTGAATTTGCATCCTTTTTTCCCAAAAATAGAGCTTTCTTTTGGTGGTATTCGATCACCTCTCCGTCATTTCTGATCGCCGCTATAAACAAAAAAAGAGTGGCAATTTTGCAAACAAAAACTATTTTTCTTTACTTTTTGCTAAAATACAAATCCAAAAAAAATATAAAAAAACATTTTTTTTCATCGGTTTTAACCGATTTATATTCTTCCTCATATTTTTGGTAAAAAAAAATTGTTCGGTGTTTATTGATTGGTTTGCGCAAAAGTTGCCGCGTTTACGAATGATGAGAATTCAATTCTAGGTTTTTTTTTTATTATTTTTTACTAGTAATGGCGGCAATCTGTGATTTTAGTGGTACTGCGATATTGCAGCGGACATGTTGGACCATTTTGACACTTTTTTGGAACCATTGGCATTTATACAGCGATCGGTGCTATAAAAATGCCCTGATTACTATGTAAATGCCATTGGCAGTGAAGGGGTTAACCTGGAGGGGATGCTCTGAGGGTTAATTGTGTTCCCTCAGTGAGTTCTAACTGTATGGGGGCTGGGCTGGCAGAGGGAGGGGAGTGATTGCTGCTTCTATATGCAGGAAGCCTGTGATCACAGCCCTTCTCCCTCTGTCAGAACGAAGATCCCTGTTTACATACATGGACCTCCATTCTGTCGCTCCGGGGGGGTGATTGTGGGTAGCCGGTGGCGATCAAGTCTGCCCTACCCGCTCCCTGGCCCCCCGGAGCACAGTGAGCGCTCAATACTATACAATACTAGTTATCGCAGCCGCCGTCAGGTGATGGCGGTTTGCAATAACAAGCCACTTTGCCGCCGTCACGCTGCGGGGGGCGGTCGGCAAGTGGTTAAGGTAAAACAAAGTATACTTTTAGAACCAATTTAATATAAAAGGATTAGGAGGGCCCTGCTCATGGGAGATTAAAATCTGAAAGAGAGCGGAAAGTGGTACAAAAGTTAAGAACTGTGAGGGATGAACTAATGGATAAGGTAGAACTACATTTAGGAGGAGGCTGGATAGGCTTCCCTAAAGAGATGAGTTTTCAGAGATTGTCTTTAGCGGCTTTTCAATACATTGGTCATCAGAAAGATACGTATTTTGAAGTTTCTTTTACAGGTGTCCTAATGAGTAAAAATTATCCTCTGCTGACAAGGTCTCATTAAACATAAAGTGGTCTTATTTTGTTCATTATGTACACTTATAAAATGCTATTTATTTTCTTTATTCCCTCTAAACAATAATAATTTGTCAAAATGTTTGCCTTTAGGCTGCTTCCTGTGTCACTATTTCTGTGCCCGCACGCCATATCTCCAATCTTATTATTGGTGCTACATCACTGGGAGACATGCCTCCTGGCTTACGCAGAAGGGTGAAGCTTCAGTCAAGCCCATAGCCTTGGCACAAATACAGGGGATATAGTAATCATATGACTAGTGATTATAGCTTTGAAAAAAAGGTATTTATTAGTGTTTTGTAGGATGAAAAGGCCTGTCTGTGCATAGCTAGTTTCTGCACTTATGTCTTACATATCCTATAAAGGGACTATATCAGGGATACCAACTACAGGGATGGTGTCACGAACCAGGTAGAGAGCCTGACGGTCGGGGGTGGCCTCTCCTACGACTCAGGTTTTAGGGACCGATGGGGTTGAGACAGCCGCCACAGGAGCAGGGTGACATATGAGTGCCTGTAGAAGTCCAAGAGTATCCATCAGCAGGTGGTCAGGAGGTGTGCTGGAAGGGTGCTTGTGTTCAGAGCAGGATACTTGAAGAGACTGGATGGTCGCAGGCACAGAAGCAGAGTCAGGGACAAGCAGGTTCAGCAACGGGCTGGTAGAGAGGTACATAGGGTCAGGCAGAAGAGTAGTTGAGAGAAGACTGGTTTGGGTGCAGGTGGATATCAGAGTAGTTCATCGAGCCGGGTCAGGTAACACAGGAACAAATAACAGATAGCAGGTGATCTCGGGTAATGCTGTAGATCAGACAGCACCCGTTCTGAGGGCTAGCAGGGTTTAAATGGCCCGTTTGGTGCCAATGCACGTGCACATGGGCGCACGCGAGTGCAAACGCACACAAATGCGTGCAAATGCTCACAAATGCACGTCAGCGCTAATGAAGTTCTCAGGTGGACCTTTCCTGGAGGGAATCATGCTTGCGATCTTCCTGACAGATGGCGCAATCTGTGCAGCTACACTCAGGAAACTGATATCAGACTATAAATGAATTAGGTACATTTATTAACAGTGAAACATAGCCCATCCAAACACGAGCAAACAAAATGCACAGCAAACGTGAAAATGCAAGTGAACCCCGAACAACTGAAAAAAATACCTAGCAAGCTGCCTAACTAAACAGAAAACCTAACTAGCAAACTAACTGTATACAATATATACAAAATGGGAAACACAAATAAGCAGGGTAATGCCAGAGATGCAAGGAAGGGAATCAGGTTTGAGATGAGAAACAAAGTGAACAGATTAGTAGGAGACAGCAAGGTACATGTCCAAGACAGAAGCAAGAATCAGGTTTAGGATAAAACAGCAACCAGTGTCTGGCTAGCAGGGCAAAACACTGAAGCAAAAGGTAATAGTAGAGAAAGGACTAAATACCCTCCCAGCAGCTAGCATCAAGTGAAGACTGATTACTGGGTTCTACTGGCTGCTGGGAGACACCCGCTGGTGCACACTAGAAATACTATCTTCCGATCTGGAGACCACAGTGCCACCAGCAGGTTATCCAGGTCTTGAGGAACTAGCCATTCAGTATTTATATATACAATAATTTTTATTGTATGCAAATCCAAGTGTAAATAGTAATCTCAAGAATGGAAGAATGCCTACCTTCTGCTCTTACAGATAAACGTCAATAACAATGTGCAAGATAGTTTATGTTCTTAATAAGTAGTCAGATAGTACAATTAGGGTAAATGCCTTCTCTGTACTTTGCTGCATGTCAAATACTGTGTATTAGCAATATACTTACCATTATGATAGGTGTGTTCTGCATTAAAGGATTATGCCATCTCCCAGAATCCTTTTACTTTTGTAAATCTTTATCTTACACAAACTTTTACTGCGGCAGGGCAGTTAATTTCTTCTGGGTTTGGGCGACCGGCGACACGCTCATGCTGTGTTTGGACACAGTGGGAGCCAACAGGCACCCAGTGATCTCTTCTGAAAGAGGCAGAAAGGCGGTCTGCCTATGTAAACAAGGCAGATCGCCGTTCTGTCAGAGGGAAAGATGGGAAGATGGAGATCTTGTGTTTCTGCTAAGCAGGAACACAGATCTCTCTCGTCCCCCAGTCAAAGCACCCCACACAGTTAGCAAACACTCCCTAGAAGCACATGTAACCCTTTGATCGCCCTTGATGTTAACCCCTTCCCTGCCAGTGTGATTAGTAAAGTGACAGTGCATTTCTTTAGCACTGATCACTGTATTAGTGTCAATGGCCCCCAAAAACTGTCACTTAAGCCTTGCACACACAGTGCGATGGTCGTACGGCCGAATGGACCAAATCGTATGTTGGATCATGTAACTTGCGTACTGACATGCACTAAACGATCGTACGACCAAGCCAAATGTAGTGACGTGTTATGAACATATAAAGAGAGAGTTCAGGTGCAGGTAATTTGTAAATTAGGAACGAACTGACACTTCCGGCCATTCCTGACTTCTGAGCATGCGTGGTTTGCACAGTACAGCATGTTGGACCAACTTCTCTGTACAAACGAAACAACAGTCGTACGACCGCTTGTTGGTACAACCAAAGTCTTCTAGTTTGCTCATACAACTTCTGTTGTACGACCGTCATATGTAGGCTGTTCATGTGTACTAACGGTCGGATGATCGTACAACAAGTGATCATACGACTGTTTTCATACAACTGTCGAACTGTGTGTACGAGGCTTTAGTGTCAGATTTGTCTGCTTCAATGTTGCAGTCTCACTAAAAAACGCTGATCACCGCCATTACTAGTAAAAATAAAAATAAAAATGCCATTAAAATATCCCATAGTTTGTAGACGCGATAACTTTTGTGCAAACCAATCAATATGCGCTTATTGGGATTTTCTTTACCAAAAACATGTAGCAGAATACATATTGGCCTAAATTGATGAAGAAATTTGATTTTTTTACATTTTTTTATCGGATATGTTTTATAGCAGGAAGTATGTTTATAGCACAAAAAATTAAAACCGCAGAGGTGATCAAATACCACCAAAAGAAAGCTCGATTTTTGGGAAAAAAGGACATACATTTTGTTTGGGTACAGTGTTGCATGAGTGCGCAATTACCAGTTACAGGCGGTCCCCGGGTTACAAACAAGATAGGGACTGTAGGTTTGTTCATAAGTTGAATTTGTTTGTAAGTCGGAACAGGTACATTTTTTATGTGTAGCTCCAGCCAAAAAAAACTATTTTTAAGCATTTTGGATAGCATAGGGAAGGGGTAACACCCCTGTAATGTTTGTTTTGCTGTCTATGTTTCTGTTCAGAAGATGTCACCTCACTTCCTGTTCCAATAATAATTGGATTTTGAAAATTTTGGGTTGTTGTGGAAACAAACCTTGGTGATAAATCATGAGTGGAGACCCCTTTTTCCCATAATAACTCTTACAGGAGTGAATTTCCCTTCCTAGGGGAAGATTTCCTGTCACTTCCTGTTGTCTCCCTCCGTTTGTAAGTAGGAGTCGTTTGTAAGTCAGATGTTTGTAACTAGGGGACTGCCTGTACCAAGTTGCAAAAAATGCTGTGGTCAGGAAGGGGGTGAAACCTTCTGGGGCTGAAGGGGTTAAAGACTGCACTTTTTTAGCACCCTGAAAGACATACATTAAACCAGAACTCCAGCCAAAAAAGGATAAAAAATAAATAGTTTATTAAAAGATAAAAAAACTGTTTTTGCTGCAATATTGGCCTTCAAATCATCGACTATTCCTGAAATACTTTTCTTTCTACTGCTAGATGACAAGCATCATTTAACCAACGTCCTCTAAGTCCAAGCTGTCTGGGACTCACCCCAACCTGTGATTGGACAGTGAAAGGAGAAGCAGCAAAGTGATGAGCTCATCCCTTTGTCACCCTGCTTTCTACTTTTATCAACATCTTTCTTTTTAACACTTGAATTGAATATGATTAAACCTGGTAAAAACTTCAGTGAGTACAAGTTCAATAAAGTATGACTGGCATTAAATAGACAATAAAGTATATTTAGATGAATGATAGAAAAAAGTTCATAGTAGTCCAAAAATGTGCAAAAAACAGTCTGTGCAATCAAAAGTGCTTGAAGTGCAAATCCTGGTCTATTCAAAAGTGGCAACAGGTGACACGATCATCAGATGTGAATTCTGTGACATCTACCACCATAATATTGCGCTTACCAGAGGATAGATGTAATGACGCCTGGATACCAGAGAAAATCCGGAATCAGGGGCACCACCTCCTGACGGCAATCCAAATGGAGGGACAGCAGGATAGGTTTCCAATGACAAAGTAGCCACGAAAGATGGAGAGCTTGTTTGGCAGTGGACAGAGGTCTTCACCAATGGGGAGGTCTCGGAATGTTTTTATGGAACATGTAACAAAGAGCCTCACGTAGTGTAAAACCATTAAAAATGAAAATTTATTAAAAGTAGTGCACTTACATAAATGCAGTAAAAATGAGCTCAGAACATGTGACAGCCAGCAATATGTGAAGCACAACAGTTTGGGGTCAGCAGGCTCCCGACGCATTTTGTCTTAATAGACGTCGTCTGGAGGTTACTAACCCCCCAAAATCGCCGTGCTTATATATTAATGCATAGGAAATTGAAGCCCATTGATAATTTGGCCACTTCCGCCTCCCGCAAGATGGCGTCGCGGCGTATGCTTCATGCCACACTTCCGGCGGAAGTGGTGTAAGTCAGGCCTCGTCATCAAGGGAAAAACAGCTAGAAAGTGAGGTAAGAATGTGAGCACAGGGGTAATGTGGCCGCTTCCGCCTCACGCAAGATGGCGGCGCGGCATGCGTCTCACACCACACTTCCGCCGGAAGTGGTGCTAGCCAAGCCTCGTTTTCCGAGGGAACCAAGAAGATGGAAGGGAGGTGTCTATGAGTACATCATGTGATCACAGAAGGCAACTAAGCCTCACTTACGTAAAAAATGACAGGACAAATAAATACGTTGAAAATGATCTAAAATGACTTTCCGTGAACAATGCAAAATTCAAAAGATTCATTGCCTCAGAAGACGTCACTCTGACGAAACGCGTAAGGCGTGGCCCTCACAACGTCGTTACGTCATCTCCGGTTTTTGAGCTTTGACTGCTGGAACGCACACGAGGAGGAAGGAAGGGGCTCCTACCTTCCTCAATACGGGTTGACCCTACCTCTATGTGATTCCACGATAGATTTGCTGGAAATCGGATGTGTTCTATGGACATTGTTTTACCTTTATTTTGAAATAAATTCTTTGTACAAACGTACTTCACCATCGCGGGTTCCATTTTTTTTCCTTTTTGATATACTCCCCACCTGAGCTTCATAGCGGAAGGAGGATTACCCTGGTCATAGGAGGAGGAGACCCAGGAAAGGGTAAACAGAGAGGATCTGATTCAACCCCTTGAAGGAGGACCCAAAGACCCCATTTACTAAGGCGCGTACCCCTGCAGGGGTGTGAAAATTCTGGTAAGTGGGGACACACACAGGGAAGCACGGAAGTCACCATGTTGTTTGTCTGAAGCCGCACTGAAGTCACCTTATTTGGATAACACGGCACCCATCACCATTTCTTTTGAAAAACATTTGAGTGTGATATATATTTCCTCAAAACTGCACATCGGACTGAAAAGTGTAATATATACATATACTGTGGAGGAACTCACGGATGATCTATATACCCCCACGGACTATACCTTGACAGGGAGATTTTATTGCTAGATAATACATTTGGTTTTTTCTGTACGTTCATTGCAAACTTCTCGGCAGGATATTTTTAGAACCATATTTTAGAAGGCATATGTGTTTATTTTATACCTTTATTGTTGTAGTCCATGAATTCCTACCATTTTTTCGAACCAAACCCCTTTTATGAATTCATACCTCTCCTGTCTGCTTCACATACGTCTCTCACATTACTTTCTTCTCTAGTTGGACCAATTTTAATACGGTTTTAGATAATTGATTTATGTTTACGGATATTTACGGACATTTACGGATTTTTACGGACATTGTTTTGTGTATTAACTCTTTTATGCTACTTATTTTAGGGTCGTTTCCCCCTTATTTTACCATTTTTTATATTTTGTCTTTTACTCACCCATAGACAGCGCCAGTCCTACTTTACTATCCCAAAAGATTCATATTGCCAATATCTATGTGCATATCACTATATGGCCGTTGAAATTAAAGGCAAATGTACCCAAAGGCTCAATGTCAAGACAGAACGGTATACAGGCGGTCCCCTAGTTACAAACATCCGACTTACAAATGACTCCTACTTACAAACGGCGGGAGGCAACAGGAAGTGAGAGGAAATCTGCCCCTAGGAAGGGAAATTCACTCCTGCAAGAGTTATTATGGGAAAAAGGTGTCTCCATTGATGCTTTATCCCCAAGCTTTGCTTCCACAACAACCCAAAATTTTCATTATTATCATTGGGATAGGAAGTCAGGTGAAATCTTCTGAAAAGAAACATAGACAGCAAAACAAACATTACAGGGGTGTTAACCCTTCCCTATGCTATCCAAAAAACTTAAAAATAGTTTTTTTGGCTGAAGCTACTCGTAAAAAATGTACCTGTTCCGACTTACAAACAAATTTGACTTAAGAGCAAACCTACAGTCCCTCTCAAACCTACAGTCCCTGTCTTGTTTGTAACCCGGGGACCGCCTGTATATCATGGAAATTGTATAAGAAAAAATAAATATAAAATGCATATAGATTATAAAAATGTAATCAAATATAAAAAAGTATAAGGAAAAATATGTGTGCACATATATATATATACACACACGTATACCATAAATATGGACACTTCAAAACTGTACTTCAAGCTTAACAGTAAGAAAAACGTACTACTTAATAGACATCACACTCATGCAATAGTGTCCAAAACTAGACCCTGCGGTAAGGGATGCAATTTATAATGATGTCCATAAAATTGTCATTATTCAAATACTGATACCCCAACATCCCAAAGGTGGGTAAGGGGAAAGGGGGCGAGGAAATCCCAGTAGGTAAATTGGGGAGGAAGAGCACCTGCAATGTATGTTGTGTCCCACATCCCATGTACATGAGTGCATCGCTAACCTACAAGGGTGCATATGTTGTGCAATATGCACAGGGATCATGATTCTATCCTTATGGTTTCAATAGTAGCAAACCCTAGGGGAAAGGTCGCCATTCAAAAAAGTAGAGGTAATAATCCTTAATACATGGGGTGGATATTAGATGGAATGAAACTTGAACCTAACAGAGGGAGGAAAGAGAAAATTGAAATTCATAGATACCTAACCATAGATACCAACCTTCTATGGATGACTACTCATGTAGGGGGAATAGACATCCACAACTTGATTGTCCCCCCTATAGCTATAATCAGGACTACCCGGAACCATCTAAGCATTGGGGTTTTCCCAGGGACATACACATCAGAGGAAGAAGTCCAGAACCCAAAGAGGATTCAGAGGGGGGAGGAAGAGATGAAAAAGAACCTAAATAATGCCAGTATTTTTAACCTCAGTAAAGTCAATCTTACTGATAAAGAAACGGAAATCCTTAATAAGGGGCTGAAGTTTGCTCCCCCACAACAACTCAATAAATGTAATACTTTCATAGATGATACCTTATTACAAACCCAATTGTCAAGCCTACGAGGGTGGACTCTTCACGGTTTATACATTCTGGACTATCAAATCCTTCACTGTTCAATCCTCCTGTTCCAACAGCTCCGTCCATGAATGTCTTCAAAGACTTAGTACTGCGAAACTTTATTGAAATAAAAATTAAACAACCTTCCAAATTATCTTTGTTTAATCAAGGCCTCAAAGCCTTATGTGAGAGAAAAGACCTTGTGATCCGGCCCGCCGATAAGGGCAGGGGGATTGTCGTCCTCGACAAGAAAGACTATTATATGGAGAAAAATCATATCCTGAGTGATCACACGACCTACAAAGAAATGAATAAGGATCATACACAACAATTTAAGAGGGAACCAAAACTATTGATTGACAGAGACTTTTCTAATAACATTCTAGATAAAGTGACACCCATACTCTACTATCTCCCAAAGATCTACAAAAATTTACAACAACCACCTGGTCGCCCTATCGTAAGTGGAATCGACTCCATCACCTCTCGCATAGGACGGTATGTGGATCATTTCCTTCAGCCTCTCGTAAGGAAAATGCCATCTTTCCTACAAGATACAAAAGACGTCATTAAGTTATTAGAAAGGACTCAGGAAAACAGTATTCTCGCCACTGCTGACTTGACGTCCCTTTATGCCTGCATTCCACTCTCTAAAGGCCTGGAGGCTGTGGAGCACTTTTTGTTCCAAGAACCTTCCATCCCTAGGAGCCAAAAGGACTATATTATGTAGTTGCTGCATTTTGCAGCAACACATAATTATTTTTGGTTCAACAATAAATTCTATATTCAGGAGAAGGGTGTGGCCACGTTCACCCCCAGCTTTGCCAACCTTTTTATGGCTAGGTGGGAAGAGGATGTCATCTATACTCAAAGGAAACCGCAACTGGCTTTGTGGGCTTGATATATAAATGACATCCTCCTCCTATGGAATGGCACAAGTGGAAAACTCTCCCAGTTTTTTGAGGAACTGAACTGACATATTTTAAATCCACCGATAGGAATGGCTATATTCCTATGGACAGCTGCCATCATCGTTCTTGGCTGAAGTCAGTCCCTAGCAGCCAATTCCTACATCTGAGGAGGAACTGTTCTACCATTCAAGACTTTGAAATCCAAGCTGAAACACTTTGTGACAGATCTCTGGAGAAGGGATATGAGGAGATGAATATTAACATGGAAATACAGAAGGCTGTGGAAATCAATAGGACCCAACTACTGGAGGACAAACCTAGAATCCAAACTGAAAATGATTTCAAATGGTCCTTCCTTACATCTTACTCCACTCAATATAGACAAGTTCAAAATATTATTAAGCGACACTGGAACATCCTACTGAATGACCGTGTGCTTGGTCCAGTACTTCCGGAGAGAGCCATGTTATTTATCATGGAACACCCTCTTTGAGAAACAAATGGGTTCCCAATGTTTTAGAACCCCCAAAGAAGCCTTCTTTTTTCCATGACCCCAAAGGTTTCTACACGTGCTGTAAATGTCAAGTGTTTAAGACCATTTCTTGCAGGGACAGGAAAATGACTCAATTCCAGTCTACCATAACCAAACATATATATTCCATCAAATTCTTCTGTACATGTGAGACTAGGAACATAGTCTACCTACTAACCTGCCCTTGTGGCAAACAGTACTTGGGAAGAACCATCAGAACATTCTCCATTCGGGTAAATGAGCACATTGCCAACATTCTAAAAGGAAAAACAAATCACAGTGTTCCTAAACATTATCTCAGGTTCCATAACAAAAACCCCATAGGTACCAAGTTCCGTGTAATTGACAAGTACACCCCCCCCGGCGAGTAGGTGATATCAGACGGGGTGTATCACAGCGCAAAGTCTTTTGGATACATGAACTAAAAGTTTTTTCCCTATTGGCTTGAATATAGAATGGGACATTAATTATTTTATTAACAAAGCCTAAATTCATTCTCATTTTATATTCCTCAGTCTTTATACAAACATATGCACCCTTGTAGGTTAGCGATGCACTCAATGCATGTACACAGGATTTGGGACACAACATACATTGCAGGTGCTCTTCCTCCCCAATTTTCCTACTGGGATTACCTTGTCCCTTTTCCCCTTACCCACCTTTGGGATGTTGGGGTATCGGTATTTGACTAATGACAATTTTATGGACATCTTTATAAACTGAATTCCTTACCGCAGGGTCCAGTTTTGGACACTATGGCATAAGTGTGATGTCTATTAAGTATTAAGTCTTTCTTACTGTTAAGCTTGAAGTACAGTTTTGAAGTGTCCATATTTATGGTATATGTGGATATATATATATATGTACACACATATTTTTCCTTAGAATTTTTTATTTTTAATACATTTTTTATAATCTATATGCAATTTATGTTTATTTTTTCTTATACAATTTACATGATATATACCGTTCTGTCTTGACCTTGAGCTTTTGAGTACATTTCCCTTTAATTTCCACAGCCATATATTGATAAGCACATAGATATTGGCAATATGAATCTTTAGAATTGTTTGTAGAGTTGAGCGAACCCGGACTGTAAAGTTCGGGTCCGTACCGAACTTTGGGGTGTCCGGGACCCGGACCTGGACCCGGACTTTTCAAAAAAAGTCCGGGGTTCTGGTAATTTTAATGAAAAATCTTAAAAATGCTGTAAAAAAGCCCAGGAAGGTCCTAGAGGTCTGCAAAAGGAAGGAAAATGGGGGTAAGGGTGGGACAAGTGCCCTACAAAGAAATGGGGACAGGGAAATAACTTTAAATATTTTTTAAAAAATAAAAACATAAAAAATGCAAAAATGGAGATCATCTTCAAAATGGGTCTGAAAAGTATTAATTAACACAGGCCATATGATATCACTGTTCTGAAAACATATGCAAACTGTGTGTGAAGAGCGCAACCATATGCATGCTCTTCTCTATGCTGTATTTTCAAACACACTATCCAGATGTTTGAAGAGCATGTGTATGGTTCCGCACCCGGTTTTAGGTAAAGTGTTCTATTCTATTTCCAGATGTATGAAGAACAGATGTAATGTGTGAAGAACATCTTTTCTAGGGAAACAAAAGATGTTGTGTGTGAATAACAGATGTGCAAGCATTAGCGGCAATAAGAAAAGTGACAGACTAAAAAGAAGTGTGAAGAACCCGGACTTCTAGAAGCTTGCTCAACTCTAATTGTTTGCATTGTTTATGGAAAGTAATTTTAGATAATTTTCTATTTGTCCCGTCATTTTTTACGTAAGTGAGGTTTGGCTGCCTACTGTGATCACATGATATACACATAGACACCTCCCTTCCCTCTTCTTGGTTCCCTCAGAAAATGAGGCTTGGGGAGCAACCCTTCCTCCGGAAGTGTGGCGTGAGATGCATGCCACGCCACCATCTTGTGTGAGGCGAAAGCGCCACATTACCCTTGTGCTCGCGGGATGCACCCATTCTTACCTCACTTCCTCTTTCTAGCTGTTTTTTCCCTTGATGACGAGGCCTGACTTACACCACTTCCGTCGGAAGTGTGGCGTGGAACGCACGCCGCTCCGCCATCTTGCGGAAGGCAAAAGTGTCCAAATTATCAATGGGTTTCTATTACCTATGCATTAATATATAAGTATGGAGATTTTGAGGGGTCTGTAACCTCCAGATGACGTCTATTAAGATAAAACGTGTCAGGGAGCCTGCTGACCCCAAACCGTTGTGCTTCACATTTTGCTGGCTGTCACATGTTCTGAGCTAGTTTTTACTGCATTTATGTAAGTGCACTACTTTTAATAATTTTTCATTTTTAATGGTTTTACACTACTTGAGGCTCTTTGTTACATGTTCCCTAAAAACACTCAGAGAACTCCCCATTGGTGAAGACCTCTGTTAACTGCCAAACAAGCTCTCCATCTATCGTGGCTACTTTGTCATTGGAAACCTATCCTGCTATCCCTCCATTTGGATTGCTGTCAGGAGGTGGTGCCCCTGATTCCCGGATTTTCTCTGATATCCAGGCGTCATTACATCTATTCTCTGGTAAGCGCATTATTATGGTGGTGGATGTCACAGAATTCACATCTGTTGACCGTGTCACCTGTTGCCACTATTGAATAGACCAGGATTTGCACTTCAATCACTTTTGATTGCACAGACTGTTTTTTGACAATTTTGGACTACTACAAATTTTTTTATATCATTCATCTAAATATACTTTATTGTCTATTTAATGTTATTCATACTTTATTGAACTTGTACTAACTGAAGTTTTTTACCAGGTTTAATCATATTACATTTAGAGTGTAGGGAACCTCACTCTTTCATTCATCAGGCTGCACTTTGCGTTTTTCAGTTTTATTACAAATTCTGTTGTTTGTTTGTGTGGCAGTTACTTAGATTTTGTTACGTACCAGGTAGTGAGCCTGACGGCAGGGGATGACCTCTCCTACGGCCCCAGTTTGTGGGACCGCTGGGAGTGAGACAGCAGCCACAGGAGCACAGTGAGGTATGAGTGTCTGTGGTAGCCTGGAGATGTCCACCAGCTGGGGATCAATAGGATTGCTGGAGTTGGAGATGACCTGCGGGGCTAAAGGTGCGGCCAGTAGGTAGCAGTCCGGAAGAGCTGGAGAAGACTTGCGGAGCTGGAAGCTACAGAGGTCTGGATGGCCACAGGCACTGGAGAAGAGTCAGGTACAGGCAGGTTCAGCGATGAGCTGGCAGAAAGGTACAGAGGAGCAGGCAGAAGAGTGGTCGGGACAAGCCGGGATCAGGTGCAGGTGGATAGCAGGAGAGTCAGGACAAGCCGGGTCAGTAAATGGGTCAGGAACCGATAGCAGACAACAGATAACCACGGGTAAAGCTGTAGATCAGACAGCACCCACTCTGAGCATCAGCAGGGCATAAATGGCCCATTTTGGCACTGGAACATGCGCACACGAGCATGAACTCGCGCACACGCGCACCAGCCAGAAAGAAGTTCTTAGATGGGCCTCTCCTGAGGGGGATCATGCTGGCGGTCTTCCTGACAGATTTATTCCATAGTCACACTTAGCACAGTATACATCTTCACCATATCTAGACTTGAATTGAATGGCTGGTCCAATTCAGGTACTTACATTGCTTTCATAACATATATTTAATGTATAAATGATCACAGAACTGCATTATTTTGCCATTTTTATCTACTTTGAAACAATAATGAGATGTCAATGTAAGAATATAAAAATAAAGAGATATAAAACTACAGCTTTAAACCAACATGCTAGCTGCTTACATTAGCAACATTCTATGGGCAGGGAACAATTATATTTGCCATGATGTCTTATATTTAAGATAATCATATAATTATCTACTCTAAAAACCAATAAGAAATGACTGCTACAATTATAGTTCCAGTCTATAAAAACATTTAAATACACAAGAGTTTCATTAAAATAGAAAGAAAGCCTACACATAAACTGAAAGAATATATAAAAAAAATGTGAGATGCGGTAAACACTGCATGTCTATTTAAAAGCATCCAACCAGTTCTGCTATTTCTAGTGAACTTCTGTAGATATTTACTGTACAGTCAGCTCTCTGAGAAGGGAGCTTTTGATGTGATAAAACAATAGGTGTTCCCAAAAGGCCTTTCATTCTAAAGAGTTCTTCAAGTATTGGCCTTCAAATGTTACCATACAAGAGATACACAGAGTCCTAATAACTTGTGCTTTATGGTTTTTATGGTATACACAAGAAGCCGTATAAGTGTAGGCTTAGAAAATGTGAGCATTCTGTACAACACCAAGAGGAATCTATGGAGTGCTCTGAACTATAGTGACTGATGATCAATAATATTTTATTGCTTTGGATGCTTAGAAATATTGAAAGATGAAATTTGGTTCTATGGGTAACCGTACATCATTGCAATGCCTTGTTAATTAAAGTATATGTAAACCAAGTCACTAACTAATATAAGCTTTAACATGGTCATGTAATTTGAAAAGTAAATTTCAGTGTCTTTAACCCCTACAGATCTGCGCTATTGCCGAAGTACGGCTCCAGCGTGGATCTGAAATGCCGGGACGACGTCCATGGACGTCGTCCCCTGTGCACGCTCCCGGGTCGCCCCCTGGTGGCAGCGCCGGCGCGCGCACCCACCGCACGCTGTGCGAGCGTACCCGTGGGACTCGTGAGACCCCCGATCGCCTGACAGAGATGCAGAATGGGGAACCGCCGATGTAAACACGGCGGTTCTCTGTTCTGTGACAAGGGACATGACAGATCTACTGATCCCTGTCACTGGGATCAGTTAGATCTGTTATGTCCCGGCCAGCCCCGCTCCCCCACAGTTAGAGCACACCCAGGGAACATTGTTAACCCCTTCACTGCCCCCTGCAGGTTAACCCCTTCACTGCCAATGACATTTACACAGTAATCAGTAGATATTTACATTTCTGATCGCTGAATAAATGTCATTGGTCCCAAAAAAGTGTGTAAAAAATGTCCGACATTTTTGCTGCAATATCGCAGTCCCGATAAAAATGGCAGATCGCCGCCATTACTAGTAAAAAAAAAAAAATAATAATAAAAACGCCATAAATCAATTCCCATAGTTTGTAGACGCGATAACTTTTGTGCAAACCAATCAATATACGCCGATTGCGATTTTTTTTTTCCAAAAATATGTAGAAGAATATATATCGGCCAAAACTGATGAATAATTTTTTTTAATGGATTTGTACTTTATTTGGATATTGTTCTTTTTTGCAAAATTGTCGCTCATTTTTTGTTTATAGCGGCGATCGACCTATAAGTATTATTTAACCACAGGAGAAAAAATCAGGTCTCCTTCCCAGCCAGACAGGACTGTGCTGTGATCTCAAGACTTGGAAGAACAATAACACAAATCATTTGGCAGTCAAAAAAGCTTCCTTTATGTTTTACCTGTTCAGTTTTAATTCAGCACATGTCTCTTTTAGTGTTTGTTTACTGTGCATTTAGTTTTCTGTTAATTGTGATGTACAAGCCTATTTTTTTTTCAAATAAATGTCAAATTAAAAAAGTATATTTTCATTAGTGATCAAGAGGATGAAATTGGTAGGCATAGCCAACAGTGCAGTAGAGATACACAATTCTGCAATATAACCCACTGGAGTATAATGCTAGAGATGTTTCCCTTTTGAGGTTCATTTGCAGTCTGATGCTCTGATTTCATTGTACAATGTACCATGAAGTACCCGACACACTTGAGCCAGTTTTGCAGTTATACTTTTATTTCTGTTGTTCTGGTAACTTTCATTTAGAAGTCATTGAACTTCAAAAAACCCAAAGTTTTTGAACACTGTCGCTTATTCGGATGCTAGATGGATTGATTTTTCTTGTGTCATGTGCAATGAAAGAATGGTTTCTTATCTTTGTAGAAGGGAAACTTTCCTACCCTAAATGTATATTTCAATTTGTAATTTATGTCACCTACTAGGTTTTTATATATCTCTCTGGGATGTTAGGAGCATTTTTCTGACTTTCTATGTCCATCAGCTGTTACACTAAAATGAGGGGGTGTAATTTTCACTGATGGATTTATTTTCTATAAATTACTCTCAGAGCAGCAGTAAAAGTGAGACACTGTGAGTAAGCAGTGTCATGTATTCTGGTGGGAGACATTGTCAATGCATGAAGGCTTTGCAAGACCAAACCAGTTAAAGTGATTCAATTAGTCGTGTATGATATTCAGCAAGTTGAGTCAGATATGGGCCAACAATAATTTGAGGCATTTTGTTTTTACAAACCAACCATCAAAATGTTTTTTTTTCAAAGTCTAGCTTTACATTAACTCTCTCACCTGTTATGCAATCCACTGCCATCCAGACACTCAGTGTTCTCAGACCTGACAGAATGAGTCAACCAGGTCTAGGTAAGTGCATTCCAGCACTTTGGGTGTCATGTAGATACTCAAAATGCCAGACAAGACAACATAACCTAATCAAATTGATCAGATCAACCTCTACATATTTGTGTAACTCCCTGACTTAGAAAGGAGGCAATCCTCTGGCAAGGGGTTTTAAAAGCCTAATTAGGACCCAGGAAAATAGGACTTCTTTCAATGACCATTTTATAACTGATGTGTTTTGCGGACAGATATGCCAAAATAAGGGGTGAGCTACAGACTTAAGTCCCGTACACACGGGACGACGATCGCACGTACGACCGTGTCGAATCGTACGTTGGCTGTTGTATGCAGCATACTGACTGCACTACATGATCGTACGGCCGGGGAAAGAACGTTCAGGTGCATGTAATTAGCATCCAGCCATTCCTGACTTGGACCATGCGTGTTTTGCACAATACAACTTTGTTGTACCAACTGCTCTGTACACACGATACAACGGTCGTATGAGAGCTTGTTGGTACGACCAAGTTTTCTAGTCTGCTCATACAACTCCCTTGTACGACCGTCGTATGTTCGACTGTTCAAATTGAGCATACGAATGATTGATATCGCATACAACGGTCGTGAGTACGACCTGTTGTATGCGATCGTCGAACCGTGTACGGGGCTTTAGAGGATCCTCTGCTTGTCTGCCTGCCTCCCTGTCCACTTCCCTGCTGGCCTTGATCTGTCTACACTTATCCTTATCCTTCTACTGTATATGTATTGGCAATCCTACCTGCTTGTTTCTCTGCAATGCCATGAAGTTCCTCTTTGCAGTACTGTATATGAAGCTAACTGCAGGAGAAAGTCAGTGAGTGTGCGTCAACAGATGCAAATTGGGGACCTTGAGCTCCAATTTCATTGCATGAAGTGGTGCAAGCACTACCTGGATATTTCTGTGTTTAAATTTCTGACTGGCTTGTGTTTAAAAAAGAAGCATAATAAAAAAAAATCATACTCACCTAGATAGCTGCAGCACCAATCCCAGCTGCAGCTGTCCACCGTCAGAGAACTGAGACTGAGAACTGAGCAATCAAACCCGGCTGCAGAGAGCTGGTGACTGTCAGTCATTGGTACTCTGCTCTGCCCCTTCAGCTCTCACTGGAGCGTTCAGCTGAGGAGAGGGTGGGAGTGGCTGGCTCAGCCTCTCAGAAGCTTGCGAGAGTCTGAGCCAACTGTTGGTCCAGGCAATCTGTTTTAGCTCCTGGACCGGCTCTGTAACATCAGCCGACAGCAGGCTTTTAAATGAACTCCTGTAAATCACAGGGGAATTAATGCCAAAAATGCTTTGGCTATACTTCTCCTTTAAATACACATTTTATGTGGATCTTATTATGTTGGCTCTTTAGCTCAGCCCCATTCTCCATGTTGATAACTAGATTGCCAGGAGAATTAAGAAATTAGTAAACCTTCTAACTCACACAGAATTAAATCCAATAAACCAATCAGTTTTAAAGTTTTAAAACATACAAAAACATCTCAGTGACCAATACCACAATCTGTACTGGCATACAATCCCTTGTTTTTTTCTTTATTTTATACACTTCTTTATCATCACTGATGATGATTAAATCCTTATATGCACTTTTATCTAAGTCATATCTATGTCTTGGCCAACATAAGTATTATGCTGTTACAAAAAAAATTCATAGCCCTTTTTCTCCAATTATCCTGCCATATAAATACACCCCTACATAATCAATACTTTAATGAATATTTGCTTTATGTGTAAAAATAGACATTACATGCTGTATGTGCAAGTAGAAACAGGAAAAGTTTGAAAATGTCTTTAGTTAGGCAAAGATCAAGAAAAGCAGCATTTGATTAAACATCAATGACGTTTTATTTTTCTGCTTGTCTCTAGTTTTGATTGCTGATTTGCAGATTCCTGTGTCTGGAACAAAGTCTGTCCTACACAATCAGCTTCTGTTACCGCCTCGTGCATTTAATTTTATGTTCTGTGGTTTATTTTCCTTTTCCTTCATTTTCTTGTTCAGTGCTTTCTGCATTACCATTAAAAGTGCCCTCTCTATTTTTTTTTCCTTAGGAAAGCATACAGCAAAATGTTCCCCTCTTCCTTTCCTTCTACCACTGCCCTTTTTCACTTAATATTTCCCACATCTTTTGGATGTGTTTCTCACACACAATCTATTGCCTCCCATTTCCTGTTCTGCATTCATGTAGGTAAAAGTTGCTCTCTACATGTCTGCATTTCAATGTTTTATAATCATCATTAACCTAGGAAATGCCACACTAGAGAATTGGTCCATTACTGAGAGCTGCAATTACTTATATCAGTTATCTGTTGCAGATTACACTGGTGGCAGACAATGAGGCTACCATTACACAAAGACCTACAAATTATGCTCAGGGGAACATGTTCTATTACAGTCATTGTGGTTTTCAGTATGTGTGTGTGGGTATGTGTACGCACACACACATACATATATCTACATCTAGAGTTAAATTATGACATAACACACCAAGTTGATGACATATTTGACAAATTTGCCAGTTTACAAAAGGCACCCTGATGGTTATTCATTTTAGTGTTCCATTGTTACCATTAGTGTGTGATTTGGCATAAATCACATTGACAGCAATGCCCCACAACAAGCTTTAGAACATTATATAGGTACGCTGTCAGTATATTAATCACAGCTTTCTGGTCATGGCTGTGCTAAATATGTTGGGACATCTCCTCTTTTAAACGTTAATGCAAAGCTCAAGTTTGATTAAATGTATGTTTGCGAAGTTAAGTTGTCATTTTTATTGAGGTTCCAATAATACAGGAATTCTCAATTTTCTTAGTATTGCACAAATAGCTTCATATTTTCCAGAACGTTTTTCTAAAGAAAAGGGTTGACACCATCTTGTTTCTGCTTGTAGTGCTTGAAGTATTAAGAAGAACTCAATCAGAGGACTGTTTTTTAAGATTGTTTTACAGAACCAGATTTAACCAGCAGTTGGTACAGAAGAAAAAAATTTAAAAATTACGCTGCATACAGTATATAACAAATGCACGTTGTATTGGGAGGACAGCTCTATGTTATTGAGCATAAAAAAGAGTAACAAATAAATAGCAATTTTCCATTCTTTCTGAAGATTGTGTTTACCTAACGTCTGTGGATAAATGGAAAATGGACACAATGCTTTAGAACCTAGATTTTTGTCTAGACAGGGAACCTTTGTAGAGAGAAATATGGGGACTGTTATTCCTGGCCACCTCCTTGAAAGGAGAAATCGACATACAGTAAGATAATAAATAAGCCCTCATAATCCTTAGCGATATACTTTTTAGATTAAAGTGATTGTAAAGTCTCTATTTTTTTATTTTTTAAATAACAAACTTGTTATACGTACCTCCTCTGTGCTGTGGTTTTGCACGGAGCAGCCCGGATCCTCCTCTTCTCGGGTCCCTCGTCTGTGCTCCTGGACCCTCCCTCCTGCCAAATGCCCCCACAGCAAGCAGCTTGCAATGGGGGTACCTAAGCAGGCACACTCCTGATCAACGGCTCCGTGTGTCCATTCACATACCTGGAGCCTCAGTGCGGCTTTGTCCCCTCTGTCTCTTAATTGGCTCACTGGTTGTGATTGACAGCAGTGGGAGCCAATGAATAAATATTTGACTTTTATTAGCACTATTGTCTAACAGTTTCCTGGGTATTACAAAAGTATGTCTACTTTCTCTCCCTTGTGCTATGTTTCTTCATTCTAATTTGGGACTGATGCCAAAGTTGTTTTTATACACAGCTATTCCACTTATGGTTCAATACTATGAAAAATGCAATAGCGAATAAACATCAGATTCTCTGATGACCCAGTATTGTGTAATGGCGTGATAAAACTTGTCCGGCTGAATTTTAGCGCTGATGTAATGCCACTGAGCAATCCCGGGTCACCAGCAGCTTGCTTAGTAAGTTTTTACTCAGTTTTTTTGCATTTTGCACATTGTTCTAATTGGATGACTGGCTCTGTTCTACAATAAACCTTTATCAGTTCCAGAGAGAGTTGTCTATTGCTGCTGTCTGCTGCCTAAGAGCCGGTTCACACTGAGGCGGCACGACTTGCAGGGCAAAGCAAGTCGCGCCGTTCGAGGCTACCTCAGCGCGGCTTGCAAGGAGACTTCTTTACATAGAAGTCAATGCAAGTCGCGCTGAGGTCGCCCCAAAATAGTGCAGGAACCTTTTTCTAAGTCGGAGCAACCTGAGTCGCTCCTATTAGAACGGTTCCATTGCACTGCATGGGGACGACTTGTCAGGCGACTTGAGTCACCTGACAAGTCGCCTCAGTGTGAACCGGCTCTAAGAGGAGTGATTCCAGAGTGGAAGTGCATACACCTGAGGAGAATTTGTACCTGTGAAACAATGCTGTGTCTGCATTGTGCATGCTGTGCATCCCCTGTGCATTTGATTAAGGTGGTGGCACTCAGTGTTTTCGTTACACTACAAGGATCTGCTGGATGGCTGAAGATCTTTTTTATATATTCAGACTTTGATTTAAGAGAGACTCCGTGTTTGGCACATTTTTGCATGTTTTGTTATATTTACTGGTGTTACATCATTTCACATTATTGTATGCATACTGTATATGTAGCTCCTCAGAAGTGGGTCTTTATCTGTGGGGCCACATATATGCACTGCTGTGTTTGTGTTGTGAGCGCGAGGCACAGGACACTTCCAGCACAGAGACTGGGTTCTCACTGAGAGCCCTGGGTCTCATACTAATGATCCACAACTGGGAGGCCCAATTACCTGATTGTTATGATAGCCTCTGATTGGATATCACAGAGATCAGCCACTGTCCAGCCCAGTCCTGTGTTTTTCTCCTCTTGAATGGTATTTTGTATTTTTTACTTTGTGCTAGAGGAGAAAAGTGTAAACAAAGAAGTGTCTGAGTGAATAAAATTAAGAAAAAAAAGCTAGATTAGGGTTTGTCTGGGTCAGTGAAAAGGCTAGGATCAAAAGTCATGGCCAGAGTCAAAGGTCAAGGTCAAAAGCTAGTGTTAAAGGTCATGGTAAGTGTATTTTAGGTAAGATAATTTTTTTAATTCACTGTCAGTGTCAGTATGCTTTAGGTAGGAAAAGCATAAGGTGCAGTTTTGGGCTCTATTATGGATACAATCAACAAATAACATACACAAATGTGGTATCATTGCAATCATCAAGAGCTACATTTAAATAAAACGTATTTTGTGATATTTTTTCTTTGATAATAATAAAAAAAGCAGAAGATCTCCATTACCGTTTCCATTGCCTTTACAACCACTTAAGCCGCTTGAGAGGGGATATGATTTCAATGGTCAAATACTGTACTGACGACCCTAGCATAGGGAAAAATATTTTAGTTAAAGGGACATTAAAAAGACATGGCGCCATTCAATAAAGTTGGAAGAGAAGCGGTTTAACATTAAACTGTGTAGAGGGTTCTTTACTTTCAGAGCGGTAAGGATTTGGATTTCTTTTCCACAAGCAGTGGTTTCAGCAGGGAGCATCGATAGTTTCAAAAAACTATTAGATGGGCACCTCAAAGACCACAACATACAGGGGTATACAATATACTATTGACATAAACACACACACACATATACACACACACACACATACACATCATAGGTTAAACTGGATGGACTGATGTCTTTTTTTTAACCTCATCAAATATGTAACTATGGATTTACCACCAAATGAAGCCAAAAAGCCCAATTCATCCAGAAAAAAAAACAAAGTATGATTCACCTGGATACACTAAGCAGTAGCGATATGAACAGGTTTACTAACACAATAGGCTGCAGCGCTGATTGAGCGGGAAAAAAGTGACAGGGTGGTCGTACAGAAGTAAGTGCTCATATATAAATTAAAATTTGACCGGTTCCTGCTGAACCAGATGAATTTTGATCCATGTATGGCCAGTTTAAGTCACATAGTTATTCCTACACCAATTTTATAACCTTTTATAACACAATTTTATGTTGTATCCCTGCCTGTTAAGTAAGTGTAATATCATGGAAGAGTACTTTCTTTTGAAAACCTATTGTGACTCTGCTATTCTTTGTATATTTTTGATAAGGGCACATATACCTAGGAGACAGAATTTAAGAGCAGAGCAGGCTGTTTTTTCTCCTCATGTTATCACATGTGTTGCCATTCATGAATAAAACAGTTGCCCATCTGATAAAAGCATCCTTCTTTGTGTCTGAAAATCCCAGTCAGAAAACGCTTAGTAGTAAACCAGAGTTACATGTAATTTATTATTTTAGCTTAACCACTTAAGCTCCAGAAGGTTTTACACCTGTCATGACCAGGCAATTCTTTGCTATTTATTACTGTGCTATTTGAATTGGCAATTGCTCAGTTATGCAACGCTGTATGCAAATGACATTTATATCACCATACAAATAGAGCTTTCTTTTGGTTGTGTTTGATTATCACTGGGTTTTTTATTTTTAATTATATACATGAACAAAACACTGTATTTTTTACTTTCTGCTATAAAACATATTTTAAAAAAATCTAATTTCTTTATACATTTAGGCAAATTTGTATTCTGCTACATGTCTTTGGTAAAAAAAAAAAAAACTCAATAAGTGTATATTGATTGGTTTGTGTGAAAGTTATATGGTCTACAAACTATGGTATATATACTGGAATTTTTATTTATTTATATTTTATACCTCTAATGGCAGTGATCAGCGACTTATAGTGGCACTGTGATAGTGTGCCAGACAATCTAACACTAACTGATGCTGGCTAGGAACTGACTAACTGACACTGACATCACCAATGGCACTAATACAGTGATCAGTGATAATACTATACACTGTCACTGTACTAAAGACACTGTCTGGGAAGGGGTAAACATCTTGGGGTAATCAAGGGTGTGTGGATAACAAGTGTATTATGTGCTGCTTTTTACTAAAAATCTATTTGTACCTTCTCCCTGCTTTGCGGGGTTAAGAAACAAAGATCATTCCCTCTATACAGAGTCCTGTGTTGTTTGTCAACACAGGGCTCTGGGCTGTGATTGGACACAGCTGATCAGCAGGTCTCAGCCATGAATAATTGGCTGGGACCTGCTGACAAAAGCTCACTGTGTACCACCACAGCGGGAGTCAACAGGGGGGACATGGCGCGATGTACAGGTACATCGATGTGCCTGTAGGAGCTACCTGTCTGCAGTACAATGAGAGTAAACATGATGGGGATTGGGCATGGAGTATGTACACAGAAGCTTATCTAAATAGCTAAATTCAATTTTCGAAAGGACAGGTGGCTTGCTGGAAAAGAATATCATCAAAACATTAGAATTAAAGGGTCACACATTATTTCTTACCGCTTTTTTAGCATTCTTTATTTTAAGATTTCAAAAAAAATAATGTCTACATTGAAACATAACAAAAATAATACTGCTCATGTACAGTTGTGCTCACAAGTTTACATACCCTTGTAGAATTGATGATTTCTTGGCCATTTTATGAATGAGAATATGAATGATAACACAAAAACATTTTTTTCACTCATGGTTAGTGTTTGGCTAAAGCCATTTATTATCAATCAACTGTGTTTACTCTTTTTAACTACTTCAGATCCGCGCCATAGCTGATTGACGGCTACAGCGCGGCTCTAAAATGCCAGGAGGCCATCAATAGACGTCCTCCCATTTGGCTCATGCTGGACCCAATGTCCGCCGGAGACCAGCGATCTGCTCACAGAGAGCCAGAATGGGGAACCGCCAATGTAAACACGGCGGTTCCCCGTTCTGTGAGGGGGCATGCCAGATCTACTTATCCCTGTCACTGGGATCAGTTAGATCTGTCAAGACCCTGCCAACCCCGCCCCCCACAGTTAAAACACACCCAGGGAACATATTTAACCCCTCCACTTCCCCCTTAGTGTTAACCCCCTTCCCTGCCAATGACATTTATACAGGAATTGGTGTCTATTTTTAGATCTGATCGCTGTATAAATGTCATTGTTCCCAAAACAGTGTCAAAACGTCCGACATGTCCGCCTCAATATCGCAGTCCCGATAAAAATCGCAGATCACCACCATTACCAGTAAAAAAATAAAATAAAATAAAAACGCCATAAACCAATGTCCATAGTTTGTAGACGCTATAACTTGCGCAACCCAATCAATATACGCCAATTGCAATTTTTTTTACCAAAAATATGTAGAAGAATATATGTCGGTCTAAACTGATGAATACATTTTTTTTTTATTTTTGGATATTTATTATAGCAAAAAGTAAAAAATATTGTACTTTTTTCAAAATCGTCTCTTTTTATTTGTTTATAGCACAAACAATAAAAACCGCAGAGGTGATCAAATACCACCAAAAGAAAGCTCTATTTATGGGAAAAAAAGGACGCCAATTTTGTTTGGGTACAATGCCGCACGACTGCGCAGTTGTCATTAAAAGAGTGACAGCACTGAAAACTGGAAATTGGTCTGGGCAGAAGGGGGGTTTAAGTGCCCAGTAAGGAAGTTGTTAAATCATAATGACAACAGAAACTACCCAAATGACCCTGTATAAAAGTTTACATACCCCAGTTCTTAATACCGTGTATTGCCCCCTTTATCATCAATGAAAGCTTTAAGTCTTTTGTGGTATTTGTGGATGAGGCTCTTTATCTTATCAATCTGCCCATTCTTCTTGGCAAAAAGCCTCTAGTTCCTGGAAATTATTGGGCTGTCTGCATGAACTGCACATTTGAGATCTCCCCACAGTGGCTCAATGATATTGAGGTCAGGAGACTGAGATGGCCACTCGAGAACCTTCACTTTACTCTACTGTAGCCAATGATAGGTTGACTTGGCCTTGTGTTTTGGATCATTGTCATGTTGGAATGTCCAAGTACGTCCCATGCACAGCTTCCTGGCTGATGAATGCAAATGTTCCTCCAGTATTTTTTGATAACATACTGTATTCATCTTGCTATCAATTTTGACCAAATTCCCTGTGCCTTTGTAGCTCACACATCCCCAAAACATCAGCGATCCACCTCCATGTTTCACAAGCCTTGATGACTCATCTCCGAATGTAGTGCTTATGGCTGTGGCTCAATTTTGGTCTCATCGCTTCAAATTACTTTGTGCCAGAAGGGTTGAGGCTTGTCTCTGTGCTGTTTGGCGTATTGTAAGCTGGATACTTTGTGGCATTTGCGTAGTAATGGCTTTCTTCTAGCGACTCGACCATGCAGCCCATCTTACTTCAAGTGCCTCTTTACTGTGCATCTTGAAACAGCCACACCACATGTTTTCAGAGAGTCCTGAAGTTATTTGTGGGGTTTTCTTTGCATCCCAAACTATTTTCCTGGCAGTTGTGGCTGAAATGTTAGTTGGTCTACCTGACCGTGGTTTGGTTTCAACAGAACCCCTCATTTTCCACTTCTTGATTAGAGTTTGAACACTGTTGATTCACATTCTCAATTCCTTGGATAGCTTTTTATATCCCTTTCCTGTTTTATACAGTTCAACTACCTTTTCCCACAGATCCTTTGACAATTCTTTTGTTTTCCCCATAACTCAGAATCCAGAAACGTCAGTGCAGCACTGGATGAAAGATGCAAGGGTCTGTCAGGAGTCCAGAAACTCATTGACCTCTTATAAACACACACATGAATTACAAGAAAACAGATTGCAGATGAGGATGGTTACCTTTAATAGCCATTCAAACCCCGTTGTGTCAACTTGTGTGCATGTTATCACGCCAAAATCACCAGGGTATGTAAACTTTTGATCAGGGTCATTTGGGTAGTTTCTGTTGTCATTATGATTTAAAAAGAGTAAAGACAGTTGATTGATGGCTTCAGCCAAACACTAACCATGAGTGAAAGAAATGTTTTTGTGTTCTCATGGCCAAGAAATCATAAATTCTGGCAGGGTTTGTAAACTAATGAACACAACTGTACATGAAGGAACACCACAGAAAGTTAAGTTAAGACAGATCTTTTACAAATACATAGTGAAAGTTATGGTAACAATACAAAATCTCACAAGAAGGTTGATAAAGCATGTTAAAAAAAATATTACAAATTGACAGGAAGCAGAAAAAAGTATTATGAGCGCTCCAATGTACTTGATTCTGCAAACCCTGTAGTGGCACAGAGACAAACTTGTTCAGAGACTGTCCAATTCGACTTAGGTATACAAGAAGGGAAAAATGGGAATCAAAAAAATGTAAAACAACACACACATTACCTCCAAAACACCTAACTCCCTGTGTCTCACAATATTGTCCAGAGACTGCAGGTACACCCTCTGCTTTAGTTGTCTTGTGTGTCAGGTAGAAGAGATAATTATCTGGTATTCTGATAAGTGGAGGGCGACACAGTAAAAAAATGAAAGGAAAGGATACCAGCTGGCAAGAGAGGGGAAAGAGTAGGTAACTGAAGGGGAATGAGAGAAGAAAATAGGGACCAAGAGTCGAGAAAATAGGAGTCACGGAGTCATGGTAGTCATGGTGTTTCCTTTTGAAATTATTAAGATCAAAAATAGCGGGTGTGGCACTGCTTTCGGTAAAGTGCAGTAAAATGCCAACAAAATGTGCAAAAGTGCAAAAATATATAAATTTATGCAACGTTTCTATTAAATATAATGTTTTCGTCATCAGACGGCATTCGTCTGATGACGAAACGCGTAAGTGGGAGCCAGTACGTCACTGCGTAACTTCCGGTTAGGTCCACTGGAACACAAACGAGCGGACTTCCTGGCACTCGATCTGACTTCTCTCAGTGTAAGTAAGTGAGAGTTTGTTGCATCACTATCTGATACTACATTAAGGAAGATTCTTCTCTCTTATCATTCATATGACGTTACAATACCTACTGAAGGGCTGGATCATCCTTTTACCAACACACCATCGTAACAGCGGCACCATCCGTGGGATGGAATGGGCTGGTTAATGAGCTCATTGTCTCGTTTGGAAGCAGCATAAGGTTGTGAGACATCTTTTTACCTAACACTCACAGATTGGATCACTGATTATGTTTTAAAGCACTTGCACTTTTAAAGCGGATTTAGGAGTTTACATACGCCATTCTGCAGGACATTGAGATTGATTTATTTAGCACTGTGTCACATATATATATATCAATCATTATTGATTATGCACATTATAGCACTTTTATTGATTACTCACATTTAAGCCACCCTTGCACATTTTTTGCACTTTATATTTAATAGAAACTTTGCATCAATTTATATATTTTTGAACCCTCTATGCAGTTTAAGGTTAATCCACTTCTCTTCTAATTTTAGTGAATATCTTTTTAAAGCGGAGTTCCACCCTATTAAAAGTCAGCAGCTACAAAAAGTATAGCTGCTGACTTTTAATAATTGGACACTCACCTGTCCCAGGCTCCAGCAATGCACTTGCCCGCAGTGTCGCTCTTTTCCCCCTCCTCCGTACGGCGCTGGCATCACAAGTGTGGGCACCTGGCTTTGGCTTCAAAGCCGGAAGCGCACTGCGCATGCACGAGTCGCGCTGCACGCTGTGAATGGCCAGTGTATCTTCTGTGACCTGTGATGTGTCCCAGAAGATCGCCGAGAGGGAGGGGGAGAAGGTGAACTTCCTTCCGGTTCCGCAGCACCAGAAGAGGAAGTGGACCTGGGACACTGTGAAAACAGGGTTCCCCCCAAAAAAATGACATGCCAATTGTGGCATGTCGGGGGGGTCACTTTCCCTTAAAGCGGACGTTCCACTTTTCAGTGAAACTCCACTTTTTTTTTTTTTACAAACGATTTTATTGGAGTATCAAATGTGATTAACATGTCAATGTACCAGGAGCATATCAAATAACAAGTACATATATAAAGGTACAAAGTGTTCCATACAAGTTATGACGATGTGCGAAACTCCACTTTAAATTCCCTTTCACAGAAAATCTTTTTCCCTATTGTGGGGTCACCAGTACGGTATTTGTACATTGAAATCATATCCCCTCTCAAGCGTCTTTTCTCCAGAGAGAATAAGTTCAATGCTTGTAGTCTTTCCTCATAGCTCCAGCACATCCCTCCTCTGGTGCAAGCCAATCTGGTACTAGTGACTTATTAATGTTACGTTTATCAAGTTTATTTTTAATTCTATCCTCTGGTAGCCATTAGGGTGCTTCCTGTGATGTGTTATGAAGATTCACATTACAATCTCAGTTAATGCCCCCCCGCACACATTTCCCTTGTGAAAACTGAAGAGAAGCATAAATTCAAAACCTTTGCCATCCGTCTTTTGTAACCAGATTCCCTTCCTCATCCTTTATTGGGCCAATATGTTCTGACCTCCCTTTCTTACTATTTATATACTTAAATATTTTTTTCTACTCTCCTCCACTATGTGCCTTTCGTGTTGTAACTTAGCCACCCTGATTGCACGCTTACATTTCTTATTGCATTCTTTGTAATGTTGGAATGCTGATGATGTCCCCTCAGCCTTGTATTTTTTGAAGGCTTTTTCCTTTACTGTTATATGCAATTTTACGTTGGAGTTAAGCCACCCAGGACTTTTGTTAGCTCTTTTGAATTTATTTCCCCTTGGAATGCACTGGCCAATACCTTTATTTAATATGTTCTTAACCAGTTAACAACCGCCCTATAGACAAAAGACGTCTACAGGGCGGTTGCTTAATTCTGGGAGGACGTCTATTGACGTCCTCCCAGAATCGCGCTTCTCGTGCTCCCCTTGGGGCGCGCACACGGGATCATCCGTGACCGTCGGGTCCGGGGGACCCGACTGATCACGGATCACGGTGAATGGCTGCTGTGAGCGGCCTTTTACCACGTGATTGCGCTGTCAAATGACGGCGTGATCACATGTAAACAAGCTGAGGGAAGTGCCGGCCTTTCTCTCTCCTCTCCACACCGATCGGTGGGGGGAGAGAGGAGGTACTGCAGAGCTGTGGACGATGTGTAATGCCCACAGCGCTGCTAAGTGAGACAATGCACCCACCCCATCCATTTACCACCCACCCAGCCATCATCACCCAGCCATCCACGACCCACCCAGCCATCTTCACCCATCCATCCACCCCCACCCATCCTCACCCACCCATCCTCACCCAATCCATCCTCACCCACCCATCCATCCATGCTCACCCATCCATCCATGCTCACCCATCCTCACCCATCAATCCATGCTCACCCATCCTCACCCATCCATCTATGCTCACCCATCCAGCCATGCATGCTCATCCATGCTCACCCACCCAGCCGTGCTCACCCATCCATCCATCCATGCTCACTCACCCAGCCGTGCTCAACCATCCATCCATGCTCACCCATCCATCCATCCATCCATGCTCACCCATCCATCCATGCTCACCCAGCCATCCATCCGTGCTCACCCACCCAGCCGTGCTCACCCAGCCATCCATCCTACCTACCGACTCACTCGTACCTACCTACCGACCCACTCGTACCTACCTACCTACCCACTCGTGCCGACCCACCCACTCGTACCTACCTACCGACC
>BLSH010524418.1:464805-478857 GCA_018402905.1 Glandirana rugosa | reverse complement strand
CAGTGCCTTGAGAGTGTCGATAACTACATTATGGTAAGTGACACTTTCGCCCGGTTATTTACTAATAGTTTTTCCATGTGCTACTCTTAAGGAAAAGAAATGTACATTTGCCATGCCACTGCCCCCTCCCTCGCTGACGTTTGTCTGCGGTTGTGGTATAGGTGTCCAGCCTAACATCTGGATTTCGCACATACTGAAGAGGTGTGACATACCCACCTCTCAGTATCCCTAGATCATTCGTCCCAGATCATGGGAGTTCTTAATAAAAAGTGAGACGTGAGTCGTGTCGTGTTCGTGAAATATTAAATTTCACTATTCATCACAACTCGCTTGGGCCTGACATTTCAAACCCAGGCATGAGTACGGACCCAAACTTTACAGTCCGGGTTCGCTCAACACTACTTATCACTTTAAATTATAAAGTGCTTGTGCTGTGCTGAGTGCAGAGTGAAAAATAATTCTTGAGGGTACTAGACCCTGCTTACTAGATCCCTATGACTCTCCACCCATACAGTGTGGAGAAGTCATACACGCTTTAGGTCTACAATCCGACCTGTGGATATGGTGTTGGCGTCTGTTTGCAGTCGCTCCCTCCCCCGTCACCGTACCGTTTACATGTAAAGAAAAGGAATTCTCATCGTGTACCTTTTTGATAATCATTTATTGGCCCGCTTTCACAGTGAATGGTATTACATCAATAGCTGTGAGAGTTCCGTGACCGCCGCTTCTGAATACTTCCGCTTGCGTGTCACCTGAATGTGGGCTTGCGCACCTTGCGTTCCATCTGACACGTTTCGTCACTTTCCTTTGACGTCTTCAGAGCCCCCTCTGAAGACGTCACAGGAAGTGACGAAACGCGTCTGGTGGAACGCAAGGTGCGCAAGGCCACGTTCAGGTGACACACAAGCAGAAGTATTCAGAAGCGGCAGTCACGGAACTCTCACAGCTATTGATGTAATACCATTCACTGTGAAAGTGGGCCAATAAACGATTATCAAAGAGGTACACGATGAGAATTCCTTTTCTTTACATGTAAACGGTATGTTGACGGAGGAGGGAGCGACTGCAAACAGACGCCAACACCATATCCACAGGTCGGATTGTAGACCTAAAGCGTGTATGACTTCTCCACACCGTATGGGTAGAGAGTCATAGGGATCTGGTAAGCAGGGTCTAGTACCCTCAAGAATTATTGTTCACTCTGCACTCAGCACAGCACGAGCTCTTTATAATTTAAAGTGATAAGGACTGTTATTGAATTACCTGGCATATAGAAATCACTTTTCACTGGATTGCACTAGCACTTTGAAATTGGACTGAACAGACTCTGAATAGGACTCTGAACAGAATCAACTATCTGCAATATATTGGAGAACTGGCACACACACACTTTATAAGGATTTATATGAAGATTGATGATCATGTTTTTTATGTTGATTATAGTTTGATTGTACACTGATAATTTTTGCACGTATTAGTTAACACTTGCACTTTATATAGTATACAGTCTATAGAGGGAGTACTACCATAGCAAGCGCTGCTGGAACAGTAATATCACCCTGTTTACAATATAGTTGTATACCCATTGCAATCTTCTCATAGCAACTGGGCTGCAGCTGCATCTTACCTAATTACTGGGGCGAGGAAAGTTCCTGGCCATAACCAGCCCACACTAATACGTTTTGAGAAAGCGCTGTTGGATCAAGATCTTCTATCTTGTCTACAATCATATGTCACCTCATATGTCTGTTATCGGGGACTTTAACTTTGTGACCCACCCACAATTGGACAGATGTAGTTTGACTCCCTTTTCTAAGGTTTTTCCTAAATCTCTTAACAAGTTACTCTACTGGATCCAATTGACAAATTCATGGAGAGTTCATAATGTTGGAGCTAAAGATTATATGTACTGTTCCCACCTAGAGTTAAGCGAACCCGAACTGTAAAGTTCGTACCGGACTTTAGGGTGTCCGTGTCCCGAACCCGGACATTTGAGAAAAAGTCCGGGTTCGGGGTTCCGGTATTTTTTTGCACCTGTTGAATAGCTGCAGGGCAGCCAGTAAACAAGCGTTTCACTCGTTTGCCCTTAGAAGCCATCACAGCCATGCCATTAGTAGGCATGGCTGTGATTGGCCAGTGCATCACGTGACCCAGTCTCTATATAAGCTATAGTCACGTAGTGCTGCATGTCACATCATCTCATACTAGTGTAGGGAGAGGATGCTGCTGCTGCTGTGAGGGACAGATTAGCTTTAGAAAATGATCTAATACTAGTGTAGGGGGAGGATGCTGCTGCTGCTGTGAGGGACAGATTAGCTTTTGAAAATCTGTTAAAAACAGCGATTTATTGGTGGGTGGGTGCTAGAGGAGATTTTTGTTTGCTAGAGTACATTTTGTTTGCTAAGCAAAGTGCCTCATATAAAACCTAAGCAATTTTTCTGTTTGTTAGGTGGGCGTTTGCAGCCATTTTTGCAAGTGCAGTGCACTTGCAGCTGCTTGTGTGTCAGGGACACTACTTTAATTGTGTTCTGTTAGTTCAGTTGGCAACATTTTGGCATATTTAAATACTGCTTTTACATTGCAGTTAGATAAATAAAAAAAATATTTTTTTTGTGCAAAATATTACATTTGCGGCCAGCGGGGCATTTCTTGCACAAAATTAAAAAGTGTGTCTACATTGCTGGTTTAAAAAAAAAAATATTCTAAATACTACATGTGCGGCCAGCGGTGCATTTCTTGCGCAAAAATAAAAAGTGCGTCTACATTGCTGGTTTAAAAAAAAAAAATTCTAAATACTACATTTGCGGCCAGCAGGGCATTTCTTGCACAAAAATAAAATGTGCGTCTACATTGCTGGTTTAAAAAAAATATATATATTCTAAATACTACATTTGCGGCCAGTGGTGCATTTCTTGCACAAAAATAAAAAGTGTGTCTACATTGCTGGTTTAAAAAAAAAAATATTCTAAATACTACATTTGTGGCCAGCGGTGCATTTCTTGCACAAAAATAAAAAGTGCGTCTACATTGCTGGTTTAAAGAAAAATAATAATAAATAGTGCTGTGAAATGCTGTCATTCCATCTGGTGGACACGGACAGTTTTAAAAACCTGATGGCGGTGGCCGTCCCACAGTATGTGGTTCCCAGCCGCCACTACTTTTCCAGGCGAGTTATCCCTTCCCTGCAGAAACAATTTGGGGACAAGATCAAGTGTGCACTGCGCAACGCCATCTGTGGCAAGGTCCACATAACCACTGATACGTGGACCTGTAAGCACGGGCAGGGACGCTATATCTCGCTAACTGCACACTGGGCAAAAGTAGTGGCGGGTGGGCCTGAGGCAGATAACAGTTTGGCGCATGTTCTTCCGCCACTGAGGATTGCAGGGCATTTCTCTTTGCCTCCTGTTGCCTCCTCCTCCTACTCCACTTCCTCCTCCTCTACCACCTCCTCATCCGGTCAGTGTAACACCTTCACCACCAACTTCAGCACATCCAGGGGGAAACGACAGCAGGCTGTTTTAAAACTGATATGTTTGGGGGATAAACCCCACACTGCGCAGGAGCTGTGGACGGGCATTGAACAACAGACCGATAAGTGGTTGTTGCCACTGAGCCTCAAGCCCGGCCTGGTGGTGTGCGATAATGGGCGAAATCTCGTAGCAGCTCTGGGCCTAGCCGGTTTGACGCGCATCTCTTGCCTGGCGCATGTGCTGAATTTGGTGGTGCAGAAATTAAAAAAAAAAACTACCCGGATATGTCAGAGCTGCTGCAGAAAGTGTGGGCCGTCTGTGCGCATTTTCGGCATTTTCACCCTGCTGCTGTTCGCCTGTCTGCGCTGCAGTGGAACTTTGGCGTTCCTGCTCACCGCCTCTTATGCGACGTGCCCACAAGGTGGAACTCCACCTTGCACATGCTGGAGAGACTATGCGAGCAGCAGCAGGCAATAGTAGAGTTTCAACTGCAGCACGCACGGGTCATTCGCTCTGTGGAACAGCACCACCAATGAGTGTGCCTCCATGCGAGACCTGTGTACCATATTGCGGTGTTTCGAGTACTCCACCAACATGGCCAGTGCCGATGACGCTGTTCTCATCGTTACTATCCCACTTCTATTGCTCCTTGAAAAAACACTTTGGGCGATGATGGAAGAGGATGTGGCACAGCAGGGGTAAGAGGGATAATTTCCACGGTTATCAGGCCAGTCATTCACAAGTGGCTCGGAAGGTGGGTTCCTGCACCAGCATAGGCCAGGTAAAACATTTTCAAGCCAGGGCACAGTTTTGGAGGATAAGGAGGACGAGGATGATGATGAGGAGGAGGAGGAACCGTGTTCACAGCAGTTTGGCACCCAACGCAGCTCGTGGGCATCACTTGAGTGTGGCTGGGGGGGATACGGAGGACACAGATGATACACCTCCCACAGAGGACAGCTTGTCTTTGCCTCTGGGCAGCCTCGCACACATGAGCGACTACATGCTGCAGTGCCTGCGCAAGGACAGCCAAGTTGCCCACATTGTAACTTGTGCTGATTACTGGGTGGCCACCCTGCTTGATCCCCATTACAAGGACAACGTACTGTCCTTAATTCTCACATTGGAGCCTGATTGGAAGATGCGTGACTACCAGCGCACGCTGGTAGACGCGCTGCTGAGGGCATTCCCAAATGACACGTGGACTCAGTGGAAGCACAAGGCGAAGGCAGAGGAGGAGGAAGAGGTCGCCAACGCAGCTGTGGCACCGCCAGCACCTCAGAAGGCAGGGTTAGCATGGCCGAAATGTGGAAAAGCTTTGTCAGGAGCATGCCACAACAAACAGCACCACCAGCTGATAGGCAACGTCTTAGCAGGAGGCAGCATTTCAGCAACATGGTGGAACAGTATGTGTGCACATGCCTACACGTACTGACTGATGGGTCTGCCCCATTCAACTTCTGGGTCTCCAAATTTGGCACATGGCCTGAGCTTGCCCTTTATGCCTTGGAGGTGCTGGCTTGCCCTGCAGCCAGTGTATTGTCTGAACGTGTGTTCAGCATGGCAGGGGGCTTTATCACAGACAAGCGCAACCGCCTGTCCACAGCCAACGTGGTGAAGCTAACGTTTATTAAAATTAACCAGGCATGGATCCCCCAAGACTTGTCTGTACCTTGTGCAGAATAGACATTTATACCGGCCTCACACAGCCATTGGTATACTTAAGTGAACTTATTCTTATTTTTTTATAGAACATAAGTCTTTATTGGAATTTGTAACAGGAGAAACATGAAAAATAAACCATGGTACATTTTATATGGAAAAAGTGAACCCCCCGTGCTAGAACATCTCTGGGTTTGTCTGCAGATAGTGATCTTTTTTTTTTTTTAATATGTCTCAATAATTTGGGGGCTACACCAATTAGAAAAAAAACCCCAAACAAACAAAAAACAGTGTTGGCTACCTCCTCCTCCTCCACCACCACTTCCACCTACACCGCCACAGTCACCGCCTCCTCAACCTCCTACTCCACATCCACCTCCATCCACCTCCTCCTTCATTTTGTATTTTTTTTATGTGATTTTAAGTTATTTCTATATCCACACTTGTTTGCAGGGCACTTGTCCTACTCTTACCCCCATTTTGCTTCCTTTTGCAGCCCTCTAGCTCTTTCCAGGACTTTTTTAGAGCCATTTTAGTGCCCAAAAGTTCGGGTTACCATTGACTTCAATGGGGTTTGGAGTTCGTGGTCAAGTTCGGGGCTGAACTCAAACTTTTTCATGAAGTTAGGCCGAACCCGACAAACCCGAAAATCCAGGTGTCCGCTCAACTCTATTCCTACCCACACAGTTCTTTTGCCAGATTAGACTATATTTTATGTACTCCCATCATATTAGCCAATTTTTCTAAAGCCAGCATTTATTCTTGCCCTTGGTCTGACCATCTCATAGCCTCACTTCCAACATCTTTTATTGGTCTTTTGGAGACGCCCTACTCCTGGTGTTTAAATGACTCTCTCTTTACTGACCCCACCACAGCTATACAGGAATATTTCTCTCTAAATTGTATTATGTACTGTATATACATTAGGCCTTACTATGCTTTGGGTGGCCCATAAGGCAATCCTTCGCTGCCGTCTTATTGGTGTTGTGGCAGTCAAGAATAGAGAGAGGTGGCAGAAGGCTACTCACACTAAAAAGCTTCAAGCATTATATTGTACTCAGATTGAAAACCCCACACTGACCAATCGACCTTTGATATCTCAGAAGTAGTTGAACACTTTACTATCGGCCAAAGCAGAGAAAGCTTTTCGCTGGTCCAAAGCCATTTTTCTCCTGCATAGTAATTTGGCTTCTTCCATGTTTTCCCATTAATTGAATAATGTTTTACACCCCCCTCATGTTTATACGCTTCTTAGCCAGACAGGTAATATAGTATCTTTGCCAATGGAGGTTTGGAGTATTTTTGAAAAATTGTATTCAACTCCACTAGCTCTTCTCTCTTCCTCACTACCACAGGCATCTCTGTTGTGGTTTTCATTTCACTCCACTTTCGGTAGCTCAATTGTATATCCTTAATGCTCCTTGCATGGTATAGGAAATACTTTTGAGTTATCAATTCCTTAACACACTCTACAGTGCCTGACCCCAATGGATTTTCTACTAGTTATTACAAACATTAAGCCCATTTTAGCCTCTAAATTGGCCACATTGTTTAATCACATTCTCCAGAATAATTCCTTTCCACAGGAGATGCTTTTGGCTAACATGTCTTTGTTACCAAAGCCACTCAAGGACCATTTACTCCCATGAAACTACAGACCTATCTTGGTCATTAATAATGACCAAAAAATATTTAATTGTGTTTAGGCTGATAGACTGGCTTCTATTATTCCAACTCTAACCTCTCCTGACCAGTCTGGCTTAATTTCAAATAGACTCATTACCAACAATATTAGATTACCTACAAATGTCATTCAAGATGCTAATCTACACTCTAAGCAGGTTTTGTTATTAAGCCTTGACATCAATAAGGCATTGGATAGCATTCTCTGGCCTTATCTTTTCTCTCTATTACAGAATATTTTGTTTTCATTGAGTTTGAGCATTTTACTACTCCCTACAAACTAGAATCAATTTACTGCGGTGTAACTCTTCTTCACACTAGGCAGGGGTGGCCACTCTCCCCTTTATTGTTTGCCCTGGTAATGGAACCCTTACCCATAGCAGTTAAGGGGCATCTGGATATTGTAGGCTATTCTAATAGTGTTTCTCATTTCAAATTGTATATGCATGCTGATGATGTCATGCTCTTTTTGACACAGCGTTATATATCTTTACCTAATTTGTTTACAGTATTAAACAAGTTTTCAGCCTTATTTGGGTTGTTGGTCAATATCTCCAAATCTACTGTTTTACCTATCAACATACCTTCTGCCCAGTGTGAGGCTCTGCAGGCATCCTTTCCATTCCTTTGGTCTTTGGCCAAAAAAATCCTCTATCTGGGTATCTATCTCACCCCCAAGATCTCCTCTTTTTTTGCAGTTAATTATCCTTTATGTGTCTCCCGACTTCACAACATGCTCAAGGTTTGACATTCATACCCCATTTCCTTCCTGGGCAGGGTCACGGCTATTATGATAAATGTGTTAACCAAAATATTGTACTTCTTTAGAGCCCTGTTGATTGTTGTCCTAACCCAGTTTCAGCGTAATATAAGTAAGTTTATTTGGCATGATAAGCATCCCAGATTTTCAAAGCATATCTTTTATAAATCACAGTCTGCAGGAAGTCTAGTTTTGCTCAATTTTTTTTTTTTTTGGTTGTATTTTTTGGTTTCCAGGTTCTCTCACTTAGCCCATTGGAATACCATTAATACTAATGTCCCATTGACTAGATTTGAGGCAGGCTCAATACATCCTTATTACCTTCCTGATGTTATGCGGCCCTCATCTATTTCTAACCATAATCTAGCGTCTCTTAATACCTTAGTTGCTCAATCTCTACACATATGGTCCCTGTAAAAGACTAAATTTGGCCTAGCATCTCCCATCTCACATGGAATTTCTTTTTTGGGTGGCCCTGCTTTTATTTCAGCATTCGCTTCACCAGAAAATTTCTCCAGGTGGCACACTAATAGTTTTATCAACCTCTCTGCCTTTCAGGAGGATAAAGTGTTTATTTCTTTTGATTATTTACACACACATAGGAGTGCCCTAAGCTGTGAGTTCTTTTGCTTTTTACAAATTAGGCATTTATATGCCTCCCATTATGGTCTTTACCCTAAGTGACCAATTATGATTTTCTAAAGACTTTGCCATGACTCTTCCAGAGGGAAAGGACTTATCTCAGACCTTTACCAGTCTGTCCTCTGTACCTTATTTTCTAAATCCCTTTCTTATATGTCTAAATGGGAGACAGATTGTGCCACTCAGTTCTCTACTGAAGATTGGAACACTATGTTGGATAAACCATGCAAATGTACAAAATCGTTGTCAGTCAGGGAAACTGCCTTTAAAGTACTCACTAGACGGTACAGACTACACTCCCTTTAAACTTCATGCTATCTATCCAGGGGTCTCGGAATTATGCTATCTCCAAAACATATCTTTTGGGACTGTGAGCAATTGTACCCAATATGGCATAAAGTCTATGCTACAGCCTCTGAGATCTCAGTCTAGCCCCTTAGTCTAACGATGCCTATGTGCCTTCTTGGTGCTTTAATCCCAGAGATTTTGTGTAGGGAGGAGAGACTTATCCATACCATATGCGTAGCAACACTATGGGCCACTGCATTACAATCGAAATCTTCAGTTGTTCCATCGTCCTGGAGTAATGGAACGGATTGACGGATTGATACTGTTATGATGATGGTAAGGATCCTTTATACCTTAAAATGCATTTGATAATGGGACGTCTGGATTACTCATTGTCAATAGTTTATAACTAGAGATGAGCGAACTTCTATGCGGCCCTACATTCTGGAGGTAGATGCTTCGGAAACCGCCGTCGGGGCGGTCTTGTCCCAGAGACAAGGGCCTAAGGCATCCCTGCACCCCATCGCCTTCTTCTCATGGAAGCTCTCTCCCCCTGAGAGAAATTATGACGTGGGTGACAGGGAGCTTCTAGCAATTAAATCCGCCCTGGAGGAATGGCGGTACCTCTTGGAAGGGGCTACTCACCCAGTTTTGGTCTTCACAGACCACAAAAATCTCGAGTATCTTAGGACAGCCAAGAGACTTAGACCTCGCCAAGCACGATGGGCCCTATTTTTCTCCCGGTTTAATCTGCACATTACGTACCGGCCCGGATCCAAGAACGTCAAGCCAGATGCGCTGTCTAGGATGTTTCACGAAACTGGAGAAAATCCCCTGCCAGACACCATCCTACCAGCGCACCATTTCCTGCTAATTCAAGAGGATCTCCTAACTCAGATCAGGCAAACGTTGGCCAGCTCCGCCATACCCGTAACTCCTGGACTTGTTCTCAAGGATGGTTTATGGTGGTCAGGTACGCAAGTCTTTGTGCCAGAGCAGCTTCGCCTGTCCGCCCTGGAACTCTGCCACGACCACCACTTAGCCGGACACTTTGGCCATCGAAAAACTACTGAGCTACTTGCCCGCACCTTTTGGTGGCCACAGTTGAGAGAGGACTGTAGGAATTACGTGAAGGCCTGTCCCGTCTGTGCTAGAAACAAGGTGGAAAGAACCAGAGCCTGGGGTCTACTAAATCCATTACCGGTCCCTGAGCGCTCTTGGGCGCAGATTTCAATGGATTTTGTTGTGGAATTGCCACCATCTGCAGGCTATACAGCGATCTACTGGGTGAGTAGCCCCTTCCAAGAGGTACCGCCATTCCTCCAGGGCGGATTTAATGACATTGAGTGCACATGCTCAGCGTCATTTCCAGAGGTTGTCTTTGGGAAATAGAAGTATGAGTGCTGCCAGCATTGCTGTAGAGGTTGAAGGGTTGGGGGGGTTAGCCTGTCAGTGCTCAGACCATATGCCACACACTGCATCAAATTGGTCTGCATGGCTGTCATCCCAGAAGGAAGCCTCTTCTAAAGACGATTCACAAGAAAGCCTGCAGTTTGCTGAAGAGAAGCAGACTAAGGACATGGATTACTAGAACCATGTCCTGTGGTCTGATGAGACCAAGATAAACGTATTTGGTTCAGATGGTGTCAAGCGTGTGTGGCGGCAACTTGGTGAGGAGTACACAGACAAGTGTGTCTTGCCTACAGTCAAGCATGGTGGTGGGAGTGTCAAGGTCTGGGGCTGCATGAGTGCTGCTAACACTGGGGAGCTCCAGTTCATTGTGGGAACCATGACTGCCAATATGTACTGTGACTGAAGCAGAGCATGATCCCTTCCCTTCAAAGGCAGGGCAGTATTCTAACATGATAACGACCCCAAACACACCTCCAATACGACCACTGCCTTGTTAAAGAAGCTGAGGGTAAAATTGATGGACTGGCCAAGCATGTCTCCAGACCTAAACCCTATTGAGCAACTGTGGGGCATCCTCAAACGGAAGGTGGAGGAGCACAAGGTCTCTAACATTCACCAGCTCCGTGGTGTCATCATGGAGGAGTGGAAGAGAACTTCAGTGTTAACCTGTGAAGCTCTGGTGAACTCCATGCCCAAGAGGGTTAAGGCAGTGCTAGAAAATGATGGTGGCCACACAAAATATTAAAACTTACGCACAATTTGGACATTTTCTCTTAGGGGTGTACTCACTTTTTGTTGCCAGCAGTTTAGACATTAATGGCTGTGTTTTGTTTTTTGTTTTTTTTTGAGGGGACAGCAAATTTGCACTGTTATACAAACTGTACACTCACTACTTTACATTGTAGCAAAGTGTCATTTCTTCAGTGTTGTCACATGAAAAGATAGAATAAAATATCTACAAAAATGTGATTGGTGTACTCACTTTTGTGAGATACTGTATGCATATGTATATACAGTATCTCAAGTACACCCCTCACAGTTTTGTAAATATTTCATTATATCTTGTGACAACACTGAAGAAATTACACTTTGCTACAATGTAAAGTAGTGAGTGTATATCTTGTATAACAGTGCAAATTTGCTGTCCCCTCAAAATAACTCAACACACAGCTATTAATGTCTAAACCACTGGCAACAAAAGTGAGTACACCCCAAGTGAAAATGTCCAAATTGGGCCCAATTAGCTATTTTCCCTCATATGACTAATTCGTGTTACAAGGTCTCAGGTGTGAATGGAGAGCAGGTGTGTTAAAGTTGGTGTTATCGCTCTCGCTCTCTCATACTGATCACTGAAAGTTCAACATGGCACCTCATGGCATAGAACTCTCTAAGGATCTGAAAAAAAGAATTATTGCTCTACATAAAGATGGCCTAGGCTATAAGAAGATTGCCAAGATCCTGAAACTGAGCTGCAGCACGGTTACCAAGACAATGCAGCGGTTTAACAGGACAGGTTTCATTTAGAACAGGCCTCGCCATGGTCGACCAAAGAAGTTGAGTGCTCAGCGTCATATCCAGAGGTTGTCCTTGGGAAATAGACGTATGAGTGCTGCCAGAATTGCTTCAAAGGTTGAAGGGGTGGGGGTCAGCCTGTCAGTGCTTAGACCATATGCCGCACACTGCATCAAATTGATCTGCATGGCTGTCATCCCAGAAGGAAGCCTCTTCTAAAGATGATGCACAAGAAAGCCGAAAACAGTTTGCTGAAGACAAGCAGACTAAGGCCATGGATTACTGGAACCATGTCCTATGTTCTGATGAGACCAGGTGAGGAGTACAAAGACAAGTGTGTCTTGTCTACAGTCAAGCATGGTGTTGAGAGTGTCATGGTCTGGGGCTGCATGAGTGCTGCCGGCACTGAGGAGCTACAGTTCATTGAGGGAACCATGAATGCCAACATGTATTGTGACATACTGAAGCAGAGCATGATCTCAGTACATTGAAGCCACAGTGAAACGTTAACATCACTGTGGCTTCAATGTACTTTTGAGAATGCGCAAACAGGGCTGTGATATATTGAAGTTTCTATTATCTGCAAGACATTACTCACCCCTCCAGATACAATTATGGATGTCACATTAACCACTACTTATCAGATGTTACACTAGGGATCCTGAATCACCCTGGGAAACCACTTGGATTGTTTTTAACATAAATGTTGTGTCTTGTATTGTGTGGTACAATTTTTGGAAGGATCTTGATAATTACACATAGATGTCAGTCTATATACAATTATAAATATTTTCATTGAACTTATTTTCATGCTACACTGCTTGGTCCTAATTTGCCTAATTTACACTGTTTGTACTCTACAGCTGTTTTTTACTTTAACTGAGTTGGCCCACCCTTTGCAGCTATAACCACTTCAACTCTTCTAGGAAGGTTGTCCACAAGGTTTAGGATTCTGTATATGGGAATGTTTGACCATTCTTCCAGAAGCGCATTCGTGAGGCCAGGCACAGGCAAGAAGGCCTGGCTCACAGTCTCTGCTCTAATTCATCCCAACAGTGCTCTATTGGTCAGGACTCTGTGCAGGCCAGTCAAGTTCCTCCACCCCAAACTCATTCATCCATGTTTTTATGAACCTTGCTTTGTGCACTGGTGTGCAGTCATGATGGAACAGGAAGGGGTAATCCCCAAACTGTTCCCACAAAGTTGGGAGCATGAAATTGTCCACAATGTCTTTGTATACTGACACCTTAAGAGTTCCCTCCACTGGAACAAAGGGGCCAAGCCTAACCCCTGAAAAACAACCCCACTCCATAACCCTCCCTCCATCGAATAATTTGGACCAGTGCACTTTTATCTGTAAGGTTGTGTTGCCAGATGGACTAGGGCAGCTGCTTCCCCCGGTCATCTGTAAGCTACCCCTGTCTTTGGACAAAATCTTTGCTAGCTATTTTTCTGCATCTTCCTCAGAATTTTCCTCCTCTTGAATCAATGGTACCCACAGATGGTCTGCCATCTCATCATTTACACCCACTTACTTAATTGCTGGAGCGCAACAGCAATGTTCCAACTGCTGGAACATAACTGTCTTATGATGCTCCCAACCTGATGCCTTCTGACCTCCCCCACCCCACCCCCCCCTGATGTCCTGGTGCTATATTTCTCATCCTCAAAATCTGTGAGAAGGAATACTTCAGCACAAAGAAGATAATCCTCCTGCAGCCAGTCAGTGTTTATTGTGATAAAATAACTCTACCAAAATTTCATTGTCAGTTTGCAGTGCTATAAGTTTGATCAGCGAAAAGAAGGAGGTGAAGGGATCATTAGCAGCAGTTGCAGACAACTGACTATTTTGTGCCTGGGAGAAGGAAGAACAGAAATGCTTCAAAAATTCAGCTACCTCCTGTACATGCTGTGGCTTTATAGAATGCCCATTCTGAGATAGAAAATGCAAACTTGCCTTGCTTCTAGATGTGGCTGCCCAAACACTGCTTAGTTCTGCAAAACCTGCTCGCCTCCCACTGCCTCCATGTGCAGCTTTTCCTGTGTAACAACAAATATACGTGGACATCCATTGGCCGGCACTTGCTGACCGGCTTTTGCTGTGACTAATCACAGCACAAACAGCGTGTTACCTACCTGGAAGAGAAGAAATATATACAGTATCTCACAAAAGTATAAAGGTGATGGACTGGCCAAGCATGTTTCTAGACCTAAACCCTATTGAGCATCTGTGGGGCATCCTCAAACGAAAGGTCTCTAACATCCACCAGTTCCGTGATGTCATCATGGAGGAGTGGAAGAGGACTCCAGTGGCAACCTGTGAAGCTCTGGTGAACTCCATGCCCAAGAGGGTTAAGGCAGTGCTGGAAAATGGTGGCCACACAAAATATTGAAACTTGGTCCCAATTTGGACATTTTCACTTATGGGTGTACTCACTTTTGTTGCCAGCGGTGTAGACATTAACCTTCTCCCGCCCGCGCCATAGCCGAATGACGGCTACAGCGCGGCTCTAAAATGCCGGGAGGACGTCAATAGACATCCTCCCATTTGGCTTGTGCTGGGCGCGCTCCCGCGGGCGCGAGCGGCACGTGCACGCGCCGCTCGCGCCCGCGGGAGCG
>BLSH010524418.1:425243-464409 GCA_018402905.1 Glandirana rugosa | reverse complement strand
GTAAAACATTCTATGACATATATTATATATATATATATATATATATATATATATATGTCATAGAGTGTTTTCACTTATGTGGGGAGTGTAAAAACATGTATAAAATAAGAAAGATAAGTACACTTTTGTGAATTCTTTAATGTGAAACGATGTTACATTTCATCATTTGCATGTCGAACATATTGTCACATTTAAACGACAAAGGAGTTTTATTGAATTGTGTGTCGGTAATTGGTGAAGGAATGACCCGTGAATTTGGGGGGAGGACGGGCTTGGTTAAAAGTCAAAAGTCGCGACAGCGAGAAACTTACTGTTAACGCACGACCGCGCAATTGTCATTCAAAGAGCGACAGCGCTGAAAACTGAAAATTGGTTCGGGCAGGAGGGGGGTTTAAGTGCCCAGTAAGGAAGTGGTTAATGGCTGTGTGTTAAGTTATTTTGAGGAAACAGCAAATTTACACTGTTATACAAGCTGTACGTTTACTACTTTACATTGTAGCAAAGTGTAATTTCTTAAGTGTTTTCACATGAATAGAAAGAATAAAATATGTACAAAAATGTGAGGGGTGTATTCACTTTTGTGAGATACTGTATATATATATATATATATATATATATATATATTATATACAGTATCTTACAAAATGAGTGCACCTCTCACATTTTTGTAAATATTTTATTATATCTTTTCATGTGACAACACTGAAGAAATGACACTTTGCTACAATGTAAAGTACAGTTTGTATAACGGTGTAAATTTGCTGTCCATTCAAAATAACTTAACACACAGCCATTAATGTCTAACCACTTAACAACCGCCCGATAGCCAATTGATGGCTACAGGGCGGTTTCTTAACTCTGGGAGTACGTGCAGTGACGTCCTCCCATGAACGCGCCCCCTGGGGCATGCACCCGGGAACATCTGTGATCGCTCGTACTGGCCCTTTACCACGTGATTGCTCCGTCAAATGATGGATCGATCACATGTAAACAAGCCGGCGGAAGTCCGGCTTGTCTCTCCCCTCTACGCGCCGATTGGTGCAGTGTGAGTGGAGAGGGGAGAGATCAGATGCAGCAGCGCTGTGGGCAGCGGATCTGAAGTGCCCACAGCGCTGCTATGTGCCAGTCTGCACCCCCATCCATGCATCCATGCTCAGACATCCATCCTCATTCACGCTCACCTATCCAGCCATGCTCAGTCAGCCATCCATCCGTCATCGCCATCCATTCAGCCATCCAGCCGTCATCCCCATCTGTTCAGCCATCCATTCATCATCCCCATCCATTCAGCCATCCATCAGTCATCCCCATCCATGCTCAGCCATCCCATCCATGCTCAGTCATTCCCATTCATGCTCAATCATCCCCATACATGCTCAGTCATCCCCATCTGTGCTCAATCATCCCCATACGTGCTCAGTCATCCCCATCCGTGCTCAGCCATCCCCATCCATTCTTAGTCATCCCCATCCATGCTCAGCCATCCCCATCCAATACTCAGCCATCCCCATCCATGGCTCATTTATGCCCCATTCATGCTAATCCATGCTACATCAGTTCTCATCCATGTCACATTCATGCCACTACAATGCCCATTAGTGCCACTACAGTGCCTCTACAGTTCCTTACACTAGTGTAATAGGTCATCAAATTAGATTTTAAATTTATGCCCCTAAAACACCTGACTATGCTCCCTGCATGTTGGGCCTCTCTATGTGGCCAGGCTGTGGAAAAGTCTCACACATGGGGTATCGCCATACTCGGGACGAGCAGCAAAATGTATTTTGGGGTGTAATTTGTGGTATGCATATGCTGTGTGTGAGAAATAGCAAAGAATTATGGGTAAAAATGGCAACTTAAAAAAACTCACCATGCCTCTTACAAAATACTTTGGAATGTCTACTTTACAAAAGGGGGTCATTTGGGGGATATTTGTACTTTCCTGGCTTGTTAAGGTCTCAAGAAATGAGATAGGTGATCAGTACATCAGGTGTGATCAATTTTTAGTAATTGGTGTCATAGCTTGTAGACTCTATAACCTTCTCAAAGACCAAATAATATGCACTGATTTGAGTTATTTTTAATAAGACAAGTAGCAGTATAAATTATGACCAAAATTTATGAAGAAAAATTACTAATTTGCAAAAAAGCGAATGCAGAAATGAATAAAAATGCATTTTTTGACAGAATTTTTGGTCTTTTTTCATTTATAGCGCAAAAAATATAAAACCCAGTGATGATTGAATACCCTCAAAAGAAAGCTATATTTGTGTGAAAAAACATTATTTTCCACCACTGCCTTAAAGGGGTTGTAAAACCTCGCTGTTTTTCACCTTATTGCATTCTATGCCCGCACAGCTGACCCCAGGGAAAGTGCTTCCCTGAGCGGACAGTCGGAGAAGAGGAGGACCCAGGAGCGCCGCTGAGGGGCCCCAGAAGAGGAAGATCAGGGCCACTCTGTGCGAAACTCTTGCACAGAGGAGGTAAATATAACATGTTTGTTATTTTAAAAAAAATTTACCTTTAGTATCACTTTAACCCTCTTAGGCATGGCGTTCACCAGAGCTTCACAGGTTGCCACTGGAGTCCTCTTCCACTCCTCCATGACAACATCACAGAGCTGGTGGATGTTAAAGACCTTACGCTCCTCCACCTGTTGTTTGAGGATGCCCCACAGATGTTCAATAGGGTTTAGGTCTGGAGACATGCTTGGGGTTGTTGTCATGTTGGAATACTGCCCTGCGGCCCAGTCTCCGAAGGGAGGGGATCATGCTCTGCTTCAGTGTGTCACAATACATGTTGGCATTCATGGTTCTCTCAATGAACTGTAGCTCCCCAGTGCTGACAGCACTCATGCAGCCCCAGACTATGACACTCCCACCACCATGTTTGACTGTAGGCAAGATACACTTGTCTTTGTACTCCTCACCTGGTTGCCGCCACACACGCTTGACACCATCTGAACCAAATAATTTTGTTTTGGTCTCATCAGACCACAGCACATGGTTCTAGTTATCCATGTTCTTAGTCTGCTTGTCTTCAGCAAACTGTTTGCCTGCTTTCTTGTGCATCATCTTTAGAAGAGGCTTCCTTCTGGGATGACAGCCATGCAGACCAATTTGTTGCAGTGTGCAGCGTATGGTCTGAGCACTGACAGGCTGACCCCCGACCCCTTCAACCTCTGCAGCAATGCTGGCAGCACTCATACATCTATTTCCCAAAAACAACCTTCTGGATATGACACTAAACAAATGCACTCAGCTACTGTACTTTGATCGACCATGACAAGGCCTGTTCTGAGTGGAACCTGTCCTGTTAAACAGCTGCATGGTCTTGGCCACCATGCTTCATTTCAGTTTCAGGGTCTTGGCAATCTTCTTATAGTGTAGGCCATCTTTATGTAGAGCAACAATTCTTTTTTTCAGATCCTCAGAGAGTTCTTTGCCATGAGGTGCCATGTTGAACTTCCAGTGACCAGTATGAGAGAGTGAGAGTGATAACACCAAATTTAACATGCCTGCTCCCCATTCACACCTGAGATCTTGTAACACTAATGTGTGACCGGGGAGGGAAAATGGCTAATTGGGCCCAATTTGGACATTTCCACTTTTGTTGCTAGCAGTTTATACATTAATGGTTGTGTGTTGAGTTATTTTGAAGGGGACAGCAAATTTACACTGTTATACAAGCTGTACACTCACTACTTTACATTGTAGCAAAGTATTATTTCTTCCATGCAAGGTATAAACAATTCAGCGCAGAAGAATGCAAAATCATAGACTACTGTAAAAATTGATGGAATGCAAGTTGAACACTTAAAGGTAATTCATAATCCTCTCGACAGCTAGCCATTCGATCATTGCGGTCATGTGACCGCATGAAGATAGATAAATAAGAACTCTGTAATATGGATGAGAGAACAAGAAAGCAGCGCCTCTAAGTGTGGTAACTCCACCATTTATTATTTAAAACAATATGTGATACACTCACAAAATTAGAAGACAATAGGCAGGGATGTGGTATAGGTTCAACCCTATAGGGACGACCACAGCTGCGGTAAACTCGTGGATGCAGGAGCCGGGCACGCTGGTGGCTTTCAGCGCGTATGGGAGATGGGAACACCAACTGAGGGCGGAGCTGGAGGATGAGGACGTCAGTTCCGGATGCCTGGGAGCAGGGGATCGCACGCGTTCAGACCATGGTGGTCCTTCATCAGGCATAGGTGGGGCCATGAAGGATAGGGGCAACTTATATAGCAGCTAGTGGCAAGTGTGGGCAAAACAGAGCAGCTCATATAAAACGCACATTAAAAAAGTGTGAGGGAGGGGGGAAAGGGATACACAAGCATAAGTGCAAGGAAAAAAAAAATGAAAATGAACAACAGAACAAAATTATAATACATTAAAATCCCCTATGGGGAATAATAAATGGATATAATGAGGAAATTACCTCATCAATAGAACCAAGAATATGTCACTGAGTATATCTAGAACATATGCAATATGTGAAAATGAGTAATTCTATAAATACATATATATATATATATATATACACAAGTATTTTTTTTTAATTATTTTTAAAAATTATTTATAACAATTATTTATAAAAAAGGGGGAGGGGAGGTAGAAGGGGGTGGGCAATAAGAAAAAATGGAAGATAAAAAATGGGACTATTATAACGTACCCAATGACCCACACACATTCACACATGTGCACAAAAACACACACATATATATATATATATATATATATATATATATATATGCATATGTAAACATATGTAAAACGGAGAGAAAAGAGAAGAAAAAAGGGAAGGAAAACAAAAATGAATGAAAACATATGGAAAAATATATAATACATGTTTGTAGGATCGTATTGATCTCTATGTCCTCATTCACTCCCCAGGCGACAACGCGTCGAGAGTGAATATCCAATAATTCTCCCTCTCATACAACCGTTTGTATCGCTCAGCCATGGGGAGAGATTTGGGCACAGATTCAACCACCCAGACACGTAGATCCTGGGTACACTGGGCATGGAATCCAGAAAATGCCTCGGGACACTATGTTTGTCAGAGCCCTTTTCTACAAAATTACGATGCTCTCCAAACCTTTTCCTCAGAGTACAGATGGTGTGGCCTACATACAGCAGGCCACAAGGACAAGAGAGGCAGTACACCACGTACTCAGAGGAACAGTTGAAGAAATCGGGGATATGATAACATTTCCCTTTCACAACAAAGTACTTTTGGCCATGGGTGATGTGAGGACATGTGAGGCACAATGGCTTCTTGCACCTATACATCCCTTTAATGTTGAAGAATCTTAGAGGAGCACTGGTCGACTGAGCTAGAGGCCTCAGGTGCCTGGGGGCTAACTGAGCTTTGAGGTTCTTAGCCCGTCTGTAAGACACTTTAGGCAGTGCAGGTATGTCCTCTTGGAGCAAAGGGTCCTCCATAAGGATCGCCCAGTGTCTCTTAAGTATCTGTTCCATCTTCCTAAATTTAGTATGAAACTGGGTGGTAAACCGAAGGGGTTGTGAACCAGAGTCTTGTGTTACAGCAACATCACTATGACAATCAACCTGAAGATAGTGATTGAAGGCTTCATCAACCAATGCATCAGGGTAGCCCTTCTCAATAAACTTCTGCCGCATCAGCTGACCATGAGCGCGATAATCTTATTTGCGCGTACAGTTGTGTCTGAGGTGACAGAACTGACTCTTAGGGATGTTCCTCACCTATCGAGGGTGATGACAACTCTTATAATGAAGATAAAAGTTGCCCACTGTGGGCTTGATGTAGTTTTGGGCACAGATACTATTATCCTGATGGTACAATTCTAGATCAAGAAAGGCCAACTTCTGGGGATCTGTGACAAAGGTGAAGCTGAGACCCATAGAATTGTTATTACAATGTTGAACAAATGATGAAATGGAGTCTTCGGGTCCATCCCAGATGATAATAACATCATCAATATACCGTCCGTAAAATACCACATGTGAGGCATAAGGATTATTGGTCCAAATGTAGCGATGTTCCCAGTGGCCCATGGTTAAATTTGCGCAGCTGGGGGCAAAATTTGCGCCTATGGCTGTACCCTTAGTTTGAATATAAAAGCCGCCATCATATTCAAAGTAATTATGCGTGAGACAGTACTCTATAGCCCCCAATAGAAAGCGAGCCTGATGGGGATTTATGCTGGGATCTTGATTTAGATGGAACTGAACTGCTTGTGTCCCGATGTCATAGGGTATGGAGGTCTACCGTCTCTGGTATCCACGCAGCTGTGGTCGTCCTCGGGTTGGAGCGGATGACCCTATACCACATCCTTGCCTATTGTCTTCTAATGTTGTGAGTGTATCACATATTGTTTTTAAATAATAAATGGTGGAGTTACTGCACTTAGAGTTGCTGCTTTCTTGTTCTCTCATCCATATTACAGAGTTCTCCTGCTCTCTACAAGACTGCAGCCTCGAGGAGCCATCCATATCCTCCATTGAACTTTTTAAAGCACTAATTGTGACCTTGGTTGCTGTTGGTTCATTCTCTGTTTTTATAACGTCATTGGTTTATATTTGTCATCACCTTAGCCTTTAGCTATTTTATAGCCTCATTGGCTGGTGAGTGCAGTGTGCATTGTCATTGTTTTTATTAAATAAGAGAAGGTGACTAGTATTCCTCCACTCATGCTGAAGAAGTCCCACAAATAGGACGTAAAGTGTACCTGAGGGAGGAACACGCCGGACGTCACCTGCACGCCCATCTTGAGTATACTGTTTTGACTGCATACTGGCACCAGTGGAGGTGCTTTTAAATGTGAGTACCTCTATTTTATGTATAATAAAATTCCATGATTTTATACAGAGAGCACTAGAAAGTGTTTATTTTTATCTGCATGTGATCAGGCGAGTACCTTTCCTGCTGGAATCACAAGGAATTCCCACATGGGGAATGAGATCTTCATCACCAATTGTGTGTTATACATGCCTGATGGCCTTTGTGGTCGCATCAAGGAGGTGAGAGGCTGCTAGTGGTGTTGGCAATAGGACCCACATTATCTTCACCTGCATTAGTTTGAGTACCTGACACCATAACTCACATCGGGAGATCTCTTTTCATATATGGACAATTTTTGCACTGCACTACTTACTTTGGGTTATTTCTTCTGTGTTGTCACATGAAAAGATATAATAAAATATTTACAAAAATGTGAGGGGTGTACTCACTTTTGTGAGATACCGTATATATATATATATATATATATATATAGATATATATATCTATATATATGTGTGTGTTATTCTGCCTAGCTGGCCAGCACTGTAGCAGTAAAGCTACAGTGTGCAGTTGGGAAGCGGTTAACCAGCAGAAGACCAAACAGACTACAGGCTACGAGTGGAGCCCAGAAGCTAAACAGCAGCTGCACTTGTTGCTGACTCTCAGGTACTAAAAAGGTACTTTAAGGTCTATTAACAGTGTACAGGTGAAGAAAGTGAAGAATATACACCCCACCACACTGCAATCCACAGCATTATAGTATAGCATACTATAGCACAGTATAGAACTTCATAACAACTAACTCTCCCTACACACAGACTGTAACCTCTACCTAAACTACTCCAACACACTGATAAATGGCTTCTGGAAACCCATTTTTTTTAGTGAGGGAGCTGGCATATCATCAGGCACCCAGTGGTCCTTCTAAGCAAGCTGACCTCCTAAGTTCAAAGGCCATGCAGTCCATTATGGATACAAAGAATTTGACCCAGTGAATTCCTGCATTTGTCTGTTGTGGTCCGTTGTGTACATAAACCTCAAACACCTAGGATTCACCTTGAGCTCATGGAAGCATTGAACCTCATTTTAGTTTCAATAGATTTTTTATTGGGTTGTAGAGGTTTACAACAAATACTTGTGGTGGTACACTCTGTATACAATAGAACATTCAACAAAGGATAACTGGTATGGGTTCAATGCCAGACAAATGTCAAATGAAACAAAACTTGGTAGTTATTAACAGTAGTAGGTTAACGGTAGGTGTGTTGTTCCCATCCCGGACACCCCCTTGGGAGCAAAACTGTATCTTGGGGGAAGGAAAGCAACACAGCCTACCCAAGTTTAGGGTAATTTTTACTGAAACAACTAAGGTGGTGTTATCAAACTTAAGATGAGATAATAAAGTACATCAATAGGTACATAAATCCATAGCAGGGTGTAATTCACTATATGAAAATTAGTGTATATATACAGAAGGTAAGTTAATCTGTTGTCTGTCGTAAGTCGGCAAGGAAAATCTGCCTAGGGGGAAAGAGAAGGATAGTGTGTGTGTGTGTGTGTGTGTGTGTGTGTGAGGGGGGGGGGTAAGGGTAGGACATGCCAGCCACCATAGTATAAACATACTCGGACTTTAACTGTACATTTAGGGTTTGATAACCAGAGATCCAAGTTGTCTTTAAATTTTCCACTAGTAGGGGGTGTGGCCTGACAACGCTGCTGAATGGCTGCTTAACTCCACAGCTCCTGTGCTAAACGGCTAGAATCCACCGATTTTGACACCGGGCTTCACACCAGCTCAACCTGTACCTGACAACCTCTAGCACTCCCAGAGATGTCCAAAAGAAGAAAGGAATTTAAAGCTCCTAGGAAACTGACAGGCTTTTTTTCCTCTCCAGGCCTCATGGGGATCCAAGATGGCGCTGACCCCACCGCAGGGGGAACAACAAAGATCTCCTCTGTGCTCTCTAACGAGTCACACGGAACCTCCACTCCTCCGGGTGCAACGGGTGAGTTGTCTCCTCCGCCCTCCCCCACCACCTCCAGCCCAGCAAAGTCCAGACTTAGAACGGAGGAACCCGAAGCCGCCCGATCGATCGTATCTCCGTTCGGTCAGACCGAAGCAACAGTCACGCATTCGATCATTCCTCCGATCGCCCTGTCTCTCCCTTTGTCCCATACCAGTTCAGCACTGGATGACCTCCCAGTATCTGACCAACCTATTTCTGAACAGGTCATGAAAAACATGTTATTGTCTCTGAGACATACTTTGCACCTGGATCTCTCCTCAGCAATCTCCCCCCTGATGTCCGCTGTACAGAAGCATGAGCAACGCATCCAGGTCATGGAAAAGACGATTGGAGACCTTCCAATGGCCCATAACGACATGGTGGACGCGATAACCACACATGAAGAAGACATCCAATCGATCCATCTCAAATTGGCAGAGTTAGAGGATCGTTCACGCAGAAATAACATTAAATTCCACAATGTTCCGGAGTCGGTCCAACAGTCAGACCTAAAGACCTTCTTACAATCACTAATGCGGGCGTTCATCCCGGACCTGACGGACAGAGATTTGGTAATAGACAGAGCACATAGATTACCGAAACCTTCGCACCTTCCCCCGGCCACCCCCAGAGACGTACTGGCCCATATACATTTCTTCAACACCAAAGAAAGAGTTAGAAAGAGTTATGCATGCATCGAGGCGAGGTAAGAGATTACCGGACCCCTTCAACTCCATTCAACTGTATGCAGATCTGTCCAAAACTACAACGGACAATCGCCGCCAGCTAGCGACGATTACTAAAGCTCTGTTCAACCACAAGATTCCCTTCAAATGGGGCTTTCCGAACAAACTTCTGATCACCCACCTCAACACAACATTTGTGGCACGCATGCCACAAGAGGGCCTCCGCCTCCTGCATGCCTACCATATCTTGCCCCAGGACACGACCAACACCCAGGACCGTTACAACCCCCCATGGACACCAGTGAGTTGCAACAGATGGGATGAAGAGGCCCAGCCCACCCGGTTGTCGAAACACCAACTGATGCCGACAGCCCAGGACTCCACTCAGCAGTGCCGCCTGCCTGAACTGTTTCACTAGGTCTTACCCTCTGGTTTTCGTTCGGTAGACCTAGCACCCCCTTCGCCTTTTTGAGCACAGCTGTCTTGCCGCACACTGAGGCTTCACAGTCTCTCCCTTTTTACTGTTCCTTCCCTGGTACCAGTAGTGTTCTCATCCCACCCAAATAATCCCAGAGCATAGCAGTAACTTACACCACTCCCAGGTTGAATGATGCCACTTAAAATCCTATCTCTGAATGTCAGAGGGCTCAACTCACCATACAAAAGATCTCTACTGGCTAAAGAAGCGAACAAAGCAAAGGCCGACATAATCATGGCTCAGGAGACCCACTTCTCCGCCCAAAAGACCCCCCAATTCACATTGACGAACTACAAACGCATCTTCCTGGCCTCCAGCAACAAAAAGAAGAAAGGAGTTCTAATAGCTCTGAGAGACTCTCTAACAATTTCAATACAGCAGACAACCGTGGACCCCTTTGGAAGATTCATCATCCTCTCCTGTTTATTGGACAATACCCCGTATACCCTTGTAAACGTTTATGGGCCGAACAAGCATCCCCTTCGGTTCTTCAAAAACCTACATCACAAAATACCCCTGAACACCACTACCAGAACTATCATAGTGGGAGACTTTAAGCTAATAGGGGACCCAGCCTTAGACTCTAAACCCGCCACACGACACCGCAGACCGGCCCTCAATCCACTCCTCCGTTCTCTTGGATTGTACGACGTTTGGAGATGTCAGCATGGATCGGAACAGACTTCTCCTTTTTTTCACACTCCCAACTCTCATATTCCCGCATAGACTTTTTCCTTGTTGACAAAAGAACTCTACAAGAAGTATCAGAATCATCTATTGGCCCCATCTCCTGGTCGGACCACTCTCCCATTTTCATCACAGTAGGTCCCCGTTCGCATACTGTGACAAACTCTTGGAGACTCAACCCCTCACTTCTGGCGGATCCTGCCCATATCCGAACCATCAGGGAAGAACACCAATTAATCTTTGAGATAAACGAGACACCCGATGTGAACAGCTTTACTCTCTGGTTAACTTACAAAGCATATATGCGAGGCGTCCTTTTGAAATTAAGTGCTATTACAAGGAGGCAGAGGACTCAGCAGATTGACGAGGCACTCACAAAAATTGATTCTCTAGAGAAAACAAACAAGCAAAACCCCTCTCCTCAAACATCTGCAGAACTCAGTGAGTGGAGGACCAAGCTTAGATCCATTCTCACCTACAAATATGAAACCGAGCTTAAGAGAAAAAAGGCAAACTATTACGCCCTTAACAACAAATCAAGTTCCCTTCTGGCTCGACTAACCAAACCCCCAACCCCAAAGTCCAGAATTCCCCTGCTTCTTCACCCCACAACCCAAAAACCATTAACCAACCCGCAAGAGATAGAAGACGCCTTTAGCGACTATTACCATGCCCTATACAACTTAAAAGAGGATCCACACACCCCTCAACTGACACTACTCCACATACAAGAGTTCCTTCAATCAATAAACCTCCCCAAAATCTCTTCCGAGCAATTAGAGCACTTGGCACTCCCCTTCTCACCAATAGAAGTACAGAAGGCAATTCACTCTCTCCCCGGCAACAAAGCCCCTGGGGAAGATGGGTACTGAAACTAATTTTACAAGGAACTCAATGAGCTTCTATCACCTAAACTTGCTGCCATCTTCAATGCTGCTGCCTCCTCTGCCTCCTATCCTTTAGAAATGTTGAAATCCACTATTGTAACAATAGCTAAACCAGGGAAAGACCCAACCACTACTTCCAGTTACAGACCAATATCCCTCCTCAACACAGATTTCAAATTATTTGCTAAGGTCTTGGCCTCTAGGCTTCAGCACCTACTTCCCTATCTGATCCTCCCGGACCAGGTCGACTTTGTTCCGAACAGGCAGGCTCCTGATGCCACCAGGAAAATGGTTAATCTAATCCACCAGATCACTGGGACTCGAACGCCTTCTCTGCTCCTATCCTTGGACGCAGAGAAGGCGTTCAACAGGGTCCATTGGGGATTCCTCAGGGAGGTCCCCCTTAAATTTGGAATTGAAGGCAGATTCCTAGACGCGATCTTGGCCCTATATTCCAACCCCACAGCTAGAATTCTGACCGACGGGATGCTCTCCAAACCACTCCAGATCTCTAATGGCACCCGTCAGGGGTGCCCCCTATTCCCTATTATTTTTGCCCTTTTAATGGAGCGCCTAGCAACCAAAATAAGACAAGATCCTTGAATCCACGGCATCTCCCCTTCAGGGACAGAGAATAAGATTAGTCTTTTTTCAGACGACACAATACTAATGTTCTCACACCCAGAATGGTCACTTACCACAATCCAAGAAATTATCCACCAATTCTCTATGGTATCGTACTACAAGTTGAACTCAATGAAATCTATCATTCTCGCTTTTAACATTCCAGACAAATTGGCCGCTCATCTAAAAAGCATACTACCCTACATCTGGTCGGACCGGTCCATTCCCTACCTGGGCATTGGACTAACACCCTCACCACATAGTCTATTCAAAGTCAACTACAAAGCATTTTTGAAACAGCTACCCCAACTCCTCAAGGACCTACGCTCTCAATACCTTTCTACGCTGGGAAGAATTGCTGCATTTAAAATGCTGATTCTGCCCAAGCCACTCTATCTTTTCTGAACTCTCAACATTCCGATTCCCCAATCCTTCTTTCGCACAATACAACAAACCCCCACGGTCCCCCTGCACCACACTTATCCGCCCCCATCACAAGGGAGGAACCAGCATGCCCCATATCCAATCCTACTTCAAGGCTACTGCCCTAGATCACATATATTACTGGTGGCACCCCACCAGCAACAAACCCTGGTCCCTGATGGAGGCCACTGGCTCACCGACCAACAAATGAACAAACTCGCTCCTACTCCTTTCAGCAGGCCAAAAATTACCCCAATCATTGTTTCCCCCTACTATAAAGGCCTCTCTTCAAGTATGGCAAAACCTCCCGCCTAATAAATCTCCCAAACAACCCCTTCACAAATACTCCATCCCTCTCTCTGCTATTGAAATCCTAATCCCAGACATCTCCTTAAAGAAATGGTCTTCCCTGGGCATCCACCACATAAAGGACATAAAGACGAATATGACCCTCAAACCCTTTACGGCCCTTCAACACCAATTTGAATTACCACAGACAGAGTATTACACTTACACCAGAATTGCCCACCTCATGAAAATCCAACCAACCACCCAAAACATAGCATCTCCACACTCTATACATTCCTCTTGGAGGAGCTCTCACAACAGCAACTGCCCTCCCAATCGAAATGGGACACAGAACTAGGTAGAACCACCCCGACAGAACAATGGAACAAACCCTACCAAAACACTTACAGAGCCTTCCACTGCACCAATCATTGGGAATTATTCCAAAAAACTACACATAGGTGGTATCTTACTCCCTATAGGCTATCTAAAATATACCCAAACTCCCCCAATACCTGCTGGAGAGACTGTGGTTCCATTTGCTCCCTCTCCCACATCCTCTGGTCCTGTAGAACCCTCACCCCCTTTTGGAAACAAATCTTTACCTTGATCTCCTCAATTATGCAAAAGCCGCTACTCCCCAACCCTGAACTTGCTATCCTGCACCTCAATATGGACAGCATTCCCGGTAAATACAGGACAGTTATAATTCTACTAATAGCCGCCAAACTAAACATCACCAGAAAATGGAAATCCCCAGACCCTTCCTCCCTCAAAGCAACAATTACAGACCTGAACTTGCAATACGAAATGGAAAAAATGTTAGCTAGGAAAAACCTGTCCCTCTCTAAATTCCTATCTACCTGGGATCCTTGGCTCTCTCACCCGCAATGCACAGTCAAATCTTAAATTCCCGTGGCATAGTCTATTAATACCCTACTGGAACACTGGTACCCCCCCCATTACCTCCCCCCTCCGTCTGGTAACACCCTATTGTTATTGATATCTCCTATAATCCAACAAGTTTGTTCCTTTCCTGTTTACACACCACCCATGACGGTTCATTGTACACAGGCATTGATACTCTCTAACGTTTGCCAGATGGAACTACTGTATAATTCATTTGTACTGAGCATGTTAAATAACCTGTAACATTGTAAAAACCTAATAAAAATATTGAAACATAAATTTTCCGCTAGTAAGGGTTGTAATCGCCAACAATTTCTCCATCTCACACTGATGATTGAGAGTGAGAATGGCATCCCTAGGGGAGGGTGAATTGGAGGAGTTCCATTGGCTTTTAATTGTGATTTTTGCTGCAAATAATAATAATAATATTAATAATAAACTTTATTTTATATATCGCCTTTATTTTCATTCAAAGTTTATTCAGTTTAATGTAAGGGTACAAGTTGTTGAACATTCGAGATACATACTTATGTTGATGACAATGCGGTGCTTGGTATTACATCTGATATTTTGATTAGCATCTTGTTATTTTACATTCAGATCTCTATCAAGCGCTTATTCAAACATCTATAGCATTGTTAATAACATATACAGTTGATGAATGCTATTATCAGTTTAGGAGTGTCTCAGCTCCCTATGAATTCTAGAGCAAATTTACTCAGCACGTACTCAAAGGGAGGAGTGCTAGTCTCGAAATGAAAATTGAGTAAGTTGTTTTAGAAAAACCAGAGTGAGATTATATTAAAGAGAAGATAGAAATAGATCAGAAAGGATAATGTATAAGGGAAAGACTAAGAGTGTGGGAATATTCTCCAAGTCCCCCGGCCGCCAACCGCCCCTGCTCTCCCCCCATCTGGCGTCTCTGATGTTTGTGAGTTGGTTTGCCAGTCAGTGTCTGTATTGCTCTGACTGTTCTGGGGTGCTTGGCCATTGTACTGCCATAGTACTTCATACTGTTATGGTCAGATCTAAAGGAACTAAAGTTTCTGTAGATTTTATTCTGGAAGCAGTCTCCAGCCATTAGTTTCCTACTGTCATCTAGGGGTTGGAGGTATCTGTTGGCTATGCCTGGTGGAAAGGATGGATTGTTTTGTATTGGCGTTAACGGGCTTAGGTTACTCGTGAGATGATGAGTGCTGCATATCGTCTGGCATGCCTTTAATGTCGCTCCAGTCACTGGATGTTTTAGCATGTCTTTATTTTGTGATGCCAAGGGGAAAAGGATAGAGGTATGTGGTTTAATGAGTTTTCTAGGTTGACCCAGTCTTTTGTGTCTTTGTGGCAGTGCCAGTCAACCACTCTGGTCAAATGTGAGGCCAGGTAGTATTGTTTAAAGTCCGGTAGCCCCATGCCTCCCACTTCTTTGCATTTAGTGATGTATTGAAATTTAATTCTAGATTTCTTGTAGTTGCACAGAAACTGTATAATGCACGATCTCAGTGTCTGAAAGAATGATTGAGGTATAGCAATGGGAAGAGCACGCATCAGGTATAATAATCTGGGTAGGATGGTCATCTTGAGAGCTGCTGCTCTGCCAAACCATGAGAGATATTTTGGGTTCCATGATTTGAGATCTTCTTTTATTTTATTTAGTATTTGGGGAAAGTTGTGTGAGAAAATATTTTCTACTTTGACAGTTAGTTTGACCCCTAGATATTTGAGGGTTTCAGTTTCCCATCTGAAAGGGCAATTTAGTTTTGTTCTGGCTAGGTCTGTTTGTGTCAAAGTTAAGTTCAGGGCTTCTGATTTCATCAGGTTAATTTTTAAATTGGTCAGGTATCCAAATCTTTAATTTTTTTTTATAAGATTGGGGATGGTGGTATGAGGTTCTGTTAAGAAGAACAGAAGATCGTCCGCGTAGGCGGCCACCTTAAATTCCTTGCTTGCTATTTTGAATCCTTTAATCGAGGGGTCTTTGTTAATAGATCTTATAAACGGTTCTAGGGTAATATAAACAGCAGGGGGGATAATGGACATCCCTGTCGGGTGCCATTTCTTATTTCTACTGTTTCTGAGAGGGTGCCGTTTATTTTTAGTCTGGCTGTCGGTTTTTGATACAATGCTGAGATCCATGTCATCATGCTCGGACCCAGGCCAATGTATTTACAAGTATCCAACATGAAGTCCCAGGCCACTCCATCAAAGGCCTTCTCCGCGTCCGTGGACAGGAGAAGGCCCTTGATTCCATGGGAACGAGCACTCTGAGTCAGGAGTAGGGCTTTTATCACATTATCCCTAGCCTCGCGTCCAGGCATGAATCCCACTTGTTCTGGGCCTATTAGTTCTGGTAGAAGTGATCTGATCCTGTTGGCTAGAATCTTGGCTAGAAGCTTTAGATCTAGATTCAGTAGAGAGATGGGTCTGTAGCTAGAGCACTCAGTTATGTCTTTGCCCGGTTTGGGGATTATTGCTACATGGGCGCTCAGGAAGTCTCTAGGAATGGTGGTGCCTAACCGTAGTGAGTTTAACGTTTTAAGTAAGGGTTCCGTTAGAATGTCAATAAACGTCTTATAGTAAATGGAAGTCAGTCCATCTGGGCCTGGGCTTTTTCCTGGTTTTAATGCTTTTATGGCTTGTTTGAGTTCGGTCGATGTAATCTCTTCCTCTAAGAGTGATATATCTGGGTCTGCTAAATTTGGGAGTTCACTCTGAGTCAGGTAGTCTTGTATCGCTTGGGTTCTGTCTGTTACTGTATCTGATGTTTTGTGTTGTCTTGGGAGGTTGTATAGTTTGGTATAGTATTGATGGAAGTGGGCTGCTATCTTATCAGTGGTCACGTCTAGATTACCCTCTGGTCCTTTAATGCTGGCAATGTTTTTGGTGACCTGAGTTTTTGCAAGTAGGGCCCCTGCTTTATCTCCGGATTCATAGTATATTTTTTTTTAAAAAAACAGGAATCTCCTGGTTGTTTCCTCAAAGAGGTGTTGTAAAGATTTCCTACATTCCAATAATTCTAGTGCCGATTGGGCGGACAGTGAATGTTTGTTTAGTGCTTCCAGTTCTGCTATCTTTTTTGAGATGTCTTGAATTTTTTGATTTCTGGTTTTCTTTTGTTTGGAGCCTAATCAAATTAGTTCTCCCTGTATGGTACATTTGTGGGCTTCCCACATCATCAGAGGGTTAGTGTCTGAAGTGTCATTATAAATAAAAAAGTCTTTCAGTTTCTGTGTGATGTCCGCTAGAGATTGAGGGTCCGTCAGCAGTGAGGCATTTAGTCTCCATTGTTTAATTTTGGGTGTGGTGGTGGTCAGGTTGGCTTCCAGTGCTATCAGAGCGTGGTCCGAGATGGACTGTATTCCAACATGGGCACCTGTGACCGTTGTTAGGTCCCTCTGGGTGATAAATAAATACTGTAGTCTATACGTGACCATCTATTATGTGGAGTAGAGTAGTATGTATAGTCTTTCCCGTCTGGATGTGTGAATCTCCATGTGTCTATTAGTTGCAGAGCTCTAAGGCATGTTTTAATTTTTTTGAGCACTCCGAAGGAGACACTTGACCTCCCTGATGAGGTGTCCTCTATCGGGTTTAGTGGTAGGTTAAGGTCTCCCCCCAGTATTATACATCCCTGGCCAAAACCCATTAAGGCCTGTGTCATCTTTTTACAAAATGATACTTGTGCTTAGTTTGGAAAATAGACATTTGCCAATGTTATGGGCAAATTTCCATAAGTCCCTTTCAGGAAGATGAATCTGCCCCCTGGGTCTATAAATTTTTCTGTGAGGGTAAAGGGGGCGTCTTTACTGACCAGAATTGTCACTCCCTTCATCTTGGCATCGTCATTAGTGGCGTGGTATGCTTCTGGGAATGTTGAGTCAGTGATTCTAGGTATCTGGTTTGTTCTAAAATGGGTTTCTTGGAGGAAAGCGAAATGTGGCCTACCTTTTCTGAGCTCTCGCAAGAGTGTGGTCCGCTTTTCTGGGATGTTCAAACCTTTCACATTGTGTGAAATCACCAGGGGGTGTCGGCCTAGTGAGGAGTAGGCCATCCCTCCAACTCACACTAGGAATACCTTGAGGTCTGACGGGGGGGGGGGGTCTTCACGAGGTTCTACCAAGATGGTATATGTTGGCGGGTGGCGGCCAGGCGATGGGAACAAAGAAAGAAAAGTTAGTGGAAATGGAAAAAATACAGAGTTTAGAAGTGTAATAATACCAAATGGAGTAAGGTAATAAACACTTTAGGGCACCTTTGAAGGTGTCCCTACTTTAAGTGAAGATGTGGTGGCCCCGGTGTGGGTATAACCCACCCCTGGGTCACCTTGTGGGTGCGCGGGAGGCGCAACAGATAGATGGGTTCAAGCCCTTTTAAAAGGTTTTTTTTTCTCTTTTGAGAAACAGTTCAAACTAAACAAATTACAACTAAAACACGGTATAAAGAGGCAAAGAGGGAACACAGCCTCTATCAACATCAAATAGGAAAAACGACAGTCTTATGTCATTAGTGATTCCAGGGCCAAAAAAAAATGGGGGGAGGGGGGTAAGGGAGGATGATGTGTCAGAAATATATCAACTTTAAACTTCTTCCCAGGAGTCAAACAAATTTTGTTAAATGATTATAGTCTGCGAGTATGACCAGATGATGAGAAATATCCCCAATAGGGACAACAATTTTCAGTTTTACTTTAGTGATTGCATTAACCACTTCAGCCCCGGAAGGATTTCCAGCTTTAGCATGGAGCACTTTTTTAAATTTGGCACTGTGCCGCTTTAACTGTAATTGCGTAGTCATGCAATGCAGTTCCCAAACAAAATTTGCGTCCTTTTTTTTCCACAAACAGAGCTTTCTTTTGGTGGTACTTTTTCACCTCTGCACTTTTTATTTTTTGCGATATAAACAAAAAAAGAATGAAAATTTTGAAAAAAAATTATATTTTCAACTTTATGTTATTACAAAAATACAATAAAATAAATTTTAGTCATAATTTTTGCCAAAATGCATTCAGCCACATTTCTCGGGTAAAAAAAAGTCCATTAGCGTATATTTATTGGTTTGCGCAAAAGTTATAGCGTCTACAAACTAGGGTACATTTTCTGGAACTTACGCAGCTTTTATCTTATGACTGCCTATCTTATTTCCTGAGGTGCTAAAATGGAGGGGCAGTACAACCCCCCCCCCCAAATGACCCCATTTTGGGAAAAGTAGACACCCCAAGGAATTTGCTGAGAGGCATGTTGAGTACAGTGAATATTTTATTTTTTTGTCATAAGTGATTGAAAAATGACCAAAAAAAAAAAAATTACACAAAGTTGTCACTGAAATTATATATTGCTCACACATGCCATGGGTAGGTGTGGAATTACACCCCAAAATACATTCTGCTGCTTCTCCTGAGTACGGGGATGTCCAATGTATGAGACTTTTTGGGAGCCTATCCCTGTACGGGACACCGAAAACCAATCACCGTCTTCAGGATTTCTAAGGGCAAAAATGTATGCCTTCACCCCACACTACCTATCTCAGTTGCGGAGGTAATGAAATGCCCAGATAGCAAAAAAAGATGCCATGTGACCCCATTTTGGGAAGTATACACCCCAAGGAATTTGCTGAGAGGCATGTTGAGTCTATTTAATATTTAATTTTTTTGTCATAAGTGATTGAAAAATGACAGAAAAAAATACACAAAGTTGTCATTGAAATTATATATTGCTCACACATGGCATGGGTATATGTGGAATTACACTCCAAAATACATTCTGTTGCTTCCCCTGAGTACAGGGATACCCCGTGTGTGAGACTTTTTGGGAGCCTATCGGTCTACGGGACCCCAAAAACCAATCACTACCTTCAGAATTTCTAAGGGCAAAAATGTATACCTTCACCCCATACTACCTATCTCAGTTTTGGAGGCCATGAAATGCCCAGATAGCACCCCCCCCCCAAATGACCCCATTTTGGAAAGTGGACACCCCAAGCTATTTGCTGATAAAGCATGTTAAGTCCACGGAATATTTTATATTTTGCCACAAGTTTCGTGGAAATGACAATTTAATTTTTTTTCACAAAGTTGTCACTAAATGATATGTTGCTTGAACATGCCATGGGTATATGTGAAATTACACTCCAAGACACATTCTGCTGCTTCTACTTAATACGGGATACCACATACGTGAGACTTTCTGGCAGTCTAGCTGCGTATGTGACCCCAAAACCAATCACCGCCTTCAGGCTTTCTAAGTGCGTAAAAAAGTAATTTTACGCCTCACTCCCATCACAGTTTCAGAGACCATGGAATGCCTAGATAGCACAACCCCCCCAAATGACCCCATTTTGGAAAGACACTCCAAGATTTTTGCTGAGAGTCATGTTGAATATTTTGCAGATCTCACTTTTTGTCACAAAGTTTTGAAATTTGAAAAAAGTAAAAAAAAAAAAAATCAGTTTATTTCTTCATTTTCCAAAACAAATGAGAGCTGCAAAATAGTTACCATGCCTCTTAGCAAATACCTTGGGGTGCCTACTTTCCAAAATTGAGTCATTTGGAGGGGGGTTGTGCTACCTAGACATTTCAGGGCCTCCAAAAATGTGATGGGTACTGAGGAGTAAAATCACCATTTTATGCCCTTAGAAAGCCTGAAGGCGGTGATTGGTTTTTGGGGTTCTGTACGTGGCTAGGCTCCCAAAAAGGCTCACATATGTGGTATGCCCATACTCAGGAGAAGCAGCAGAATGTATTTTAGGGTGTAATTCCACATATACCCATGGCATGTATGAGCAATATATCATTTCAATGACAACTTTGTGTAAAAAAAAAAAAAATAATAAATAAAAATTGTCATTTCCCTGAAACTTGTGGCAAAATATAAAATATTCCATGGACTCAACATGCCTCTCAGCAGATAGATTTGGGTGTCTACTTTCCAAAATGGGGTCATTTGGTTTTTTTTTTTTTGCTATCTGGGCATTTCATGGGATACATTTTCGCCCTTAGAAATCCTGAAGGCTGTGATTGGTTTTCGGGATCCATTTCAGTGACAACTTTGTGTATTTTTTTTTTTTTTGTCATTTTTCAATCACTTATGACAAACAAATAAAATATTCCATGGACTCAACATGCCACTCCAAATAGCTTGGGGTGTCTACTTTCCAAAGTGGGGTCAGTTGGGGGGGTTTTGAACTGTCCTGGCATTTTATGCCCGACATCACCCACTCTTGTAACCACTTGAACCACCAAGTCTTTTCTGACACTTTTTGTTTACATGAAAAAATACTTTTTTTTGCTAGAAATTTACTTTGAACCCCCAAACATTATATATTTTTAAAGCAGAGGCCCTAGAGATTAAAATAGTGGGTGTTATAATTTTTTTTCACAAAGTATTTGCGCAGAGATTTTTCAAACACAATTTTTGGGGAAAAAAACACTTTTTTGAATTTTAATGCACAAAAACATACTATTTTGTCCAAATGTTTGGTGAAATATAAAAGTTGATCTCATGCTGAGTGCATAGACATCAAACATGATATGCTTTAAAAATGACGCACACACGCAAAGCGGCGACAAACTATATACATTTTTAAAAACCTTTAAAAGCCTTTATAGGTTACCACTTTAGATCTGTAGAGGAGGTCTACTGCTAGAGTTACTGCCCTTGATCTGACGTTCATGGTGATACCTCACATGCATGGTGAAATTGTTGTTTACATATGACACGAGACTGACGCTCGCGTCCATCTTTGCGCGCGTGCGGGGGGGGGCAGGGGTGCATTTTTTTTAATTATTCATTTTGCTTTATTTTATTATTACACTGTCCTTTTCATCTTTTATTAATCATTTTTATTTTTATCACAGGGATTTTAAATATTCCCTATGATAAAAATAGGTATTGTTGCATATTTTTTTTACTAGACTGTAGACCTTTCCCCAGCCCTTAAAGCATCTGACCACACCAAAATTGGTGTGATAAGATACTTCCCCTATTTCCCAATGGCGCTGTTTATATCTGGCAAAACCGAAGTCACAAAATGCTTTTAGCCTCCGGTTTCTAAGGCCATAGAGATGATTGGAGCCATTCTAGTCTTCGATCAGCTGTATGGTTAGCTGGCGGAACCACCAGCTGCATTCTCGCATTCCCCGGTGGGACAGGAGAGCCTGAGAAGACCAGCAACATACTAGTATGTCGCTGGTCCTTGTTGGGCATATATTGTAATGTTCTTTTTTTCATGCAGCCAGTGGGTTAAATGAAAAAAATAATCAATCGGTGGGTATGCCCACCATTAGAAAACCTTCCTTCATCCACCCACTTCTAACGGTGGGCATAGCCCCTTTTTAAAAAAATACACCAGAGCATAGGGGCAATCTGCCCCAATTTCTACCCACTGCCCCTATGCTCTGGTATATTTTCTCTTTTTTAACTGTGGTGGTGAAATGGCCGCCAACAGCGCTGGAGTTGCTGCTTTATGACTGGTGGGAGCAAACGCTTTTGCTGTCACCATTAATAAATCAGTGCTGCAGCTGAATGGCGTACCTGAAAAGGAATAAACAATTAATAAAACACAGTAACATAAAAAAATTACATACCTGTTAAAAAGAAAAAATTATAAAACACATTAACAATAAAACATTACAGGTAAGCAGTAACATAAAAAAAAAAATACATACCTGCAATGAAAACATGATAAAAACAGTAACAAACAGGTATGCATAAAAAATATTAACAATAGAGAGAGATTAGAAAGAAAACAAGAGTGAGAGAGAAAAAAAGAAACGTACAACTGTTTTTGGCTTTTTTACTCTATATATTTTTTTTTGTTGTTGTTTTAACATTTTTTTATTTATTTTTTTGTTATTCTTTGGTCCCCCCCCTTTTTTTTGGTAGCTAAAAACTAACTGGTTCCAGGTTTAGGTCTCTCAAAATGCACTGGCATCTTTGGAAACCCTATGTAAATGTGCCGGTCACTGTGTCTGCTGTACCCTACCCTAATAATACACTAATGTGTGGTAGCGTTCAAAACATTCATCGATACAGAGACCAGGCTGGTCAGGACAGGTGGGGCAATAAGTGCAGGTGTCACACCTGTATCCGCGTCGTCTGCAGACACAATATCTCTTTTGGGGTGTTTTGTGGCCTGGGGTACCACGGAGGACTCGTGGAAAGTGCCTACCATGCAGCTGGCTAACTGCAGTCACATTCTGAAGTGGGGGTGCAGCACCATCTGGAAACAGAAGGGCTGTGACAATCTCTTCCATGAATTTGAGGAAGGATCCCTTCCATCCTGGCACTCTGTATAAGACATGAGCATTCAGCAAAACCAATTGAAAAAGGTATATAGACACTTTTTTGTACCAGCGTCTAGCTTTGCCGGTAATTAGGTACGGCGCCAGTAACTAGTCATTGAGGTCCACCCCTCCCATATTTAGGTTATAATCGTAGACACAGAGGGGTCTCTCCACAAAACCAGTCGCTGTAGAAATTTGGACGTTCGTATCTGCATGAAGGGAGGTCAGAAAGAAAACATTCCGATTGTCCCTCCACTTCATCGCGAGCAAATTATTACACTTCAAGCAGGCTCTCTGCCCCGGTCTAAGATGGAAATCTACAAGCCGCTGGGGGAAGCTCCGGCGATTAGGTCGCACTGTGCCACATGCGCCAATTTGATGATCAAAAAAGTGACTAAAAAGTGGCACACTCGTGTGAAATAATTGTCCATGTACAAGTGGTACCCCTTTCCGAATAAGCGTGACACCAAGCTCCACACAATCTTGCCAGTGCTCCCTATGTAGTCTGGGCATCATTCCGGCTCTATGTGACTGTCTTTGCCCTCATAAACCATGAAACTACATGTATAGCTTGTGGCCCTGTCACAGAGCTTATACATCTTGACCCCGTATCTGGTGTGCTTACTGGGGACGTACTGTTTGAAAGCAAGACGGCCAGAAAATGTAACCAGGGACTCGTCCACGCACACAACTTGGTTGGGAATAAAAAGTGTGACGAACTTGGTGTTAAAGTGGTTTATGAGGGGCCGAATTTTGTAGAGCCGATCACTGAAGTGCATGAACCGCAAAATCTGCTTGTATTGTGTCCTGGCCATGCAAGCAGAGACCACGGGCATATGGTGAATTAGGTCAGTGGACCAATATGACCACAACTCAGTTTTTTTTGTTATGACCATGAGGAAGGAAAGGCCCAGAAAGGTCTTAAATTCTGGAACCATGATTGGTTTCCAGTCTTTGGCAAGTGTCAAATGGGGATTAGCGGCGATGAATTGACCAGCATATAAATTGCTTTGGTCCACTATAGCTCTATAGAGATCTTCCGTGAAATACAGCGAATAAAAATTGATGGCCGTAAAATCAGTTGTATTCACCATGATTCTGGGTTGGCCAATGAATGGGGGAAGTACGGGCGCTGAAGTGGGGGGTTGCCAATCAGGGTTAGCAAATTCAGCGGGAAGGGCACTATGGGTTCTGCGGGCCTGTGTTCGTCTTTTTTGTGGCTGCAGGACACTACTCGTGCTAGCCACACCAGCTTGAACTGCACTTATGGGTCTCGTCACGTCACCGCGTGATAATGCAGTGCTGGTTTGTCTCCGACCAGGATGTACTAGGCCACTGGTGCTTGCCAGTTCACCAGAAGGAGTAGCGGTGCTAGTACTGACTCTCTGCTCCATCCGAGAGCCATGCGGTTCATGCAAATCAGTGACTGAAGAACGGGATCTGGTACGCCTGACCCCAGCAGGGACCACAACTCCGTCATCAGAGCTATCTGACAGGGTGCCGCTGCTCTCTACTGGTTCATATGCTAAGCCTGATTCTGACAGTGGAGCTTCCCCATCGCTTTCGTCTGTCAAACTCAGCATAGTGTAGGCTTCTTTGCTAGTGTACGTGCAACCGGACATTTTGGACTTTCTAAATTTGATAGGTACACTAGCTTGACTCACAGGCACTCAAAAGCGCACCTGGTTGTCAGAGCCTGCTTCAGACGCTACCAAATTCACTGTCAGATTTTGCAGGGATCAGGCGTGATCTCTGCGAACGCTGTAGATATATGTTCTTTGTTTTGTAAGTGTCAGTGATCTATTGATCCTGCACTTGGGTAGGCTGGGCTTTGCAGCGGGGCTAAACGCAGGTGCTATCATGTATCTGGGCTGATCCTGCTAACTTTGCATTTTTTAGAACATTAATCTAGTGGGGACGCTAATATATATCTGATCAGATCGCAGCTATTGATCTGATCAGATACTACAATAGTATCTAACACCTATCTAATGTGTGTATGCGTGTCAGAGTACCTAACTAACTGGCCCTGCCTGAGGTTTACGCTGACCCTAACGCACACTAAAACCTAATTGGGGCACCACCGGGCTATCGGGGATTAAAACCTATAAAAGGTATATAAAATTATATATGGCGGGTAATCTGATTGAAAAAAAACTATCTAGCTAGCTAGCGTCACCCATGACACTTATACAGTGATTACAGGTGACAGGGGGCAATGAAGGGGTTAAAAACTTTATTGGGGGGGCAAGGGGGGGTATTTACAGCTACCTAAGCCTAATACTACCTACCCTAACACTGATTTTGTGTCACAAGGGTCACAAGTACAGTGATTGGTAAAAATCAGATCACTGCACTATATGACGCTGTAACAGGGGGTGACAGCAATGAAAGGGTTATCTGGGGGGGGGCGATCAAAGGGTTAAAAGTGTGCCTAACTGTCCTGGTGTCAATGTAGTGTTGTGCAACTCACATTTAGATGCTCTCTCTTCCTATGGTCTTCAGGGAGGAAGATGAGATCACTTCCTTTGCCTCTGTTTACATTACAGAGGCAGAGGTGCACTACGATTGGCCAGGACCAATCGGAAGGGCCAGGCCAAATATTTTTGGCCTGGCCCTGTAGACTGATCGGTCCTCTATCGAATCCGATCGTAGTGCACGCACCGTGAGCGATAACGAACCACCTTGCCGCTGTCACGCTGTGGCGGACGGTCGGCAAGTGGTTAAGAAAGAAATTTACATAAAAAAAACAAAAAGAAGGATACTATTGAATAAATGTCTGTTGTTGACAGAGGTCTCTTTGCAATGATCCCACATGGTGTCCTTGCTTTCAGATTAGAGAAACAGTGCTGTATGCATATGTCATGCACCATACAGATACAATTTTAAAAATATAAAATAACCAATATTATAGATTAATTTCAACAGATTGCCCAAAAGGCATGAACTCAACATTACAGATGTTAAACTATGGCATAGCTAAAACTATGCATTAACAATAATTAGAGAATGCAAGAGGCGCAAGGTTTTTTTACACAATTTAGGTGAATTACTAGTATAACAAATACAATTTTCAAGGCTGCACCTGCATTCCTAAATGTACAAGTCTTTTTCTATTTCAAGCTGCTTCTGAGTTTTGCACCCTGCAGAGAGGATTGCTTGGTTGTTGTTAGGAAAAGAAGTTAAACCAGCAATAAGATTTCAAAATACAAAAAAAGATGAAAAAAAAATACAGTAAGTAAAACCAATTATGTTATTTCCCTAATTCGTGATTAGTTGTTTCCATGGCCTAATTAGAACAGCAGAAAAATAATTAGGATGTGTTATAAACATTATGCGAGTGCACTTCAGGCTTTCTTGAGGTGCAAGATGTCTTTAAATCCACATTTTAAAAGCGGAAGTTAAATTGAAAAAAAAAAACTCACACCAAAGTAGTCTTCTAGTTTACACACCATGCTCAGGGGTATTTACTGCAGGTAGCTAAACAGTTTTTATTGTTGTGCAAGACCTTATTTTACCTTAGATCTGTATGCTTTCTGCTCCCGACAGCTGCATTTTTATGAGCTATGAGTCAACTTGCCCTTACAGTATATGTCAGCTAACAAATGTGGAGGAGGACTGAAAACGTCAAGATTTTCTGCCACCTTATGAATAGCACCCAATTAACAAAAGAAAGCCGCAGGAATTAGAAAATACATCTAAAAATGTTCAGTCAATTTAAGACCTAAGCTGCCCTTACACATAGTTTTCTTTTGTTCGGCCTGTAGGTTCAATGGAAAAAATCTAACAGATTCCTCCATCTATGCTAAATTGTGAATGGGCAGATCTTCAGCTTAGCTTCAGCTATTGTATTTCAACATCTGTTTATTAAAATACCCAAGAGTGCTTGAGTCTGATTTGATGTAAGTGCTATTCAAATGACAATTTTCTGCTGGCTGCTATAGCTGCTGGCAGTAATCGGGTGAAAAAACCCAGCAGGATGGTTGCAATGAAGTATATCTACTTTAGTACAACAAGCCTGCATGTAGATGGATCAAAATTCATCTGGTTTCTGCTGAACTGGCTGAATTTTGATCTATCAACGGCCGGATTAAAGCATATCTTTAAAATCAGATAACAGAATCCAAAAACATGATGCTTAAGAGTGTAGTTGGATGGAGTTAGGTGGGGCAGCATATTCGTCTCCTCCAACGTTTGCTGCTGTGCAGGAAACATCTCAGTAGTGCTATGGTATGCAGTTTATGTAGTTGAAAAGCAGGCTATTTGTTGTCAATGGTCTTAGCACTGTCTATGTATTTTTCTATCCACTGAATACCTCCTGACAATAATAATTTTTTATAGGACTGAAGGGACAGGGGCCTGATAAAGTTACCATGAAATGTCTAAAACCTTCTAAACACAAAAATTGCTGTGCTGTACCTTGTGGGGGGCTTAGCTCAAATGGGGATCACCTTCCCTGGGAAAAAGGCAGTCCAAATGGCAGGTCTGTCTTAAAAATTAACTCCACTTTTGTTGGGAAAAAAACATTCCCCCCTGGGTGATCTATGTACATTGCAAGGATTATAACAACCTTGTTGCAGATTCCTACCTTTTGTTATTCTGTAGAAATCCTGTAGAAATCCTTGTTCGTTGTGCCTCTATTCTGAGTAGGTCTAATGGGAGTGATTTCATAATTATCTATCAGGTATGCAGCTGCAGAGCACTAATGAAGAAAGCTGCTGGGCCTGCATCGTTTAGACATGTTCCTATTGGAAATATCCCACCAAAAATGACATTTTTGTTGCAGGGGATGCCCGAAATCTGGCTTGTATCTTAGGCAGACTTCTGGGAAAATTGGTGAGCCAATCACACAAGCAGGAAATTATGTTTCTGGGGACTGTTCAGTATACATTCTGTGAAGACTGGCTAACAGGTGCGTGCATGTGCACGGGAGCGCACAAACACGCATGTGCACAATTGCACTTGGCGCCAGATGGCCTATTTAAAGGGAGCTCATTCCCATGATCTTTGCTGATTGATCTTCAGCTGTGTCCTGTATCCTGACCAATCCTCTATGCTCTTCCTGTTGATAACCTGGCGTGTCCCTCGACCTTGGCTTTGGATCCTGCTTCTGTTCTGCTGCTTACCTTTGACCCGGCTCCGTTCCATACTCTGGCTTTGCTGATGACTTGGCTAGGAAAAGTTCCCCCTAGGGACTTTCAGGCAGCGTCCAAAAATATCAAAAGTTGTCTTGCATTAAAAAAAAAACTTTTATTTGTATCAAAGCTTCATGAATTATAATGTATTACTTTGATAAGAAATACAATGTATAACCTCTGGTCACATAGCAAATTGCGTTCTCAAGTTTCACAAAGCGATAAAAACACATTAAAAATGTTGTGCCGTGGTCTTCTTCAGGGGGTGTTTGGCTTTTTCTAAGAAACACATATTAATTATTTACACAATTCAGCATGTCCGTATTACATGTCTATACATGTATAAGGATTGTTGTAATTTATATATTTACCACTCAATGGTGCACTAAAGTCACCAAACGCTTTGGACCAGAGAGGTTTCCAGTGGTTAAGGAGTCCCCAATGGCCGTCCCTGTCTTCCCCAGGGGCCAGACCAGGATCCCAGGGGCTTGCTGGGAGTCGCAAACTCGACATCTCCAGAAAGGGAGAGAAGCGGCGCACCCACGATGCATTCTAAATATTAAAATTAAATTTATTAAATTGTGCATACAGTATTGCACCAATGCAGAAAAGATGACCAAAGGTATCAGGGCTAACTGCTTTTAAATAACAATATTGTCTTTCTTAGTGGTTTTTATAACTGTCTATAACAGATGTAAAAAAGTTATTTTTATTTTAATTTTTAAGATTGGATTATTGGGGTGAAAAAAGGGGGTGTTTTTAGCCTCGTAAAGAAAATTGCGCATGTGGTGACGTGATTGTGAAGAAGTGGGTGTATTGAAATCGCATATACTCAGGTTGTTGTTAATGTCTACTGTATTATAAATATTATTGCTTTAGATGATAAAAGAAAGCAAGGATAAGTGTGCGTGAAGAAACAAATGTGATGCTTATGAAATTAATTGACCATATACTAAATTATAAAATTAGTGGTGCCTGCCTAATAAGATGATAGTAAGTGTGGGGACTGGGTAGTGATGCCACTATAATCACAGCTGGTGGAGAGTGATGAGTGGACAATGTGAAAACTAGTGTGTGGCAAAAAGCAAGTTAAAATATGTATATATTATATGAATAAATTGTAACAAATTTCAACGTAAAACGTATTACCACAAAGGAGAAAATGATCGCCCGTGATGGACATGGTTATTGGAACACCCAGTGTGTTCAATACCTGAATATACTAATATGTCTATAAATCAGAAAGCATTAGAGTATAAATAGTAATGCTAGAAAGGATTTTCAAAAAGTGGCTCTGGCATCTTGATCATCTATACTTACATTGTAACCAGGATGTGTTCCACATGTGACGCATTGGAGCTTGAGGACTCACTAATCACATGCTGTTGTGGGCCCATTTTATGAGGTCATTGCAGGTGCTGCCACTTTCCCTCCCATGAAGGCTTATTGGCCGTCATTGCGGACTCCCCTGGCGTCCCGGAAGACCGAAGCCCCGAACAAGGCCGTCACAACACCGCAAGAGTGTGATGTCATGATGCCGCACACACGCACGCAGGGCATTCTGCATTCTTATCAAATTAATACATTATAATTCATGAAGCTTTGATACAATAAAAGTTTTTTTAATGCAAGACAACTTTTGATGTTTTTGGACGCTGCCTGAAAGTCCCTAGGGGGAACTTTTCCTAGCCAAGTCATCAACAAAGCGAGAGTCAGGAACGGAGCCAGGTCAAAGGTAAGCAGCAGAACAGAAGCATGATCCAAAGCCAAGGTCGAGGGACACGCCAGGTTATCAACAGGAAGAGCATATAGGATTGGTCAGGATACAGGACACAGCTGAAGATCAGTCAGCAAAGATCATGGGAATGAGCTCCCTTTAAATAGGCCATCTGGCGCCAAGTGCAATTGTGCCCGCACGTGCACATGCGTGTTTGTGCACTCCCGCATGCATGCACACTCCTGTTCACAGAATGTATACTCAACAGTCCCCAGAAACATAATTTCCTGCTTGTGTGATTGGCTCACCAATTTTCCCAGAAGTCTGCCTAAGATACAAGCCAGATTTCGGGCATCCCCTGCAACAAAAATGTTATTTTTGGTGGGATATTTCCAATGGGAAAATGTCTAAATGATGCAGGCCCAGCAGCTTTCCTCATTAGTGCTCTGCAGCTGCACACTTGATAGATAATTATGAAACCACTCCCATTAGACCTACTCAGAATAGAGGCACAACAAACAGGGATTTCTTCAGAATAACAAAAGGTAGGAATCTGCAACAGGGTATCCTTGCTTTCTTTTTATCATTTAAAGCAATAATATTTATAATACAGTAGACATTAACAACAACCTGAGTATATGCAATTTCAATACACCCACTTCTTCACAATCACGTCACCACATACGCAATTTTTCTTTACGAGGCTAAACCCCCCCTTTTTTCACCCCAATAATCCAATCGTAAAAAATAAAATTAAAATAACTTTTTTACATCTGTTATAGACTGTTATAAAAACCAGACAATATTGTTATTTAACCACTTCAGATCCGCGCTATAGCCAAAGTACGGCTCCAGCGCGGATCTGAAATGCCCGGAGGACGTCCATGGACGTCCTCCACTGCGCATGCTCCCGCGCGCCCCCTGGCGGCAGCGGCGGTGCGTGCGCGCCGCACGCTGCGCGAGCGTGCCCGTGGGTCGGGCGGACTCGATGTCCGCCCGGACCCGCCGATCACCTTTAGGAGCCTCAGAACGGGGAACCGCCGTTGTAAACACGGCGGTTCCCCGTTCTGTGACAGGGGACATGCCAGATCTACTGATCCCTGTCACTGGGATCAGTGAGATCTGTCATGTCCCGGCCAGCCCTGCCCCCCCACAGTTAGAACACACCCAGGGAACATATTTAACCCCTTCACTGCCCCCTGCTGGTTAACCCCTTCACTGCCAATGACATTTATACAGTAATCAGTGGACATTTAAATTTCTGATCGCCGTATAAATGTCATTGGTCCCAAAAATGTGTAAAAAATGTCCGACATTTCCGCCCCGATATCGCAGTACCAATAAAAATCGCAGATCGTCGCCATTACTAGTAAAAAAAAAAAAATAATAAAAACGCCATAAATCAATTCCCAGTTTGTAGACGCGATAACTTTTGCGCAAACCAATCAATATACGCCGATTGCGATTTTTTTTTACCAAAAATATGTAGAAGAATATATATCGGCCAAAACTGATGAATATTTTTTTTAATGGATTTGTACTTTAGCAAAAAGTAAAAAATATTGTTCTTTTTTTTGCAAAATTGTCGCTCATTTTTTGTTTATAGCGGCGATCAGAAATGGCGCAGAGGGGATCAAATACCACCAAAAGAAAGCTCTATTTGTGGGAAAAAAAGGACGCAAATTTTATTTGGGTACAACGTCGCACGACCGCGCAATTGTCATTCAAAATGCGACAGTGCTGAAAGCCAAAAATTGGTCTGGGCAGGAGGGGGGTTTAAGTGCCGGGTAAGGAAGGGGTTAAAAGCAGGTAGCCCTGGCACCTTTGGTCATCTTTTCTGCATTGGTGCAATACTGTATGCACAATTTTAATAAATTGAATTTTAATATTTAGAATGCATCATGGGTGCGCCGCTTCTCTCCCTTTCTGGAGATGTTGAGTTTGTGACTCCCCGCAAGCCCCTGGGATCCTGGGTTGGCCCCTGGGGAAAATGGGGACTGGGGAAAATGGGGACGGCCATTGGGGATGCCTTAACCACTGGAAACCTCTCTGGTCCAAAGCGTTTGGTGCTTTAAGTGCACCATTGAGAGGTAAATATATAAACTACAACAATCCTTATATATGTATAGACATGTAATATGGACATGCTGAATTGTGTAAATAATTCATATATGTTTCTTAGAAAAGCTAAACACCCCCTGAAGAAGACCACGACACAACATAAGGTCGAAATGCGTTGGGGCATATTAATGGCTGACAACTTGTACTGTATATTATTCTAACCATGAAACAATTTTTAATGTGTTTTTATTGCTTTGTGAAACTTGAGCATGCAATTTGCTATGTGACCAGAGGTTATACATTGTATTTCTTATAAAATTAATATATTATAATTCATGAAGCTTTGATACAAATAAAAGTTTTTTAAATGCAAGACAACTTTTGATATTTTTGGACGCTGCCTGAAAGTCCCTAGGGGGAACTTTTCCTAGCCATAATTTATCGGGCGTGCAGCCCATTATCTCTCATTCATTCCCTTTTTTTCCATTTTTGCTGATGACTTGGTACCTCGCTGCCCGCATGTTGATGACCTCGGCTATTCCTATGATTCTGCTTCTGTCTTTGATCTTGGTTCCTGTTAACCCTCAAGTGCTTGCCCGGCTGTCTGCTGCACCAGTGTTGCACATTGCTGCATGTTCCAGCCCTCCAAGTCCTGTTATACTGCCAGCCCAGAACCTTCAACATAAGTGGAGTGCCCCTTTAACCTGGAACAGTTCTCTGAACATTGCCACTGTTCCTGCTACTCTGGTTCCACAGTTCCCTTGGAGTTGCATCAACTGCTACAGATTCAGCAATCAACACCAGGCACTCGTGTCCCTCCTGTCTCTCTGCTTCCTCTGTTCCACCTTCAGTGAGGCCAGGGCGGGAGATATAAGAGAGACTGACCTCATCAACTCAGACTCCTATCAGGTACGTGACACACTAACTAAACAGTACAGTTTCCTATCTCACAGGTGAAGGGCTTCTCCTAGTCACCAACAAAAACAAACATTTTGCAAACCTTTTCCTTTCTCTTACAAAGCAATGTCCACATGCAGCTCTCTTGGTATTAGCTTCCCTGAGTCCCAAGCTAGAGCCACCACTTGCTCCAGTCCTGCTTTATTTATACCACCTGCTGATGGTCACTAGTGGAACGCAAAAGCTGGTCCAGAACCAACTCTGCCAAGGTGGCCCAGAAAACCTGGACTGGATTCCACCTTAGTTTCCTGCATATGAACACATGTGAGGTGACACATAGGGGTTGATTTACTAAAGCTGAAATGTGCAAAATTTGGTGCAGTTCTGCACAGAAACCGGCTTCCGGGGTTTTATTGTCAAAGCTTAATTGAATAAGCTGAACTTAGAAGCTACCATACACAGGTGCAAGAAATTTGTGTGCACGCGTTTTATTAAATCTCCCCCATAGCGTCCATCAATCACCTTACCTTTCCCACTGTCACAAACGTTAAATACGATAAATAAACGATAAATTTAATGTGCATATCACCCATAAGTGCAAAACATGTGAATAAGTCCACAAAACATTCCGTATAATTGTAATCCAATATGTGCTCAAAGTAATTGCCTGAGGATCTTCACAGTATCTCCCCTTCAAAGATTGGGAACTACAAGACACACCAGCAGAGATCAATGGAACTCAGCTAAAGCCTGAACCTCCACTCAGTGAAGATCAGGATTCCACCAAAAAAACAAATAAACTCAATAGTGTTAATCTGCTATTGCTTTTGAGGAGAGGTACTCACATTAAGTAAAATGTAATTTGAGGAGTAAAACAAACCAGTGAGGGTGTAATGACATCACAGGCTCCACCCCAACTTGTTTCATCATAGAAGAGGTTCTCAAGGGGTGGAGTTTATACTGGCTGATTTGTCTTACCACTCAAATTCATAACTGAAGGATAGTAAACTGTGCTTACTATCCTTCAGTTTGTGAATGAACAGGAAGCCGCTCAGCAGAGAGCACTTCCCATTCATTCACTTTCCAGTGCAGCTGAGGCTGAAGAGAAAGGAACCTGGGAATCACTGTCCTCAGTCCCTTTCTCTGTCTCAAAAGTGGGGCATCAGGGGTCTGTTTGGACCCTTGATATTTCACCAACGCTCCCCAAAAAGGACAGTTAAAAAATGTAAAAAAAAAAAAATTCTAAAAAACAAATGGGAAAAAAATCTAAAAATGAATTAATGAAAAAATAGGGCTTGTTTACATGTGCTTTTACTCTATGAAGAGTGGTCAATATATGGATCACCCTACAGAGAGCATTGGACAGACAGTGAGGAAGTATATTGCCTCCTCTCCGCGTGCTTTAACCCCCCACTGGAACACTGCAACCATTTGCTTTGCACACAGTTGCAGGGCACTTGCAGAGCAGCACTATTCACCTGAATAGGTCTTGCTCGATGAGGGTATAATTTCTGCCATGGCTGTGAAGCATAGCATCGCAGCCGTGACATTTGTACACCCCTAGCTATTGACTGTGTTGCTATAGGGGGTTGCAGTTGTTGGTGGTAAAAGCGCAACTCAACCATGGGGTTTTACCAACCCACAATTTCCCGTGTGAATGAGCCCTAAGGACTCATTCACACAGTTACTCTGGCTGTGTGAGTGAATGGATTGTTCTTGTGGCTGGAGCTGCCTGTTACTCTAAGGGGATGCAGTAGCTGCCATAGGTCCTAATTTGACAGGTGTGCAGCAGGTGTGGGTGAATGACCGCAAACACACACTGTCTGTGTTCAGGGTGGTACATCTGCACTCACACGCTTGTCAGATTATGCCCTAACATATACAGCCGCTGTGCCTCTGTAACATAACATAGGCTGACTGCACACAGTGCAGATACATCATGGATGAAAGGTGCCAATGCCTGAGCCTCTATCATTGGGTAAGTGAGCTTACCATCCACTGTCTGTGACTGAATCCTCCACCCTTTTCTTTCTTCTACTTCTGAGCATGTGAGTACACCAAGGTAAGGGGGACTCTGATGGAAGGGGGGCTTTGGGAAACCTGATTAAGGGGGAATGCTGGGGACTCTGATTTAAGTGGGGGCTTTGGTGAGCAGAAACGTCCTTACATCAGAGTTCCCCTTAACACCAGAGTCCACTTGCCGTGCACCAATAAAGTGTTCGGGTTTGGCTTAAACAAAAAGGTAGAAACCCTAGGAACAGCTAGTGAAAGGTATTTAATAGAATTGAGCGAACCCGAACTGTAAAGTTCAGGTCCGTACCGAACTTTGGGGTGTCCGTGACCCCAACCCGAACCTCGACATTTGAAAAAAAGTTTGGGTTCGGGTTCTGGGTTTGGGAATTTGATCACGCATGTTGAATAGCTGCAGGGCAGCCAATCAACAAGCGTTTCACTGGTTGGCCCTTAGAAGCCACCACAGCCATGCCTACTAATGGCATGGCTGTGATTGGCCAGTGCATCATGTGACCCAGACTCTTTATAAGCTGGAGTCACTTAGTGCTGCATGCCACATGCTCTCTGGCTAGTGTAGGGAGAGGATGCTGCCAGCGCTATGAGGGACAGATTGCAGATATAATTACATCTCATCGATCTGATTGTGGACTAGGTAGAGATTACTACTACTACTGCTTTGAGGGACAGATTGCAGATCTCATCCTACATTACAGAACGATCTGATTGTGGACTAGGTAGAGATTACTACTACTATTGCTTTGAGGGACAGATTCCAGATCTCATCCTGCATTACAGAACGATCTGATTGTGGACTAGGTAGAGATCACTACTACTACTGCTTTTAGGGACAGATTGCAGATCTAATAACATCTCATCCTGCATTACAGAACGATCTGACTGGACTAGGTAGAGTCTACTGCTTAGAGGGACAGATTATTGTTCTAAAATCATCGCCTACTCCTATAGGGTCAGGTTCCTGCTGTTGCTGTAAGGGACAGATTATTGTTCTAAAATCATCGCCTACTCCTATAGGGTCAGGTTTCTGTTGTTGCTGTAAGGGACAGATTATTGTTCTAAAATCATCACCTATGCTGCCACGGTCACGGCCTAGTCAACCTCTAGGCTCCTACTCCACATCTACCCCCCCTTCCCATTTTTATTGTTTTTATTTGATTTCAAGTTATTTTCCCTATCCCCATTTTTTGTAGGGCACTTGTCCTACTCTTACCCCCATTTGACTTCCTTTTGCAGCCCTCTAGCACTTGCCAGGACTTTTTTACAGCCATTTTTGTGCCGAAAAGTTTGAGTCCCCATTGACTTCAATGGGTTTCGGAGTCCGGGGTAAAGTTCAGGTCAAGTTCGGTACCGAACCCGAACTTTTTCACGAAGTTCGGCGGAACCCACCGAACCCGAACATCCAGATGTCCGCTCAACTCTAGTTTTTAATCTAAGATTAAAAAAGTTTTGACTTTAGAATCACTTTAAAGCTGAACTTCAGGAATTCAGCCACTCTTTAACATTTGTCAGATTTCTATGGGTTTAATCTCATGAGGTCTGGCGCTAAACCTTCAGGTCTCAATCACTGCAACTGCAGAGTTTCATGCAGCTGCTCCACCCTCCCCTCCTGCTGCCCAATCACAGAGGGCTTTGTATTGCACAAGATACAATACCTTCTGTGAATGGACAGCAGAGGGGAAGTGAGAGCAGGGCTATTGCTGTGTGAGAGCCCAGAGTATAGTGATATCTGTACTCTGATCACTCCGTAAAACTGTAAGTTGTAAATAAAAGAGGTAAGTACCTTGCAGGAGGATTTTTTTTTATATGAAAGTTTACTACTGCTTGAAGAGTGCTGCCACTTAATTAATTGCACTTAATATTTTATATGAATGAAATCTAAAGCTGATAATTTAATGAGGTAAAGAGATAAAACCTGTAAAAAATAAAAGAGTAAGAAAGAATGTGATTTTGTCATTAAATATACATATACTGTATTTATATATATATATATATATATATATATATATATATATATATATATTGTATGTAAAATCATTATTCTCTGAAATAATATACTAAACTTAACCTGCACAATATTCTGCAGTGTGTAACAACTGAACTAAGTCTAGTTACTCTGATCATGTATCTGCTGTTACCATCAATCTGTCTTTGTCTTTTCCTCTCTGTCAGTGATTTGTTTGTCAATCTGGCTATGGTTAAAAAACTGTTATGTGAGCGTGCCTGGCTTGTTACTCTTCCTTGCTCTTTTTAAATTTTTAAACACTCTTCCACTCTAACTTTATAAAATATTTATTCTGGCCTGTCATGGCAGGAACAATGCTTTGCCTGAGGACTTGTGAAAGTTAGAGTATGCGTATGTTCTATTGCCAACATCTGAGGCCTTTCTCCACAAGAGTTTCACTTAAACTCTAATGTCTCTCTAGCCACAATTTAGCTTGTTTTACCCAGCGGTAATAAAGTGTGCTAGAGCTTCGGAGAAACAATGGTAATGCCATGATAGTTCACAAGGGCAAAATATTTAGGGAATCAGCAGAGTGATTTTATGGATGCATTCTACAATGAGCAGGCAGATGACACAGGTTGCAGTAAGAAATAGTGCTTTCATTTGACTGATTGTGCAGTGTGACAGGGAAGTATAAATCACAAGCATGACTAAACAGAATTACAAATGCTTTGGCAATCAAATTTGATCATGTATATGTAAACTTTGTATGTGGCTGTTTATTTGAATTTCTGTTTTAAAGCTGTATTAAATCCAAAAACAAAAATGTAATATATTGTAGCTTACCAATTATTAGATGTGGTGGCTGCATTAGTTTTCCTTATTTGCACCTGGTGATCCAGCCAGTAACACACTAATCCTAGTATACACGTTAAGTTTTTTTTCATTCAACCCAGAAGGCTAAGCGAAAAAAAAAATGGAGAGGTCCTTGTACTAACTATGCGATGTTAGTGTGGCAATCTGCCTTGCTGTGCTATTGTATTCTGACAGGGGGACTGCCTCCTCCCACCAGAATACACTGATTAACGCTTACAGCCATTGACTGCCAGCGCTGATCAGCTGCTGGCTGGATACTGGTTTTCCAGCATGTCAGTTCGTCAGAGGCCGGTTGTGAGACTGACTTATTTCGGATAGGCTGCTGTACACATTGTTGGAATGTCAGTCGGTTCCTGCTGAGCAGCATTAGGGTGTTTGCATTCTGGATGAAGTAGTAAACAGACTCCTTTGCACAGCTTCATTGTCAGTCCCTCTGTCCTCAAACCCCAGCAAAGCATGATCCAATTTGCTATAGCAGGGAAAAAAATCCTTCCTGATCCCCCGAGAGCCAATCGGATATTCCCTGGATCAACTTTACCTATAAATGTTAACTTTACCTATAAATATTAGTAGCCAGTTATGTTATGTACATTTAGGAAAAAATCCAGGCCTTTTTTAAAGCAATCTACTGTGCTGGCCAGAACCACCTCTGGAGGGAGTCTATTCCACATTTTCACAGCCCTAACTGTGAAGAAATCTTTGCATATTTGGAGATGAAATCTTTTTTCCTTTAGATGTAAAGAGTGCTCCCTAGTCCTTTGTGATGAACTTAAAGTGAATAACACAACACCAAGTTCACTACCCTGTATATGGACCACTTACGTATTTGTACATGTTGATCATATCCCCCTTAATCTCCTCTTCTCAAGAGAGAATAAATTCAGTTCCTCTAATCTTTCCCCATAGCTGAGTTCCTCCATGCCTTTTATTAGTTTGGTTGCCCTTCTGTGCACTTTTTCCAGTTCCCTGATATCCTTTTTAACCACTTAAGGACCGGAAGGATTTCCAGCTTTAGGACCTTTTTGCGATTCGGCACTGCGTCGCTTTAACTGACAATTGCGCGGTCGTGCAACGTTGTACCCAAACAAAATTTGCGTCCTTTTTTTCCCACAAATAGAGCTTTCTTTTGGTGGTATTTGATCACCACTGCGTCATTTCTGATCGCCGCTATAAACAAAAGAAGAGCGACAATTTTGCAAAAAAAAAAAACAAATTTCTTACTTTTTGCTAAAATACAAATCCAAAAAAAAAATATATAAAAAAAACATTTTTTTTCACCGTTTTTGGCCGATTTATATTCTTCATCATATTTGCGATAAAAAAAAAATCGCAATCGGCGTTTATTGATTGGTTTGCGCAAAAGTGGTCGCGTTTACGGATGATGAGAATTCATTTTTGGGGTTTTTATTTTTTTTTATTTTTTACTAGGCCAGGAATTCACCAATTTTTCCTATAGTCCCTTGAC
>BLSH010524418.1:390417-406355 GCA_018402905.1 Glandirana rugosa | reverse complement strand
GGTTGAGAAAGGGAGTCTAGTTGGACAGGTGTAATAGTGGGCAGATGCATTGAGGCGAGAAAGGTATCTATGTCTTTTTTGGAGGGGGGGGGGTTGTTTCAGAGTCTTTGAGGTTATATAGTTTGGCATAGTTGCTAAATTCATTAGCTATGTCTAGGGGGTTAGTTAAACGTGTACCCTGGGAGTTGGTTAGGGATTGGACTTTGTTGTTGGCCACTTGTTTTTTAAGTTGTTTGGAGAGAAATGAGCCTGATTTATTAGCTGATGTGTAGTATTGGATTTTTAATCTTTTAATATAGTAGTCAAATTGTTTTTGAAGGTGGACACTAAGGTCATGATGTAAGGATTTCAGGTCTTGGGATGTTTGGGCTGTAGGGAGTTGTTTGTTTAGACTCTCTAAGTTTTTGATCTGTTGCAGGAGTTTATCTGTGGTGGCTGAGCATTTTTTTTATCTTGGGCGCCTAGTTGGATGAACAGGCCTCTCGTGACTGTTTTGTGCGCATTCCAAACCGTGACGGGGTTTACGGATGAGCCAGAATTAGTTTCAAAGTATGATTTAATCTTAGTTCGTATTTTATTTTCTGTGGACAGATTTGTGAGGAATCGTGTTTTAGGGTTTGGTTGGAATGTTGTAGTTTAATGGAGACTGGTGCGTGGTCAGGCCATGTAATTACTCCTATGTTTGCCTCTGAGATGGACTGTAGGAGGTGTTTGTCTCTCACAAACAGGTCTATGCAAAAGTATGAGTTTTGGGCGTTGGAGTAGAACGTGTAATCTCGTTCATTATTGTGTAAGCACCTCCAGGGGTCATAGAGGTCTTCATTTTGTAGTAGGGATGTAATGGTTGATGGTCTTCGTTTGGAGGGGTTGGAGGTGTCTATGGAGGTATCTATGACATCATTAAAGTCACTGCAAATTATCAGGGGGTCTCGGGGATCGGAAGGATTTTTGACTTGAGATGTTTAAATAATTTACATTGGCCTGTGTTGGGTGCATATATATTGACAAGTGTCAAGCGTTGATTATCAAGTGTAAGAAAGAGTATCAGGTATCTGCCATCAACATCTGCAACACTATGGTGAACTATATGGGAGACATTGGAGCTGATTGCAATCATAACACCACTTTTTTTGACTGGGCCGTTAGCGGTTAGGATGGTGGGGTATTTCCTGTGGAGGCATTTTGGGGCTTTATTGTAAGCAAAGTGTGTCTCCTGTATGCAGAGGGCATCTGCTTTTTGTTTTATTGCTTCCTTCCATACCATGTTCCCTTTAAAAGGGGAGTTTAATCCCTTTGCGTTTAGAGAGGTAATGGAGATAGTCATTGTGGGTATTACCTGAGGGTGCAGATAAGGTGGACAAGATCACTTCAGAAGTCCCAGAAGCGACAATCAGGACCAGGATCAGTTGTGTTGTTTCTTGCTTGTGAGCTGTGAATATGGAGATGCTCCCTTGCTGGTGTGAGATCTGGAGATGCTGCCACTATCACAAATAAGCAGAGGGAAGAAACAACAATGTGTTATAACAGTTAATGCTTACATAGTCTGTACTGGGTACAGTCAAGAGAGCACAGGTAACAAGGTAACTGAGAGTGTGCGTGGCACTCAATAACCTGGGGGGGGGGGGGTGAACTCAAGAAGTAACAGGGCTCCTGCTGGATCCAATTTATTGGGGTGTATGACCCATATGGAGGCAAAGTTTAGGTTTTTGGCTTGTGTAATGGCTGGCTCCGGGCCTGGTGGACTGAGGCCTGAGGGCCACCATGTTTCCGTGTAGCGGGTGGGAGACGTAGGAAGCCCCAATTAGTTAGCTTTTTATATCCATCTTTGGGGGAGAGGATGGGGACAATCTGTTGTTGATATGTGACCAGCAATTTGGTCGGGAATCCCCATTTGTAGGTTATTTTCCATTCTTGTAAGACTGTGGTGATTGGGGTAAATGCTTTGCGTATTGTCATGGTGGCTTTAGAGAGGTCGGTGAATAGCTTGATATTGGAGTACGGAGCAGGCAGGGGGTTGGCGTTTTTGGCCACAAACAGGATTTGTTCCTTGATATGAAAATAATGTATTTTTGCAAGGACATCTCTTGGTATATCCTGGGGGGAGGTGAGCGGGTTTTGCAATCCTGTGGACTCTGTCTATGGTAATGTCCCGGGCATTTAGGCATGGGAGCAGCTTTGAAAATAGTTGCTGAAGGTAGGGGACAATTTCGCTTGGTTTCACCGATTCAGGGACTCCCCTTAATTTAATATTTTGCCTTCTAGAGCAGTCTTCAAGGTCCGCCAATTTCAGCTTTATGCGTCGTAGCTCCAAGTTATAGTGATCTTGGACATCAAGCATTTCATCATGAGCTTTTGCAAAGTCAAGCATACAGTCCTCTAGAGCGTTTGTTTTATCTTCCATATGATCAACCCTGTCATGAATTTGGGATATGGAGGTTTGTAGCTCCCTGTGTAAATCTCTCTGCAGCGTTAGCAGCATATTTTTCAGCATTGCTTCTGAGACAGGGACATCTGCTGCAGGCATTGCAGCCATGGTCGTAGGTGGCTCTGTGTCTAGGTCATTGTTGGTTGGACATGACCATAGTTGTTTTTTGGAGAGTGGAACTTTGTTAGGGGAAAGAGCAGGAGAGGTAGCCCTCCTCCTACCTCTGTCTGTTGGCTGAGGAGAGCTGTCTGCTTCTGGTGAGGGCAGGGTGCCCATCTCGTCTCTGGTGTTGTCCCCTGGGTGTGGAGGAGTAGAGTCGCCATGGCTGGTGTTGAAGGGTCGCAATTCCGCATTGTGCAGGTGGGAGGAGAGGACGTTGCGGGCAATGTCTGGGTTTTTTGGGCCTGGTTCATGGTGGTGGGGCGGTTGTAGTCTGTAAGACGGCGGTACGGTGGTGGTGCATATCGGGTCTTGTGCATGCCCAGGGTGAACCAGGAGCTGTGCCTGATCCATGGGGCTGATTGAGGGAGTCTGTAGGCGGTGTGCATTTGCTCCGGGTTTCTGACGACCATTTTAGGTCGCAGCAGGGACTAGCATAAATGTTCTATACACTCCAGTTCACTTCCTTTATTGTAGGGCTGGTATCTTAAGCTGGCATAGTTTGGTGGTCTATGCCTTTAAGTTTCAGGCTTGTGATTGCATATATTGGTGGAGTGGGTGTACCAAGATGGCTGCCACACTAGGCCTCAGTACACCTCTGTTGAGTTCTCCTGACTGCTTGAGATCTTCTTTGCCTAATCAGTTTTAAAAGGTGGTATGGAGGGTCGGAGCTGGTGTAGGCCCTACTGCCAGGTTCCAGTGCGTTATTACCGGTCGCGGAGTAAATCGTGGGCCGCGGATTGATGGCCATCACTAGGCCTCAATGCACCTCTGCCCAGGCAGATTGGAGTTTCTAGGGGGTCCGGATTGTTGGCTGTGGGGTAGAGGTAGGTGGTCAGGCCCTGTGGATGGTGGATCCTGGCTCTGGGTATGAGGATGACAGGGATTTATCCCCTAGAGACTGGAGACTGCCCGAGGCCTTAAAAATGGCGGCTGCCGGCCGGTGGTGCTGTGTGTGAGACGGGGTCGGTGGCCCTGTAATCCAGTGTCTCCCACTCACAATACTGGCCAGGGATGCTGCTGGGGTGATAGAGGGGTATAGTGGTGGGTGTATTTCACTCACCCCTATTCAATAGACACGGATGTCTTTGGATTTAGTGTGATGGAACCTGGAGCACTGTGGAAAGATGTCCGCTGCTGCTCGCGTCAGGCCACTCCCCCCGCATTTTTTTTTTTCTGCAAAGATGAACTTATCCTTTAAAGGAAGTTGAAAATTAATATACTTACTGGCCAGATCACCAGATATGAATACAAGGAAAAAGCCTAAAAAAAGAAAACTAATTCAACTACCACATCTAAGAATTGGTGAGTTGCAATTTAATAATATTTTTTTAATACTATTTTAGTAACCAATTACCATAAGGAAGATATCTAGTTCAGATTGACAACACTATCTGAACTTCAGCATTATGCTACTATACTCAATCTGTGTTAAAGGGAGTCTTCACCAGCACATATTGCTATTGGGATAATGTTGTCCATTAATCACATAAAGTAACATGCAAACTATAGCAGAGCGAACCCATATCACTGTTCTAAAATCATCTAAAAACTATATGTGAAACTATAGCAGAGCGAACCCATATCCCTGTTCTTCTCTCTGCTATAGTTTCACACACAGTTTCCAGATGTTTGCAGAACAGTGATATGGGTTTGTCCCGGTTTTAGTTAAAGTGTTACACATAGTTTCCAGAGGTTTGCAGAACAGTGATATGGGTTCTCCCGGCTTATTTATACTTTTTTGACACAGTTTGAAGATGATTTTAGAACAGTGATATGGCTTCTACCGTTAATTAATACTTTTCAGACACAGTTTGAAGATGGTCCACATCCACCTCCATTTTTGATTTTTTTATGTTTTTATTTTTTTAAAAATGCTTTTAGTTATTTCCCTGTCCCCATTTCTTTGTAGGGTAGGTCACTTGTCCCACCCTTACCCCCATTCCCTTCCTTTTGCAGACATCTAGGACTTTCCAGGACTTTTTTACAGCCATTTTTGTGCCTAAAAGTTCGGGTCCCCATTGATATCAATGGGGTCCGGGACAAAGTTCGGGTTCTGTCCGGACCCGAACCCGGACTTTGTCCCGAAGTTCGGCCGAACCAGCAGAACCCAGACTTCCAGAAGTTCGCTCGACTCTAATCGCAAGGTGATGTTACAGGACTTCATAGGACCTAGTAGTTTCAGATGGCAAGTACACCTAGCTGGCAGTACCCCTTTCCATGTGGCATGAAACCCCTGAATTATTAAATTTTTTAAAGCACTGCTGACACCAATTAAATGTAGTAAAACTGGCCTCAGAAAACAAAACAGGCAAACATTTTTTGTTTTACTTGCCAGCAGGGCTGTTTTTCAGCGAGAACGTGGGGGAACGCAGTTCCGACACCTCTAGCACTGAATGTATGTAATGACGACGATTGCTGGGGTATGCTGAAGAGTCTATTGATGCTGGCTGCTGGGGGTCTATTGTCACTGGTGGGGATCTATTTTTGTATGGGGGTCTATTGCTGCTAGGAGGGATCTACTGTTGAGGGAGAGGTCTATTGTTGCTGGCTGCTGGAGGGTCTATTGATGCTGGCTGCTGGGAGATCTGTTGTTGCTGCTGGGAGTTTATTGTTGCTGGGGAGTTAATTGGTTGTGGCGGTCCATTGTTGCTGGGGGAGAAGTCTATTGCTGCTGGGGTGGGGTCTATTGTTGCTCACAGTTTTACTGTATTTCTTGTTATCATTAAAACATTCCATACAAATTACTTAGTAGCACAATATTATATTTGGTTCTGCATTCTGCAAAGGGGCGGTGCAGGGAGGTGGATAGGGGAGGAGCCAATGGATGGTGCTCAGAGGTAGGTAGGGGGCAGAGACAAGGGATGACTCAGAAGGGGGGGGAGGTCCTGCACCTATTCTCTGAGAAAAAAAGCCCTGCTTGCCAGCCATGCTTGTTATACACACAAGATCACTATGCTGTTTCTTCGTTTAGCATTACTGCTTCCTATGTCAGCTTTGGGACACAATTGCAGCTTTGAAGCAAAGATTTTTAGCAGCTAAAAAAATATTTACTTAATTTCTTTAGTGATTTTATTTGTAAAGTTGTTGCTGTGACTTATTATAATGCACAAGTGAGCGTACCTGAGTTTAGTTGGAGACAGATTTGGTAAGCATAACAGAAGTTTGGATGCTGAATCTGAACCCCATTAAAGTCAATATGACCTAAGAATCAGTGCTGGCCATTTTGTACCTAAAGGATTGTCAAACAAATGAAATGGGTGACTGAACACTGCCCTGGGGAATACGTACCAAGAAAAAATAAATAAATAAATAATAAAAAAAAAATCTGCTTGGCAGAGAAAAAATGTAAATGTTCCTTTAACCACTTGCCGACCGTCGACCTCAGTCTGACGGCGACAGAGTGGCTCATTATCGCAAACCGCCGCCATATGACGGTGGCTGCGATAACTAGTGCTGTGAGCGCATGCCGGAGGCACGCTCGCCCACTCACTGTGTTCGGGGGGGCAGGGAGTGGGTACGGTGGACTCGCTACCCGCGATGGCCCCCCTGCAGTGAGAGAACAGAGGTCCGTGTAAGTAAACACAGATCTCGACTTCTTCCGGTTCCGGCGCTTGATGAGGAAGGAGTGAAGAACGGCGGCTCCGGATTTCATCTGCTTATAAAAGCTATTCAACACCAGTTCGGACGTCTACCCGACTGTAGTCCACTGCCTCGACCACTAGAGATGGCCCGGAACTCACCCAACAATGGACAAATTTGTTTTACATGGTGGGCCCGCCACGACACCAAACCCCCGATCTGACGCCGCTGCACCGAACCTTCGTTCGGAGGCTATTGCACCGAACCCTCACTCGGACGCCTCGATCGTGGAAACGATCGCTACAAACACACTGCAGCCACAACCCATGTTGGCACCTCCCCCTCTGATCCACCCGAACGCGGGGACAGCAGAGACCTTGGAGGCTTAATATACCAGACTAGCCCAGGGAGTGGCAGCCCTACTTAACCCCACCATAACGATGACAGTGGAGAGGGCTATAGCTGCAGGCATAGCACAACTCAAAAAGGAATTGCATGACCACACCCAGCGTATAGGAGAGCTGGAGAACCATGTGTCCAATGTGGAAGACGAAATGCAAAACGCCCTAACCCAGTGAACAACTGTTCCGGCATACACAGCAGTACCTTCTCGACAAGATCGACGACCTAGAAAATCGGTCACACAGGAACAACCTTAGGATTGTGGGCCTCCCAGAGTCATACAGCGCCGGCTCCCTACACGATCTCTGCGAGACCCGCCTACCTCAAGCACTAGGTATCGGTAAAGCCTGCACAGTGGAAAGAGCGCATCGTATGGGTGCACCCTCAAATGATCGTCGATCTCCTCGCCAAGTCATTGCGTGTTATCTTAATTACACGGACAGACTGGCCATCATTCGCTCTTTCAGGAATGCGAAATCCCTACAATTTGAAGGGCACAAACTCCTAATCTTTGCGGATTATTCACAAGAAACATCTCGTCGACGCAAAGCCTTCCAACCGGTATGTGCAGCTCTGTACCAAAAAAGGAATCAAGTTCACACTCTCCTACCCAGCCTCCCTAAGGTTCACCGATTCCTCTGGAAATCCCAAAGTGTTCAATCACCCAGAGGAAGCAGCTGACTACGTTCAGGCTCATCTACAAATTCCGATGGACACCCACCCTCCAACCCCCAATGCAGTCTCCCCAGGGCTCCGGGACCTCCGCAGTCCGAGGAAAGAATCTCCAAAGAGAGCTCGATATGCGAACAAATCAGCTCAAGAGGAACGTTCTTGAATCATCCTCCCCGAATAACTCTAGTTCTCGCAAACTCTAGGGCGTGACGGATGCTCCCTACTTCTTTCAGGTTCTCATTTCAAGGTTATGTACACCTTCACCCTAAAAGGTGAAGCTAATGCTATGTAGAATACTTAACTCTGCGGGGACATGTTCATAATTGTATTGTTATGTTAAGGTCTCTGTTACCCCGCGTCCTTGTCTATCTTACCGGAGATCTTCGGGAGGGTGCTGGAACATCCGACATATACCCCCATCTCGTATACTGGGTGCTGCGACCGGACAGGCTCACTCCCCCCAACTTTTTTATCCCGACCTTGGTACCACCTGAACATCTCCGGTAACGCTGTACCTGTGGAAGGTTTCCTCATGAGGAAAAAGGCAAGGTCTACACTGTTGTGTTTTTGTTTTTTAGTTGTTATTTCCCTTTCCTACCACCCAAACCACTATGGAGATGACCGCCTCCACTCCACACCCAACCTGAGCTGGCACGTTAACCCCTCGGTCCTTCGCCCCCTCTCCACTATCGCTCAATTCGGCTACTTTTGCCCACTTCCAACCGCACAGGTACAGGTCACATTAGCCCACTTCGATTCCATCCACCCTGAAGGCTGTCTCGTGGAATGTTAAAGGGCTTAGATCCCCAAATAAAAGGATGGCGGTCTTGCGCCACCTTCAACGCCTGAAGGCCGACATAGCCTTTCTCCAAGAGTCACACCTCACGAAAGCAGACTTTCCCCGACTAAATAAATTATGGGTAGGTCAAATCTTTGGCTCGCCCTCTCCCAAAAATAAAGTGGGGGTGATCTTGCTCATCCATAAGAAGGTTCAATGTGAGATACTATCAGAGGATAGGGACGAGGATGGCAGAATTCTCATTCTTAAACTCAAAATCAAATCCAAAGAACTAGTCCTAGCAAATGTATATGCCCCCAACTCCCCCTCCAACAATTTCTTCCAGACACTCACAGCTCGTCTAGCCCCTTACCTACATCTCCCGACCATTATAGGTGGAGACTTCAATGTGGTCATGAACACCCAGGAAGACAGAGAAGCAGGCCATCAGAAATCTCGTATCCCACCCCAAGATCCCCAACCCACTCCTCTACATTTATTTGCAGAGGCCCTTCAATTTGTTGACATATGGAGGCAAACCAACCCCCTCGGTAAACAATACACCTTCTACTCCCACCCCCACCACAGCTTGTCCCGGATCGATTATTTTCTTTGCTCATCATCCATTCTCCAGAATGTCTCAGATCCCTAGATTCTAGACACTGCCATCTCCGACCATTCCCCAATTTCGCTAATCTTAACAGGTCTCGATGCCCCTAGTTCCTTTAGAACCTGGCGCTTCCCAGTAAATCTAGCTAACAATCTAGAGCTGATCACTCTAATCAAAAAATCCTGGGAAGATTATATTGATACAAACGCAGAACATATTACCGACCCTAACCTCATTTGGGAGGCGGGCAAGGCTGTCCTTCGTGGCCAGATAATTGCTTTTAGCGCTTCCTTCAAAAGGAAATTGGACGCTAACCACAAATTGGCCAGTAAAACCTTACGTGAAGCCCAAGCTGCCCTCAATAATCAAAACTCACCGGAGAATAGACAAAGATGGCAAACTGCAAAAAGTCAATTTGACCACTGGGCCTTTGCCCAGGAACGACACCACCAGGCACATTTAGACTTGCAGTTCCACAATACGGAAACAAAGCCGGCAAATTGTTATCTCGCTTATGCAAGGGCAAACTTGCCCCCACCTCTATCAGCGCACTTAAACACCCTAATGGCTCTCTTTCCTCTGACCCCAAAGACATCAATAGTATCCTTTCTATACTAAACTATATAAGAAAGATCCAATCGATGACAAGGCGGCACAAACGTTCCTTGAACGTCTTAATCTTCCCCAAGTCACCCAGGCCCAACTATACTCTTTAAATTCCTCAATCTCTATAGGGGAAATCAAGCAAGTAGTAGCCTCATTATCACCCAACAAAGCCCCGGGCCCAGATGGATATACGGCAGAGTTCTACAAGCATAACATATCCATTATTGCCCCGTCCTTGCTCTCCCTCTTCCAATGGGTTCTCGAAGGGGGGCCGTATCCTCCCTCCGGCTTCCAAGCCTTTATTAAAATAATTCGCAAGCAAGGGAAGGACCCGACCGAACCCTGGGTCTTATCGACCCATCTCCCTGCTAAATCTCGACACCAAGATTCTATCTAAAATTATAGCTAGAAGACTTGCAACAATCATGCCAACTTTGATAAACCCAGCACAAGCGGGTTTCACAATGGGCCGCTCAGCGACTTCCAATATCCGCAAGGTTCTGGCGGTATTGGAACTCGCGAAATCCAAGTCACCCAGCGATTGCGCCATAATTTCGCTAGACGCTGAAAAGGCATTTGATAACGTCAGCTTTCGCTGGCTGAATCTGGTCCTGCATAAATTCGGATTTGCTGGCCCCTTCCTCCATCTCATAACAGCAATGTATACAGCCCCTTACGCCAACGTTATTGCGGCCGGAATCAGCTCCAACAAAATACCTCTCCACAAGGGCACACGGCAGGGCTGCCCATTGTCCCCCTTGCTATTTAATCTGGCCATAGAACCCCTCTCTAGGCACCTGCTAGCCCACCCCAAACTACACGGGATCAAAATTGGCACCTACGAAGTTCGCGCGGCTCTATTCGCGGATGACATTTTAATTTTTTCTGCCAACCCCCAACACGACGTCCCACTAATACAAGACATCTTGACCAACTTTCAAGCATGCGCGGGCCTTAAAATAAACTTTAACAAAAGTGAAATTCTCCCCCTTTTCCACGCCAGGACTCCCCAATGGGCAATTGACTCAGCTTTCCATGTTGCTAACTCCCATATTACATACCTTGGTATTAAAATCGGGAAATCCCCCTCTTCTATTTACAACCTGAATATCCCCCCTGTTGTTACACGAATTGTGGGTGAACTCCACAATTGGTCTAACCTCCCACTCTCCTTACTGGGGAGAAGCCATTTAAGATGGTTAGCTTCCCTAAGCTACTCTACCCTCTGCAAACCATTCCCCTTCTTTTGCGCCATAAAGATATTCAGACGATCAACAAGGCCCTTTCCATCTTCCTATGGCGGAAGAAACCTCCACGTATAGCCCTAACCAAATTGTTTCTTTCCCAAACATCTAGGAGGCTCCAACCTCCCTAACATACGGAATTACAATTTAGCGTGCCTCCTCAGAGTGGGTCTGGACTGGTTGGCGGAAGCATCTAGATACTCGAACCACAATTTAGAATCTCAAATGGTCTCCCCCCACCACCTAGACGCCCTTCTCCACTGCAAATTACGAGATTTACCCCCTACTTTGAAGCAAAATTTGCTCATCAGAGACACTAACATCGCATGGAGGGAAATCAGGAACAAACTGGGCCTCCCTGCAACCATATCTCGATCCCTACCCCTCAGGGGCTACCCCAAAAGCCCCTTATCTACTCAACAAACTATAACAACTTTCTGGACTCTCCAAGGCCTGCAAACCTACGCTCAACTATTTGACCCAGTCTCTGGGGGACCCATTTCCTTCTCCCAAATTTAAACATCATTCAACCTCCCGAAGTCTCACTTTCTTCCCATTCAACAAGCCATAAGTTTTGCCACTAGCCTGTGCCCAGACAAACTGAAACATTTTAAACCTGCCTTCATCGACAACCTGCTTCTAAACACATCAATAAAAATTGGGGATATCTGCAAGCCATTATCTGTTAGTCTCTGGAAATCACACCCCCAAGAACCCCCTCCACCCTGGTCAAGTCTATTCCCAGGGCAGGCCGACATAAACTTTGCTCTGCAAGGCTACATCACTACAAGGTCTTTCATAAAGAACGAATTTTGGAGTGAACAACAAATAAAGATTCTACACCGGGCTTACATGCCCTTCTCAAGAGACAAGACATCCTCAGCGCCCTTTCAGTGCACTTGGTGCTCTACCCATAAACCGTCGCTTAAACATAGACTATGAGACTGCCCTGCTATCTCCATCTTCTGGTCACAAGTGGAAAGCCTGGCTAATCGAATCTCCGGGTAAGCCCCTTGCAAAGACCCTCTCCCGCTAATCTTTGGATTCATGGATAACCCGCTACATCACTACAAGGTCTTTCATAAAGAACGAATTTTGGAGTGAACAACAAATAAAGATTCTACACCGGGCTTACATGCCCTTCTCAAGAGACAAGACATCCTCAGCGCCCTTTCAGTGCACTTGGTGCTCTACCCATAAACCGTCGCTTAAACATAGACTATGAGACTGCCCTGCTATCTCCATCTTCTGGTCACAAGTGGAAAGCCTGGCTAATCGAATCTCCGGGTAAGCCCCTTGCAAAGACCCTCTCCCGCTAATCTTTGGATTCATGGATAACCCCCCCTCTGAGCCCCACATCTGGAACAAAACCATCCTCAACAAACATAGACACTGGCTCACCTATTGCTTTATGGCGGCAAGAAGGACCATCCTCAAACAGTGGACTTCAAAATCCCCCCCAATGTATCCATGGTAAAATCCCAGCTACTGGGACTCTATCACAAGGAGTTACTGGACCTCTCCCTGAGTGGAGGCGACCCAAACAACTTTGACAGAATTTGGGGAGCCTTCATAAGGAAAAAGAATCTAAATTGGCCAAAACCGATATTTTTTTTTTTTGGATTAGTATTTTAGCAAAAAGTAAGAAATTAGTTTTTTTTTTTGCAAAATTGTCGCTCTTCTTTTGTTTATAGCGGCGATCAGAAATGACGCAGAGGTGATCAAATACCACCAAAAGAAAGCTTTATTTGTGGGAAAAAAAGGAACGCAAATTTTGTTTGGGTACAACGTCGCATGACCGCGCAATTGTCAGTTAAAGAGACGCCGTGCCAAATCGCAAAAAGTGCTCTGGTCCTAAAGTGTGAAATCCTTCTGGGGCTGAAGTGGTTAAATAACATGCTTGGGGAATGCCTTTAACCTGCCTTTGAAGTGGCACCTCTGTACAATTGTAGTGCCCTTGCCCTAGAATAAGGTTGCAGGTAAAGTTAGTTGTGCTGAGTGGTAGTAAGCCTGGCTGATTTGTAGCATTTTAGAGATTAAATGGCCTCATTCCAGTTCAGTGGAGTTTCTCCCTTCTGTCAGTACGTGGTGCTGTTGCCTCTGATATTAGAGTGATGAGCTACAGTATATGTAAGATATTGATAAACATACTTTTTCAGCTAATCAGATTGGTAGCATTGCATGCTGGAAAAGGTATTTAACTGGAAGAAGTCAGGTGATCTAAGTCTTCCCACGCTGGGCTGTGGCCTGTGTGGAAGTGTGTCAGATTGCGCCTGGTTGCTAGGCCTGAAGCCTGAGGCCTAACCATGTGTTGGAGTTTCTGCTGAGAAAAGCCTGCCAAAGATCTGGTAATGATTCTGAGAGGGATAGAGTTCTGAGGAAGCACCAGCGGGGACTGTTCATGAGCTGGAGGCTATGAAGTGGCTGTGAGGACTTCAGGAGAGAACTCAGCCAAGTGAATCCATGTGCAGGAAGCTGTGAGTAAAGTTCAGTTACTAGGGGAGACAGCCTGTCCTACAAAGTACAGATGTGCTGGTTCAGCTTAAAGGCTTTTTCATGTTCTGCAGTCTGCCTTATCTCACCTATTTTTGTCTAAGGAGTCTGCCTATTTGTTGATCGTTACTAAGGGTGTCCTGTGCCCTATTCCCCTCTCTCCAACATTTCTCCTGTTTTGAGAAATACATTTTCTCTTGCTTAACCACTTGCCGACCGCAGTCAGGCGGTGACAAAGTGGCTCGTTATCGCAAACCGCCGTCATATGACGGTGGCTGCAATAACTAGTGCTGTGAGGGCTCGCGCGCTCACTTTGTCCGGGGGGGGCCAGGGAGTGGGTACGGCGGACTCACTACCCGCGATGGCCCCCCGCAGTGAGAGAACAGAGGTCCGTGTAAGTAAACACGGATCTCCGTTCTCATAGAGGGGGAAGGGCGGTGATCACAGGCTTCCTGTGTATGGAAGCCGTGATCATCCCCTTTCCCCAGTCAGGGCAGCCCACACACAGTTAGAACACGCCCAGGGAACACAGTTAACCCTTAGAGCGCCCCCTGCAGGTTAACCCCTTCACTGCCAATGACATTTACACAGTAATCAGTGCATTTTTATAGCACTGATAGCTGTATAAATGCCAATGGTCCCAAAAAAGTGTCAAAATGGTCCGACATCTCCGCTGCAATATCGCAGTACTGCTAAAAATCGCAGATCACCGCCATTACTAGTAAAAAATAAAAAAAAATAAAAACCCCAGAAATTAATTCTCATCGTCCGTAAACGCGGAAACTTTTGCGCAAACCAATTAATGAACGCCGATTGCGATTTCTTTTTTCCAAAAATATGAGGAAGAATCTAAATCAGCCAAAACCCATGGAAAAAAATGTTTTTTTTATTTTTTTTTTTTTTGGATTTGTATTTTAGCAAAAAGTAAGAAATTATTTTTTTTTTTTTTGCAAAATTGTCGCTCTTCTTTTGTTTATAGCGGTGATCAGAAATGACGCAGACGTGATCAAATACCACCAAAAGAAAGGTCTATTTGTGGGGAAAAAAAAGATGCAAATTTTGTTTGGGTACAACATCGCATGACCACACAATTGTCAGTTAAAGTGATGCAGTGCCGAATCGCAAAAAGTGCTCTGGTCCTAAAGTGGGAAATCCTTCCAGGACTGAAGTGGTTAAAGCATAAAAGTGACTGTCGCTCAACTTCTTTTCTTGCTCATCACCCATCATGCCCAACACCCTACAACCTGATGAATGTGTAACCCTCCCCGCCTCTGAGAGTTGCCATCAGTCTACCGGAGAATCGGGGCAGGCGCTACACAATTTATACAACACACTACTACAGCAAAACTGACACAATGCAATGCAATAAAAATGCTGTATAATTGTTGGTACATGCCAGCTTCAAATGATTTATTTCTGTTCATACATGTTCTTCTGTTTGAAAAAAAAATCTGGGGGATTCCCTTCATCTTTATCAGATCCCATCCCAGATATGCGTCTGGTATACATGTTAATAGTGAACCCCACGCAAAGAGAAAAAAAAACTAATACAAAGCCCTTCAGTTTGAGTTTTAAGGGGGACCTCATGCCATTTTATTTGCTTTTTTAATTATGAGACCTAAATGACCTGGTAATGAACACCCAATTAACATCTATATTATATATACCTTTATTTAGGATCTAGTATAGATGTTAGAGTCTAGGATCTGGTATAGATTAAGGGACCCCCTAGTCATTTGAACCTTCATGTCCAGTATGTTAAGCAAATTTGCAGGTCAAGAAAGGGGGGGTGAGCATGCAGCCCCCTAAACCATATCAGGCCACATGTTCACAACATGGAGGTACCCCCTGGCAAAACACCTTTCCTCCACGTTGATGAGAAAAAAGGGCCTGTCTCCGCAACCGTAGCCCAGTGGTTGTGGGGGTCTGCAGGTGGGAATCTGAAAGCCCTGTGAATGTGTACCCCTTGTGATTTACAAAAAAAAGTGAAAAGAAAATAAAAGCATACACACCGTACTTTAATAATAAAAAAAAATACTCACATTGTGGTATATCTCACAGTTGATGATATACACTACAAACCTGGTATTGCAATTTACTAGTTGTCTTACAAGGCTGTCCAAAATGTCCACAGCATGAGCATCTAGATCAGGGCTGTCCAACCTTTTGACCTTCCTGGGCCATATTCAACAACTCTCTGTTGTGTAGGTATGATTCAATTGCCTTTAGAACAGTGCAATTTGTGTGTTTTGGGCTGCTTTTATAACAACCTTGGGCCGTATGCAGGGCTGGACTGGGACAAAAATTTGGCCCTGGATTTCATCCAGACCGGCCCACTTTAATTTTGCAAACGCGCACAAATACAGTACATAAACTATACGCAATTGCGCAAAAAAAACATAAGTAGCATAACATAAAGAGTCCTCACACATCTTTTATTATTTCACTTATTCTACTCTGTATTTTTCTCCTCATTCTCACATCCCTACATGAAGTGGGAGGGCTAACGTCATGCAGGCACATTGCTACAGCCTAATTGGCTGGAACTTCAGAAACTGGCATTGCTGCAAGCCAATTGCTGCCTTTCAGCAATGCAGCGGCGCTGAGGCTGTGCCGGGTTGCGCACTATGAAGTGAGGTGATGGGCAGTGAGGATGACAGGCCCTCCCATACCGGCTGGCCAGACAGAGTCCCTTACATCTGGGTCCCCAGAGAGCCCCTCTTTACATCAGGGTCCCCAGAGAGCCCCTCTTTACATCAGGGTCCCCAGAGAGCCCCTCTTTACATCAGGGTCCCCATAGAGCCCCTCTTTACATCAGGGTCCCCAGAGAGCTCCCCCTTTACATCAGAGTCCAGAGAGCTCCCCCTTTACATCAGGGTCCCCAGAGAGCTCCCCCTTTACATCAGAGTTCCCACGAGAGACCCTTGAGACTACATTTCCCCCTCGAGAGACCCCTGGGACTACATT
>BLSH010524418.1:370531-381158 GCA_018402905.1 Glandirana rugosa | reverse complement strand
AATAAAAAAAAATGCCCCCCCGCCATGCCAGGGCTGCGTGCTCAGATAAGGGTCTGGTTTGGATTTTGGGGGGACCCCAACACCATTTTTTAAAAAGTTGGTGTGGGCTTCCCCTTAAAATTCATACCAGGGCCTGGTATGGACTGGGGGGGACCCCCAACACAATGCTTTTCAATGATCTTTATCTATATTGCAGGGAACCAGCAATACATTACAGCCACGAGCGATTTTAAATGACAATTTTTCCTTTACAAATGTCATTTTGCGGTGGCACTGTCCTAAACATCACAGAGATCCATACTAAGGGGACCCCCAAGCACGATATTTAAAGGAATATTTTGTGTTTTTTTGTTTGTTTTTTTCACTTTAACCATTATTAAAACCATTGCTCCTGAAAAAAACAATTGATTTAAAAACTTTTTTTAGAAAGAGGGGGTGGTAAAAAAAAATAATTAAAAATAAAACATTTGTGATGTATTTTATCTAATTATGTTGTTATCTCATGGTGTCGTAATAGTCCAAAAAAAAAACCTCCCTGTTCGCATTCGGATTACGGGTTGGGGAGCCCCTACTCCTTTTCTTTAAAAATGATAGGTACAAGGTGCTTTGGGGTGGGGGGCACACACACCCTCATGTTAAAGGCATGTGGCCTGGTTCGGTCCAGGAGGGGGGTGGGCCCTCACTTGTCCCCCATCCTGACCTCCAGGCTGCATGCTCAGAAAGGGTCTGGACTTTGGGGGGGTCCCCTGCCGTTTTGTAAAAAAATTTGGAGTGGGCTTCCCTTTAAAATCCATCCCTGAGCCAAAAGGCTTGGTATGGATTGGGGGACAATGCATTATAGCCGCAAGCAAGTTGAAATTACATTTTTGATCAATGTAGGGGAGGATGTGGGAGCTATATGTGGTGTGGATGGGGTTCATTGATTTGTTTATTTGGCGTCATCACACAATTGCTTCCAGCCCATGTGCACACAGCACTTCCTGTTCACAGCCACATTACACTTCCTGCTGATGTATATCTGTAAGGACTATGCAAATATAAATGAAAAGATGACTTATCAGTGCTGGTTCACACTAGTGCGATGAGGGAACCCTGCAAATCCACTTGCACCCGACTTAGACAGTTCACACTGCCATATGCAAACTACTGGGTGTGTCAATAGAACGCTAATGACACCCCCAAATCAGTTTGCAGATCGCACTGTAAACTGCAAATTCGGATAGGAATCGGATTGCATGGACGTGAACACCCATGTGATCTGATTCTGCTGTGTAACAAAAAAGGGTCCTGTGTGAGTTTGGTCAGGATGCGATGCGAATTCAGCCATACTATCTGTATGGCTGAATTTGCATAGCACAGATTGGATGTGATTTGCACTGCAGTGCAAATCACATCCGATCTCGGACCCCGCAGCAGCGTGAACCGGCCCTAAGGAATGTAATCCACTTCCCCAAAACCACCACCTCCCAAAACAAATTTAAAAAGTAAGTTACAAAAGAGAACAACAACAAGCAAAATCAATTTAATTTTATTTTGTCACCAGAAACACAAGTAGGTACATATTTACTGGTATTAAAGTATTTACAGTATATACACATTTAGCAAAACAGTTAGCAATTGGGTTTGAAGGGTCCTGCTCATAGGAGCTTATAATCTAAAATTGGATTAAACCTTACAGTGGACACAGCTTTACTTTCACCGTGCATAATCGCCCACACATTTCATAAAGTGACTAAACACCCACATGACATTATTAGCTGCAAAATTACAGAAAGATAATTAACAGTCATTCTAACAAAGCATTACAACATATTAAAAAAGGCACATATTTAAACAACACTCCCCCCCCCCCCCACACACACACACATTCTACACACATACATTGGGGATTATTTTCTCCTAGAAGAATGCATGGTAAGTCAAACAATACACACCCCAATCTTACAGCATGGTCAAACCAAGCCACTTGTGATGGTCAAAATGCACAATAATTTCAGCAAACAGTTCTAGTAAGGCATTTGTCATTAGAAAAATATCATTCCTTATCCCACAAAAACCACAGCAACAATCCTGACCTCTCATCAGGCCAAACCAACACCCTCTACTGAAGTCCTTTATATAAGCTAACACTGACACACGCCCAGTAGACGTACACATCCACCGGTATCTTTCAATCTGTCTTTTTAAATGTATTTCACCTGAGAGGCTGAAATACCTAATACTATTTGCTGTGTTAACCCTTGGCTATGTTCATCAGATCAGTATAACTCCAGGACAAAATTCTAAGTCAGTGGTTCTCAACCCTGTCCTCAAGTACCCCCAACAGGTCATGTTTTCAGGCTTCCTATTATTTTGCACAAGTGATTTCATCAGGTTCACTGCCTTAGTAATTACCACAGCTGTTTCATCTGAGGGAAATCCTGAAAGCATGACCCGTTGGGATGCCTTGAGGACTGATGTTGAGAAACACTGATTCAAGCAACAGTTTTCTAACCAGATGTACCTGTGCAATGTAAACCCTACGATTTGAAATTTCCAAGTCCCTGGCTGCAATGAGCTTCCAATTTAAAGCCCCAAAATAACTTGCTTACATTACAGACTATTTGGACAAGAGACTAATAAAATTTCAGGCTGTCTTGGATTGTGGAGAGAAACCCAACCAGGGGTTTATTATAAACTTTAACACAAGAATTAGCATATCTGGGATGTGAATCAGCAACCTTTTGGGTGCCAGGTGGATTTGCTAGCCACTTAGCTAGTGAGCAGGGAGCACATGTCTTGTCCATCGCTGTGGTGTGAACCAGCCCTATGTCCATAGCCATGCTCAGTATCACAAGTGATATACAATAGATTGTCCTAAGTATTGGTAAATGTGCCTTTAGAGATGAGCCGAACACCCCCCGGTTCGGATCGCACTAGAACATGCGAACAGACAAAAAGTTCAGGGCGAACATCCGAACACCATTAAAGTCTATGGGTGCGAACATGAAAAATCTTATATGCAATGTTATTGCCCTAAAAAGTGTATGGGGTTCTGGGTCCTGCCCTAGGAGACATCAGGGGTATCAATGAAAAAAAAACTTTTTAAATCAATCGTTTTTTCAGGAGCAGTGATTTTAATAATGCTTAAAGTAAAAAAAAAAAAAAAATTCCTGTAAATATTGTGCCTGGGGGGTGTCCTTAGTCTGTGTGTAAAAGGATGCATCCCTGTGAGGTGTAGAACATAGCCAGAGCAAAATGACATTTCCAGAGGAAAAATTGTCATTTAAAATTGCGGCTGTAATGTATTGCCGGTCCCCGGCAATATACAAAAAATCGCTGGAAAAAAAGTGCGTGGGGTCCCCCCCAAGTCCAAACTGGGCTCTTCGGATCTGGTTTGGATATTAAAGGGAACCCCGTGACAAATTAAAAAAAAAAATTGAGGTGGGGTCCAAGCCGGGCTCTTCGGGTCTGGTTTGGATATTAAAGGGAACCCTGTGACAAATTAAAAAAAAAATTGTTGTGGGGTCCCCCTAAAATCCAAACCAGACCCTTATCCAAGCATGCAGCCCTGGCCGCTTAGGATGGGGGGGACGAGCGAGCGCCCCACCTCCTGAACTGTACCAGGCCACATGCCCTCAACATGGGGAGTATGGGTGCTTTGGGGGGGCCCTGCCCCCCCACCTCAAAGCACCTTGTCCCCATGTGGATGGGGACAAGAGCCTCTTCCACACAAGCCTGGCCGGTGCTTGTGGAGGTCTGCAGGCAGGGGGCTTATCGGAATCTGGAAGCACCTTTAATAAGGGGGGCCTCAGATCCTGACCCCCCCTATGTGAACAGGTTTGGGGTACATTGTACCCCTACCTGTTCAACAAAAAAGGAGTGTAGTGTAAAAACAAACATTAGGCTGTTTTTGACAAGTCCTTTATTTTGTATTATAGTTCTTTTCTTCTTTCTTCCTCCATCTTCTCCTGGCCCTCTCCTTCTTCTGGTCTTCTTCTTTTAGTCTTCTTGCTTCCTCTCTTCGTCTTCAATCTTTATCTTCATCTTCTTTCTTCTTTCCCCGCCGCCGCGCTCTCCGCTGCTGCAGTCCGGCCCCTGCGCGTCTCCCCAAATGGCCATTCTTCATGATGACAGTTCTTTTATAAGAAGGGGTGGGGCCACCCATGACGTAAATGAGTGACCTGCCCCCTCTGACATCACATGATGTCAGAAGGGGCGGGTTCACTCAGTTACGTCACTGGGTGGCCCCGCCCCTTCTTATAAAAGTACTGGCATTGTGCAGACTGCCCATTTGGCAAGATGCGCAGGGGCCGGACTGCAGCAGCAAAGAGAGCAGCGGCGGGGAAAGAAGAAAGAAGATCAAGATTGAAGATTGAACACATAGACAGGAAGCAAGAAGACTAAAAGAAGAAGAAGAAGGCCAGAAGAAGGAAAGGGCCAGGAGAATATGGAGGAAGAAAGAAGAAAAGAGCTATAATACAAAATAAAGGAATTGTCAAAAACTGCCTACCTTTTTTGGTGAATGGGTAGGGGTATTAAAGGGGGCTTCCAGATTCTGATAAGCCCCCTGCCCACAGACCCCCACAACCACCGGCCAGGGCTGTGGGGATGAGGCCCTTCTCCCCATCAACATGGGGACAAGATGCTTTGGGGGTGACCTTAAAGCATCCTCCCCATGTTGAGGGCATGTGGCCTGGTATGGTTCAGGAGGGGAGGGCATTTGCTCGGATAAGGGTCTGGTTTGGATTTTGGGGTGACCCACCCCATTTTTTTTTTATTTTTGCGCGGGCCATGCTGTTGTAAATTACTTAAAAAATTGTGATAAAATCCCCCAGTCAAGCAGGAAGCCAAAATTTGGGCCTTTTGTGTTGGTGGTGCCAGAGCACTGTAACCCCTTGCAGTTACTCTTGTTGGACGGAGGAACTGGGCCTGAAGTTGTCAATTAGTTTACAAATTGTGATGAAAGCCCCTAAACAGGTGGCCAAAAATTGGGCCTTGTGTGTTGGCAGTGCCAGAACACTGTAGCCCCTTGCAGTTACTCGTGTTGGACGGAGGAACTAGGCCTGAAGTTGTCAATTAGTTTAAAAATTGTGATGAAAGCCACCAGTCAAACAGGTGGCCAAAAATTGGGCCTTGTGTGTTGGCAGTGCCAGAGCACTGTAACCATTTGCAGTTACTCTTGTTGGATGGAGGAACTGGGCCTGAAGTTGTCAATTAGTTTAAAAATTGTGACGAAAGCCACCAGTCAAACAGGTGGCCAAAAATTGGGCCTTGTGTGCTGGCGGTGCCAGAACACTGTAACCCCTTGCAGTTACTCTTGTTGGACGGAGGAACTGGGCCTGATGTTGTCAATTAGTTTACAAATTGTGACAAAAGCCCCCAAACAGGTGGCCAAAAATTTGGCCTTGTGTGTTGGCGGTGCCAGAGCACTGTAACCCCTTGCAGTTACTCTTGTTGGACGGAGGAACTAGGTCTGAAGTTGTCAATTAGTTTAAAAATTGTGACGAAAGCCACCAGTCAAAGAGGTCGCCTAAAATTGGGCCTTGTGTGTTGGCGGTGCCAGAACACTGTAACCCCTTACAGTTACTCTTGTTGGACGGTGGAACTGGGCCTGAAGTTGTCAATTAGTTTTCAAATTGTGATCAAAGCCACCAGTCAAACAGGTGGCCAAAAATTGGGCCTTGTGTGTTGGCGGTGCCAGAGCACTGTAACCCCTTGCAGTCTTGTTGGACGGAGGAACTGGGCCTGAAGTTTTTCAATTAGTTTAACCACTTCAATACTATGCACTTAGAACACTTTACTACCAGACCAATTTTCAGTTTTCAGTGCTGTTGCGCTTTGAATGACAATTGCGCAGTCGTGCGACGCTGTACCCAAACAAAGTTTTTATCATTTTGTTCCCACAAATAGAGCTTTCTTTTGGTGGTATTTGATCACCCCTGCGGTTTTTATTTTTTGCGCTACAAATAAAAAAAGACCGAAAATTTTGAAAAAAAAAAATTCTCTATTTTTGTCACAAAACTTTGTAAATAAGTAAATTTTCTCCATCACTGGTGGGCACTGATGAGGCTACACTGACGGGCACTGATGTGGCAGTACTGATTGGCACCGATGAGGTGGCACTGATGAGGTGGCACTGATGAGGTGGCACTTATATGCAGCGATGATGAGCAATGTTAGGCGGCACTGATAAGCGGCACTGATAAGCAGCACTGACGGGTACTGAGAGGTGGCACGGATATACAGCACTGATGGGCACTGACGGACTCTGCTAAGCGGCACTGATGGCCACTAATAGACAGCATTGATTGGCACTCATAGGCGGCACTGGGCACTGATAGGTGGCACTGATGGGCACTGATAGGTGGGCACTGGTAGGTGGCAATGGTGGGCACTGATATGTGGCACTGGTATGCATTGATAGGGGCACTGGTGGGCACTGATAGGGGCACTGGTGGGCATATACATTGATAGGGGGCTCATTCCCTGGTGGTCTAGGGTGGCATCTGAAGGTGGCACTGAGTGAAGGTGGCACTGAGCAGTATGTCACTTACCTGGTGGTCTAGGGGGGTCTCCCTGGTGGTCCAGATCGGCTCCCTGGTGGTCCCTGGTCGGCTCCCTGGTGGTCCTGGGTGGGCACATCCCTGGTGGTCCCTGGGCAGGCTCCCTGGTGGTCTGGGTGGCGATCCGAGGGAGGGCTGTGCTGATAAATCATCAGCACAAACCCTCCCTGTCAGGGATGCAGCCGATCGGCTCTCCCCTCATCAGGTCTGCAGACCTGAGTACAGGAAAGCCGATAAACGGCTTTCCTGTGTTACACTGTGACCAGCCATGATTGGTCACGGCTGATCACATGGTAAAGTGCTTCCGATCGAAGCACTTTACCGAGATCGGCATTGTGGGGGGTCAGACTGACCTCCCACATCACCGATCGCCCTGATGCGCGCCCCCCCCCGGGCGCACGGTGGCTTGTTATCCTGAGGACGTCATATGACGTCCAGTCAGGATAACTAAGCCACTTCCCGGCCGTCATTTTGCATACGGTGGTCGGGAAGTGGTTAAACATTGTTATGGCATGTCCCTGTAAATCAGGTGCAGAAAAATTGGGCCTTGGGTGTTGGTGGTGCCCTAAATACAACATATAGTTCTAGATTATAGACAGGAGGAATAAGAGCAGTGGCTGTCTTCAAGGGATCCCAGATCCCAAGCAAATTTAATCAGTTGCATCAGCATCAGGGGCTTGATAGCTGCTGATCCAGGACTGATTCATTTTTATAAATGTGAGCCTATTAACTGAGTCTGTGGTCAGGCGCACTCTTTGATCGGTTATGAACCCTCCAGCAGCACTAAATGTCCATTCAGAGAGCACGCTGGATGCAGGACAGGCCAGTGGCTCAATTGCATATTGAGCAAGTTCCGGCCAGTGGTCCATCCTCAAGACCCAGTAACTAAGTGGATGCTTAGTTGGAAAGGTCTCCAAGTCTGATCTTGCCCCTATATATTCCTGCACCATATAATGCAGAGGCTGACGATGGCCTGGGTGCTGAGGACTGAAAAATGTTTTAAAGGCATCGGTCAGCCGGCCACCTTCTCCAACATTCTGCCTCTGAACGACCGAAGCATCAGAAACACATTGTCCAGGGCTAGCAGCAGAACATGGTAAACTCCCAGGGTCAGGAAAGGCGTTGCACAAACTTTTCTTCAAGGTATCCTGAAGATGTTTCATCCTTTGCACCCTCTGCACAGGCAGGATGAGTTCTGCAACTTTATCCAGTAATGATCCCTCTCCTTGATACCACTAATCCTCTTTTCTCAGGCTTTTCAGAATCAGAGAGCCCATGCAGCGTAAGTTTGAGGAGGCATGAGTGTCCTCTGGGTCACTGAGGATGACATTATCAGGAACTCCCTCCTCCCAGCCACGTACAACTCCCTGGGTTTCTGGGGCCTGAAAGCCATGATCCCTTGAAGACTGCTGCGTATTATACTCCACATCCATGTTGACACAATCCTCCGCCTCCCGTGTGTTTGGAAGCTCTGCAGGAATGCTCTCTGCATAAAGGGGGCCTTGAGAGGAAAGGAAATCCTCCTCTTCCTCCCTCTGTTCTGCCTCAAGTGCCCTGTCCATGATTCCACGAAGCGTGTGCTCCAGAAGGAATATTAGTGGGACAGTGTCGCTGATGCATGCATTGTCTCTGCTCCCCATCCTTGTGGCCTCCTCAAATGGTGACAGGACAGTGCATGCATCCATGCTCACAGAGGTACTTATTGATGGCCCTCTGCTGTGCATAGAGTGGCTGCAGCATTGCCAATGTTGAGTTCCACCTGGTGGGCATGTCACAAATGAGGCGGTTGTTGGGCAGGTTGAATTCCCGCTGGATGTCAGCCAGCCGAGCACTGGCATTGTATGACCGGCGGAAATGACCACAGACTTTCCTGGCCTGACTCAGGATATCTGGTAAGCTTGGGTACCTGGTCAAGAAATGCTGCACCACCAAATTCAAGAGGTGTGCCAAGCATGGACCATGTGTCAATTGTCCCAGTCGGAGGGCAGAGAGAAGGTTGGTGCCATTGTCGCATACAACCATTCCTGACTCAAGCTGCCGTGGCGTCAACCACCTCTGAGCCTGCCCCTGCAGAGCTGAAAGAATCTCTTCCCCAGTGTGGCTCCTGTCCCCAAGACAGACTAACAAGCACTGAGTGGCATATTTTAGCCTGACTGCTTGCATACCCCCTTGAATGCTTAGGGAGCACTGCAGGTTCAGAGGACAATTCTGCAGAAGAGGCCACAGAGGTAGAAGAAGAGGAAGGTGTGGAGGAGGAGGCGGATGTGTAAAAATCACCACCAGCTTTTTGGAGGCGTGGTGGTGGAACTATTTCCAAAACTGAACCCTGTACTGCATCCTTTCCAACTGCCAGGAGAGTAACCCAGTGCGTCGTGAAGGAAAGGTAACGTCCCTGACTGTGCCTGCTGGACCATGAGTCGGCGGTAATATGAACCCTGCTGCTACCTGCACTGTTCAAAGAGCCCAAACATTGTCTTCCACATGACGGTAGAGAGCTGGAATGGCCTTACGTGAAAAGAAATCTCTTTTGGGAACATGCCACTGTGGGACAGCACATTCCACAAACTCACGAAAGGGCGCAGAGTCTACCAGTTGAAAAGGCAGCAGTTGGAGTGCTAGCAATTTGGCCAAGCTAGCATTAATTACTTGTGGCACGCATTGCTACACCTTCATTCCTCTCAGTGCAGGTTTTGGAGAGGACTGCAGGTATAGTAAGGGTTGAGAACCCAGATGAGGAGCAAGGAGGAGTCCGCCTTGTTTTCTGGTGTGAGTTCTTCAGGTACTCTTGCCAACAGACTGCATAGCTGGTCCTCTTATGTCTTGTCAAGACAGTAGTGCCCAAGCGGCTGGAGTCCTGGCCACGCTTGACACGCTTCAGACATAGATTGCAAATGGCAATGGTGCGATCTACTGCGCATGTGCTGAAAAATGCCCACACCAAAGATATTTTGGAAGTCGGCGGGGAGGCAGCAGTGCCCTGCACCTGTGGAGCTCTGTAGGCTGATGCAATTGGATGTCTGCCCCTAAACTGGCCCCTGGAGGACATCCTGCCTTGTTGGAGTTGGGCCTCCTCCTCCTCACTTTCCTCCTCTCTTCTCTCAGGCACCCAAGTACGGTCTGTGTCCTCATCATCCCCTCCCTCCTCATCACTGGAGCAAACTTGGCAGTATGCTGCAGCTGGGGGAACATGACTGCTAGTTTCTAGTCCTTTTGTGGCACCCCCTGTCTCTAGGCTCACGCTACTCCCTTCCTCAACCTGGGAACCAACATTGGAGCCTTCAAACTGCTGCGCATCCTCCATGAGCATGTAACCGACACTATGGTCGAACAACTCAAGTGACTCCTCCATGCATGATGGTGGGGCTACAGAAGGAGTAACTGTGGACAAGGATCCAGTGAAATAGGCCGCTTTGCCATATGCGTTGGAAGGCCAACGTGTACGAGCCTGGGTGACAGAGAATGAGGAGGATGAGGGCGGCTTTGTTATCCACTCCACCAACTCTTCTGCATGTTGTGGCTCAATAGCACATCCAACAGCAGAAAAAAAGGACAAGTGTGACCCGCCTGCAGAGGATGCACCACGCCCGCCACCACCACTTTTCACTGAAGACACAGAGGCTGCTTGCCCTCTTTTAGTGGCTTGGGAGCGTCTGCCTCTCCTTTGAGGCCTTCCTGACATGATTTTTTTTTTTTGCACCACACTACACTGTACTATATACCATACACCCCCGAATGCACCAATATATAGTTTACTCTCAATACACTGCGTGTATATCTGTATACACTAGACTGTATATATTTGAAGACAATACGCCAAGTAGTGTGCTATATACCGTACACGCCCAAATGCACCGATATATAGTGCACGCTCAATACGCTGTGTGTATATATATATATACATATATATATATATATATATATATATATATATATATATATATTATATATATATATATATGTGTCGCATAACTCGTACGAGATATATAGACATGGATTACATATATCAGGTGAACTGCACCACATATTTTTATATATGTCGGACTATATATATATATATATATATATATATATATATATATATA
>BLSH010524418.1:321950-334069 GCA_018402905.1 Glandirana rugosa | reverse complement strand
TTCAGTTAGTTGGATGGTCGTAAAGAACACACTTTCCTTTGGGTGCATCCGTGTCCTTCTTGTACGTTTGAGGTCCGTAAATCACGGCACAAATCCTGTGTTTGGTCGTGAGGGTCACGACGGTCCGTCTTCAGGATGGTGGATCGGTGACACCACGGGTATAATACTAAATAAAAAGATCGTGTTGTTAAATATTAAAAGAAACGTATTTTTTGTCATAAAGAGTCAGTCTTCAGTCTTCTACTTATGTAAAATCTTGTCACTATACCGAAGAGGGCCGATTAAATATGAAAATGTGAGAAAAGTATAAATTAGCGGGAGAAGCCATATCACTGTTCTACAATCATCTTCAAACTGTGTGTGAAAAGTATAAATTAGCCGGGAGAAGCCATATCACTGTTCTAAAATGTATTCATCTTCTGACTTCTGACTGAGAAATACTGTTTTTTATGCAAAGAAAATTATAAATTGTTGTGCTAGAAAAATAAATCATAATATGGGCACCACAGTGGCTAGGTGGTAGGACTTCTGCCTGGCAGCACTGGGAGTGCTGGTTTGTGTCCTAAACACGGCACTAAATGCCTGGAGTTTGCATGTTCTTCCTGTGCCTACGTGGGTTTCCTTTCACACAAGAAATGCTGGTAGGTTGATTGACTTCTGTCTAAATTCCCCTAGCATGTGTATATATAGTTTGTAGCTTGTTGTGTTTGGGGTTGTTATCATGTTGGAATACTGCACTGTGGCCCAGTGTCCAAAGGGAGGGGATCATGCTCTGCTTCAGTAGATCACAGTACATGTTGGCATTCATGGTTCCCTCAATGAACTGTAGCTCCCCAGTGCTGGCAGCACTCATGCAGCCCCAGACCATGACACTCCCATCACCATGCTTGACTGTAGGCAAGACACACTTGTCTTTGTACTCCTCACTGGTTGCCGCCACACACGCTTGACACCATCTGAACCAAATAAGTTTATCTTGGTCTCATCAGACCACAGGACACGGTTCCAGTAATCCATGTCCTTAGTCTGCTTGTCTTCAGCAAACTGTTTGCTGGCTTTCTTGTGCATCATCTTTAGAAGAGGTTTTCTTCTGGGATGACAGCCATGCAGATCAATTTGATGCAGTGTGTGGCGTATGGTATGAGCACTGACAGGCTGACCCCACACCCCTTCAAACTCTGCAGCAATGCTGGCAGCACTCATATGGCTATTTCCCAAAGACAACCTCTGGATATGATGCTGAGCATGTGCACTAAACTTCTTTGGTCGACCATGGCAAGGCCTTTTCTGAGTGGAACCTGACCTGTTAACCTGCTGTATGGTCTTGGCCACTGTGCTGCAGCTCAGTTTCAAGGTCTTGCCAATCTTCTTATAGTCTATGTCATCTTTATGTAGAGCAACAATTGTTTTTTTCAGATCCTCAGAGAGTTATTTGCCATGAGGTGCCATGTTGAACTTCCAGTGACCAGTATGAGAGAGTGAGAGTAATAACACCAAATTGAACACACCTGCTCCCCATTCACACCTGAGAGCTAGTAACACGAGTCACATGACACCGGGGAGGGAAAATAGCTAATGGGCCCAATTCAGACATTTTCACTTAGGGATATACTCACTTTTGTTGCCAGCGGTTTAGACATTAATGGCTGTGTGTTGAGTTATTTTGAGGGGACAGCACATTTACACTGTTATACAAGCTGTACACTCACTACTTTACATTGTAACAAAGTGTAATTTCTTCAGTGCTGTAAATAGAAACAATCAGCGCAAATATAAAAGATATCCCTGTATGAATGCCGGTAGCACACCAAGAAATCCACAAGGTCTTATAAAACATACATATACCAGAAAGTGCAATGCATATTTTATTTTAACATATTTGTTTGCGCTGCACTCTCTGGTGTATGTATATTTCTTCAGTGTTGTCACATGAAAAGATATAATAAAATATTTTCCAAAATTGAGCGGTGTACTCACTTTTGTAAGATACTGTATATACTGTACTTATAATAACATCACTTTATCTCACCCAGTGGGAGTGTGATGTTCTTTTAGAAATGTAAAAGCCTTTATTACTGTGAAAGCATCTATTTATAAATATCTCAGTTGCAGAGGTGGATAGTGCAGTCAGATTATAATAAGGTATAGGGACAGCTGAAAAAGCCAAGAAGTTGATAAAACAATTCCTTGCATAGCAAACAATAGGAGAGAAGTTACACAACTAAGTGGCAGCTGCTATACTCAAAAACCCAATTACTCCAAAAAGGTAAGGAAAAAACAATGTGAAAAATTCAGTCAGCTCTCGCATTATAACAAATCCTGCTCATCAAGAGCTCAATTCACTTTGATTAGGAAGTATCCTTCTTTTTTTCTATTCTTGCAACACTGTTCCACACAATCAATCAAAGCAATAACATCACAGCTTTACAGGTGACTTACTGTGAACGATTTTCCATATCTAGTAAGTCTCCAGCTGCTTTCTGACTTCGTGGGGTTGCTGAATCCCACATTGTGTTTAGTTATGTTTGTGTAAAAACAGTGTTGCTAGAACAAAGAGAAGGATACTTGCGAATCAAAGTGGATTTTGCTCTTGATAGGCAGGATTACAGAGCAAGTGTAGCTCCCTCCTAGGTAGGCTGCTAGGTAAATTTAGTTTTTGGCTTCTTCTATAAACAGGGCAGTAAAGATTGTTTGTCCTGGCCTGTTCAGGGTTTCCCAGGTTGGGAGTTTGATTGCTTCACCCTGCATCTAGAAGATGTTTCCAGAGCTTAGGGTGTGAGAATTCAAATAGTCAGCCTGAATATGGACCAGGGCCTAGCCAATTCCTAGGGAAGTGCACCCAGATGGTGGTTGGGCAGCTGATAAATAATCTGAAGCTTTGAAAATATGTTCTTTCCCCAGTAAGGAGAGTTCCAAGCCTCAGGGGGCTATTGCCCTGAGGTAGCCCATAGACAATGTTGCTGTTCGGTGGTGGCTGTCACGCACCTGATGATGGAGTCTGTCTTAGGCAGGAAGCAACCACTGTTACGGGCCTGGTTCGGGAACCCCTGGTAGGACAGACAGGGAGTTTGGGAGCACAGGGAGGCATGAGGGTTGGACTGGTTCACTGTTGCTGGTGTGAGTTGTCCGGTAGAGGCCCATGCAGATAGTAGAATAGTGATGCAGCCTGGGGTCAGCAACTGGCTGGCAAAGCGGTCCAGAAGGTGCAGGCAGAAGGGTCGTTGATTACAGGCAGGGTCGTCAACAGGCGGACAGCAGAGGTACACAAGGATCAGGTAGAAGAGTTGTCGTGGGCAAGCTGGGGGTCAGTGCAGGCAGAGATCAATCAGAGTCAAAGCCAAGCCAGGTCGCAGGAACAGATAATCAGGATACAGGTCGCTCAGGAACACACGAATGTTGTGGAACAGGCAGCACTGGCTGCAGGGTGCTGTCTGCTTAAATGGGGCCATTTGGTGCCAATGCCGGCGCACCGGTGCACAGACCCGGTCTCCATGGCACAATCTCTAACATTGCCCCCCCTCAAGGGACAGCCACTGGATGCCTCGCCGGTACCAACTTCCTGGCGGTTTCTCTTGAAAGCTTGAATTAGTTCTGCTGCATGAATGTTTACTTCCGGTTCCCAAGAGCTTTCCTCAGGGCCGTACCCTTTCCATTTTACCAGATACTGAGTGGAGCCACCCCTCCTCCAGCAGTCCAGGATGGCCTCGACCTCAAACTCCTCCTCTCCATTTACTAGAACCTGCTCTGGTGGACCCGTCTTTCATCCTGGAAAGGGGTCTGGAGGGACAGGCTTTAGCAGGGACACATGAAAGACTGGGTGGATGTGCAGAGATGGAGGGAGAACCAGTTCATATGCCACCCTATTAATCCTTCTCTTCACTGGGAAGAGACCAATAAATTTAGGCCCCCAACTTCCTTGAGGGACATGCCAGCCTCAGATTCCTGGTGGCCAACCAGACAGGATTACCCTGTTGCAGTCCTAATTCCCCCCGCCTTCTTTTGTCGAAGCCTTCTTTGCTAAGTTCCTGGTTCCTGGTAAGCATGTCCTGCAGAAGTTGGTTGTTCCTTACAAAGAACCTTATGGCTTCCTGTACCGCTGGTACCGTACTTTCAGAAGTCATGTCAGGCAGGAATGTGGGATGAAAGCCATAGTTCACCCAGAATGGAGACTGTTTGGTGGCCGAGTGGATGGTATTGTTATAGGCGAACTCGGCCGGCGGAAGTAATGAGGCCCAATCATCCTGAGAGAATGAGGAAAAACAGCAAAGATACTGCTCCAGAGTCTGTTTCATTCTCTCAGTTTGGCCGTTGGTCTGGGGATGATAGACTGAGGAAAAGGATAGTTCAATCTCCAATGATGAGCATAGGGCCTTCCAAAATTTGGAGGTAAACTGTACTCCGCGGTCCGACACAATATTGAGTAGAACTCCATGGAGACCAACAATCTCTCTGACAAAGATTTCCGCTGTTTCTGCGGCAGTGGGTGTGCCCCTCATGGGCAGGAAGTGGGCCATTTTAGTTATGCGGTCTACGACCATGAAGCTAGTGGTGTATTCTTTAGATGGAGGCGATTCCACAATAAAATCCATAGCTATCCAAGACCAAGGGCGTTCAGGTACAGGAAGCGGATTTAAGAGGCCACAAGCTTTGGCTTTATCAGTTTTGTTCTGGGCACAGATAGAACAGGTGTTGACATATTTCCTACAATCTTCTTCAGCTAGCGGCCACCAAAAGGAGCGCAAGAGCAGCTCGGCCATCTTATAAACACAGAAGTGCCCAGCCAGTTTGTGGTCATGGCAAAGTCCTAGAACAGTTGGACGTTGTTCCACCGGAATGAAGATTCTTCTGCCGTACCATCATAGACCATCCCTAACCAGCAGCCTAGGATCCGAGGAGCCAGTGGAGCCGGCAAGTGATTGTCTGATCTAGAACAGCAGGTCTTCCTGGGAGAGCAAAAAGTTCCAAGGGGGGAAGAATTGTATACGGAGGGGCAGAGTTGTCAGGTTCACAGAACATCCGGGAAAGAGCGTCCGGCTTTTTATTCTTCGACCCTGGCCTGTAGATTAGATGGAACAGAAACCTGGAGAAAAAGAGTGCCTACGAGCCTGATGGGGTTTTAGTCTCTTGGCAGTTCTCAAGTATTTCAGGTTTTTGTGGTCTGTGTAGATCAGAATGGGATGTGTGGCCCCCTCAAGCAAGTACCGCCAATCCTTGAGAGCAGACTTAATGGCCAGGAGTTCTCTATCCTCCACATTGTAATTTTTCTCGGGCGCTGATAATTTGTGGGAGAAAAATGCGACAGGATGAAGCAAGGCCTTGGAACCTTGTCTCTGGGAGAGAACTGCCCCTACCGCAGTTTCTGAAGCGTACACCTCCAAAACATAGGGCAAGGCTGGGTCAGGGTGTTTCAGAATGGGCGCTGTGTGAAAAGTCTTTTCAGAGTCTGAAAGGCCGTTTGGGCCTTGGTGGACCACTGGAATTGGGTGTTCTGCTTTGTCAACTGCATGATTGGGGTAATGATGGCAGAGAACCCCTTGATGAACTTTCTATAGAAATTAGCAAAGCCCTATGAAGCGTTGGGCCCCTTTCCTGTCTGTTGGTGCCGGCCAGCCTAAGATGGAAGAGACTTTCTGTGGATCCATATTGATACCAGTTACTGAGATGACTAGGCCGAGGAACTGGATACTGGATTGCTCGAAAGCACATTTTTCTGCCTTGGCGTATAGCCCATGCTGCTGCAGGCAGTTCAACACTTTGGTGACATGCCCGGGGTGTTCCTCAAGGGAAGAAGAGAAAATTAAGATATCATCCAAGTAGATGATCACAAGTAGGTCTAAATAGTTCCAGAACACATCATTCACGAAGTGCTGAAAGGTTGGGGGCGTTACACAGCACGAAGGGCATGACCAGATACTCATAGTGCCCAAAATGAGTGCAGAAAGCGGTCTTCCATTCATCGCCCTTCTTGAATACGGAGGAGGTTGTAAGCCCCACAAAGGTCAAGCTTGGTGAATATGGTGGCGGACCCCAGCCTTTGAAATAGTTCCGGGACCAGAGGTAGGGGATAACAGTTTTTGAACGTGATTTGGTTAAGTTCCCGTTAGTCGATGCAGGGTCATAGAGAATGTTCCTTCTTCTCCATGAAGAATATTCCAGCCCCCGCAGGTGACGTGGAGGGCCGGATGAACCCCTTCTCTAGATTTTAATCCAGATAGGCCTTGAGGGCCCACTAGCTCAGGTTCAGACAGGGGGTAAATCCTCCCAAAGGGTACTTGAGCCCCCGGTAGGAGCTCAATGGGGCAGTCATATAGTCGGTGAGGTAGTAGTTTCTCAATCCCCTTTTTACTAAAAACATCCAGGAAACTGTGGTAGGTTGAGGGAACAGACAGGCGGATGTCCGGGTTGGAATCTGAGTTCAAGCAGAACAAAGTAGGGACTGTTTATTCGGCCTGTTTCAGAAAGTGCTGGCGGCAGTATGTGGATTGGAATTTGATGGTCCCGATGATCCAATCAATACTGGGGCTGTGTGCCCGGAGCCAGGGCAGAGCCAGAATTATAGGGAACAGGGGGGATGCTATAGCATCTAGAGGAAGCAGCTCCTGATGGCCGTCAGCCGTGGTAGCAGGTAGGGGAGCGGTCTTGTGGGTGACCGTGCCGGATTTGATGGGGGATCTGTCTGCCAGGCAGATGGGTCTTTGAAGAGGGATACGGTGTAAGGCTGCAAATGCTTCATCCACAAAGCAGCTGCATGCTCCAGAATCAACAATTGCTGGGGCCTGGATAGTCCCTCCAGGGAGCTGCAGGGAAAGAGAGATCACAAGGTGAGAGACTTGACTTGGCAAGACAGGTAGTTCACTTATAGTAACACTTACCACGTTTGGCAGGGCAGAATCTCACCACATGTCTGGGTTCCCCGCAATAGAGACACAGGTTCAGAGAGAATCTCCATTGCCTCTCTTTAGGGGTGAGAGAAAGGCATAGGAGCCATATCTGCATCAGCTCAGGTGTATCTGGAGGAGAGGAGGTTGCAGAAGCAAAGGGAGTCAGACTTGGATAGCTGGGAAGGAGCATCCAGGTGGGACGCAAGGAACCCGGGGCTCTTTCGGTGCGGCGCTCTCTGAGATTCTGGTTGATCTGGATAGCAAGATTTATGAGCACATCCAGAGTTTGAGGCACCCCCACATGGGCCAGCTCATCCTTGAGGGACTCTGACAGGCCCAAGCAGAATTGGTAGCAGAATGCGGCATCGTTCCAAGCGATGTCTGCGCTCCACCGCCCGAATTCCACCACATAGTCCTCCGCTGTATGGCAGCCCTGCTGGAGGGCGTGTAGCGTGGCCTCCGCAGTGGCTGCCTGGTGGGGGTCTTCATAGAGGCGGGCCATAGCTTGGAAGAACTGGGCTAGGGTAGCGACTTCTGCCCTCTGCTCCCACAGTTGGTGTGCCCAGGACTGGGTCTCATCTTGCAGCAAAGAAATGACGAGTCCCACCTTCGTGGCCTCAATAGAGAAGGTGCGGGGTTGGAGGCCGGAGTGCAGCTCGCAAGTATTACGGAAGGCCCTGAACTTGCGGCGGTCCCCAGAAAACTTATCTGGCAGGGGTCTTTGGGCTCAGAAGGTAGGGCCACAATGGTGCGGCCTGCGGCCTGGCTAATCCCTGGAGCCATGGGTGCAGCGAGCTCCTGGACCCGTTCTTCCAACCAGGTATAGCCTTTCTGCAGGTTCTTGACTGCCTGTGTGAGGCCTGCAAGGTGGACACACAGTTCGTCCATAGCAGAGGGTGCTCCCTGCGCAGACTCAGACATGGCTGTCTGTTGTTGGCATGCGCCTGATCGTGGAGTCTGTCTTAGGCAGGAAGCAACCACTCTTATGGTCCAGGTTCGGGAACCCCTGGTAGGACAGATAGGAAGTTCGGGAGCACAGGGGGGCATGAGGGTTGGACTGGTTCACTGTTGGTAGTGTGAGTGGTCTGATAGAGGCTCATGCAGATAGTAGAAGAGTGATTCAGGCTGGGGTCAGCAACTGGCTGGCAAAGTGGTACCCAAGGATCAGGCAGAAGAGTTGTCGTGGGCAAGCTGGTGGTTGGTGCAGGCAGAGATCAATCAGAGTCAAAGACAAGCCGGGTCGCAGGAACAGATAATCAGAATACAGGTCGCTCAGGAACACACAAACACTGTAGAAGGGACAGCACTGGCTTCAGGGTGTTGTCTGCTTAAATGGGGCCATTTGTCACCCTGACAGTGGCAGAGCTGAGACTGGGAAGTGATCTGGATCTGACAGCAGGATTTCTTCAAAGGGATCTGGCCTATAGAAAGATTGTCTCACTCGTGTCCAGAAAAAGCTGGAAGGTGTACAGCTGCCTTGGGACTTGTGAGTAAATGCTTCAAACTGATCCCTGTTACTATACAGAGTTCCGGAGATTGTACTGGATACCAACAGGTGTGTATTGGCACAGTAACCAGATGCCAAACAGACTTCCCCATGGTCTTCAGCTGTGAGGAATTAGATTTTTCATTGTCCAAATTAGCTTTAGGAGAAGACTGTCCTTGTCAGTTACCTGGTTGGAGGTCAAAGTGCTGAGAGGGCTTCCCTTGCAGCTAAGTGCAGAGCACCTCCCTGAGGATGAAACAGGGGGAGCTATGCCCAGAGAGGCAGGGGTTACCGGTAGCGCTGGCCAGGTGCGAAGTCCCTCGGAAGGTTCTGCTGGGACCAGGATCGGCAGCTGGGCAGGAGTCCCCTGGAAAGGCTGGAACACTTGAAGAAGTGCAGGAAGAACCGGAATCAGGATCAAGACCGAGCCGGGGGTCATACACAGGAAGTCAGGCAGGGTCAGACGTCTGGTTAATGGGAAGATCCGAAGCGGAGTCAAAGCCAGGCCGAGGGTCAAACACAGGTAAAGCCGAGATGCAGAGTAGTCAGACAAGCCGAAGGTCAAAGCCACAAATCAGGATCAAGATCAGGAACAGGTAGGCAAGCACAGCAGGAAGCTGAAGATAATCCAGCAACTAGTGTCTCTTCTGCACGGGTTTAAATAGGGCTTTGGGCGCCAATGCCTGCCGCATTGCGTACGACCGAACGTGCGCGCGTGCGCACTAACGTTCGGAGCCTACGGGACGTTCCGTTAGTTCTGAATCTTCCGCGCATGCGCACTGGCGCATACCTCCGTGCCAATGGAGAAAACCTGTGCTGCTGGAACGATCTCTGACAGTCCTCTAATTGTTGTTAGCTATTTGTTTTTGAGTATCCCATGCCCAAATCCCTCCCTAATTACAAGTTCTGCAAGCAATAGATCTTAAAAAGACAAACCCTAGAGTTTTTATTGAAGCCAGAGTGAATGGACTATTGCTTTGGTAGACAGGCAGCCTCTACACTTTTGGGGAAGAACCAGTTAATACCAGCAGCGTCTACGGGGGTAGTGCTACGCAAGTGCTGACTGAATTTTTATCAGTTTTATAGATTATTTTATCACTCTCCAGAATTAAGTTACTCTCAGGTAAAGAGGTATAAGGCACTGTGTCTAGTATCTTTTTGTTTACAAACTGTTTTATTGGAAGGGCAAGTACAAAGAAAACATACAAAATATGTTAACAGTACAATCAAAGAGGTAGGTGTATATCGCACAATAGCAGAGATATCAGGTAATAAATATTTTAGAAAATTGTATTAGTCATTAAGTACAGAATCCCAGAGACCATTTTTGTTCATATTTATTTATTTGATCATGTAATGTAAAATGGATATATTCTGTAAGCCTAATTGTAGCCATTCTTGAGATGACTTGTTGCCATGTTATACAAGGTGTACGCCAGTTGCAAGCGATCATCCAAATGATTGAGCTACAGAGGGTATGCAGCAATCTATTGATATGACTGGAAATATTAGGAATTTTCATTAATAAAAGACAAATTGAAGTGTAAGAGTGATTTTATCATCCATTAGTTTGTTTGCTATGTTAGTGGTGGATTTCCATATTGAATCTAAGTGTTTACGGTCCCAGAAGATATGTAAAAAGGTTTCTTCATTTGGGCAACCTCTAAAACAGTTGGGGGAGCTATTAGGGTAGAATTGGTGAATTATAGAGGGGGTCATATACCATCTAATCATAAGTTTGTTTGGGGAATCACAGATAGCAGGAGAACAGCAACTTTTCCGAAAATTGTTAATCACTATATACAAATCTTTAATGGAGATACTACTATTGAGTTCTTGTTCCCATTGAAGCATGGGTTTAGATTTATCTATAAGTAGGGGGTTGATACATAGTTTGTATAAATATGAGATCTGTCCTCTATCTCTAGAAGAGGAAATACATATTTGTTCAAAAGGAGAAGGGATATTGAGGTTATTAATTGTATAGTGGGAGGAATATGATTCTTTAATCATGTTATAATTAGAAAGTTCAGAGACAGGGAGATTATAGGAGTTGCATAGGTGCTCCAAGGTGGCAAAAAGATTGCCTTTTGTAAAAGATTTCTGGGGGAAAATGGGGGTCCCCAACGAAAGAGGCTAGAATAGGAGGATTTGAAGATATTTGTAATGAGTCTTTATATTTTATCCAGATTTGGAGAGAGTGGGCAACGATTTTGTTGAGTTTATACATTTTTTATATATGGTATTGATTTAATGGAGCTAGACCATTGTGCAAGTTGGAGGAATCTGGCGGAGAGAAAGTAATACCAATGGTTGGGTATACCCAGACCTCCTAATGCTTGTAGCCTGTATAGCAGTGCATTGCTGCATCTGGGTCTGCTACCCAACCAAACAAATTTGTTAATCGATCTCTGGATAGACTCAAGTTTGCTTTTAGGTATTAATATAGGCACTGTGTCTAGTATTGATATATGAATCATCATGTGTAATACAGAGGTATGAAATAAAATCATTTTCACTTTGAAAGGGAATTTCACTGAGCTTAATTATTGTGGGAAAAATTCTCTTTGCAAGGGTAGAGTTGAGTGAACCCGAACTGTAAAGTTTGGGTTCGTACTGAACTTTGCGGTGTTCGGGACCCGAACCCGAACTTTTGAAAAAAAGTTCGGGTTCGGGTTCTGGGTTCTGGTATTTTTTTCCCGCTTGTTGAATAGCTGCAGGGCAGCCAATCAACAAACGTTTCACTGGTTTGCCCTTAGAAGCCATCACAGCCATGCTTACTAATGACATGTCTGTGATTGGCCAGTGCATCATGTGACCCAGCCTCTGTATGAGCTGGAGTCACTTGCTGCTGCATGTCATATGCTCTCAGGCTAGTGTAGGGAGAGGATGCTGCTGGTGCTCTGAGGGACAGATTGCAGATCTAATAACATCTCATCCTGCATTACAGAACAAGCTAATTGTGGACCAGGTAGAGATTACTACTACTACTGCTTTTAGGGACAGATTGCAGATCTAATAACATCTCATCCTGCATTACAGAACCATCCAACTGGACTAGTTAGAGTCTACTGCTTAGAGGGACAGATTATTGTTCTAAAATCATCTCCTAGTTCTATAGGGTCAGGTTCCTACTGTTGCTTAGAGGGACAGATTATTGTTCTAAAATCATCTCCTAGTTCTATAGGGTCAGGTTCCTGCTGTTTCTGTAAGGGACAGATTATTGTTCTAAAATCATCTCCTACTGCTATAGGGTCAGATTCCAGCTGTTGCTGTAAGGGACAGATTATTGTTCTAAAATCATCTCCTAGTTCTATAGGGTCAGGTTCCTGCTGTTGCTGTAAGGGACAGATTATTGTTCTAAAATCATCTCCTATTGCTATAGGGTCAGGTTCCTGCTGTTGTTGTAAGGGACAGATTATTGTTCTAAAATCATCTCCTACTGCTATAGGGTCAGGTTCCTGCTGGTGCTGTAAGGGACAGATTATTGTTCTAAAATCATATCAAACTGCTATAGGGAGAGGTTCCTGCTGGTGTTGTAAGGGACAAATTATTGTTCTAAAATCATATCAAACTGCTATAGGGAGAGGTTCCTGCTGGTGCTGTAAGGGACAGATTATTGTTCTAAAATCATCTCCTACTGCTATAGGATCAGGTTCCTGCTGGTGCTGTAAGGGACAGATTATTGTTCTAAAATCATATCAAACTGCTATAGGGAGAGGTTCCTGCTGGTGCTGTAAGGGACAGATTAT
>BLSH010524418.1:273320-292849 GCA_018402905.1 Glandirana rugosa | reverse complement strand
TCAGTGGGGTGTTGGGGGAGGAAAGGAAAAACTTCTTGGGAAGTAAGATAGGTCGAACCGTCAGTGTGGTACGGAAAGCCTACACCAGCAGGAATCCGTAAGACTCTAATGTGGTGAATCATCTGAGTTGGAGGTATGAGGGAAAGGGATGTGATGCACTTTCTGTAGTGAATGGACATAGCCTTGAAAAAGCTATGGAGGTTCAGTTTTCAAAGATGAGTTCAGACTAGTAGGGTTTGTGTGGGGATCTAGTTTACAGTGTTAAACTTTTATAAACGTCGGCGCTGGGAGTGTAGTTTCCGGATTATAGTTGTAATATGTGAGTCGAGCGTTAGCACGGACTGAGCCACCCGGGGAGTATGTAGGTATTTACGGGTTCTTCAAAAAGGAAAGGAGGGGGTTGTGGGGTGACTGCAACTTGTATTTAAATTTCAGGGTGTCCCAGATAGCCAAGAAGTGAGTAGTTATGGGGTTACTTATGGATACACGCTCATTTTTTGATAGCCAGAGTAAGTTGGCTGTGGAGAGGGGGTCTATATCAACAGCTTCGATTGTGACCCATAGCGGGGTCTCGTTTATCGCGTGGTATTTAGGCAGGGATGCCAAATGGGCGGCTCTGTAATATCTGGTAAAGTCGGGCATTCCAAGGCCTCCTAGGAGTTTGGGTAAGAATAGTGTTCTTTTCGGGACCCTAGGTCTGGTAGAGCCCCAGACAAATTTGAGAGTTCGCGACTGGAATAAGCGAAGATAGTGTGCTGGAACTGGAACGGGTAGGACCCTAAGTAGATATAATAGCTTGGGGAGAATCGACATTTTTATAATCGTGATTTTACCCAGCCAAGAGGTCGGCAGACGAGACCATTGGTTCAACAGGTTTGTGACTTGTCGCAGGAGAGGTGGGAAGTTTTGAATATAAAGCTGTGAGGTGTCTGCTGTGAGCTTGATACCAAGATAAGTCAAGGAGGAAGAGGCCCATTTAAAAGGCAATGCCTGTTGTACCGTCCACAGCTCGGGTTGGGGAATAGATACGTTTAGGGCTTGTGATTTTTTGGGGTTCACCACTAGTCCAGATACAGCCGCAAACCTGTTGAGCACTTGTAAGAGGTTGGGACCAGATATTAACGGGGATGATAGAAATAGTAATATGTCATCCGCAAAAAGACAGGTTTTATGTGTATAACCACCCAGGTCAATGCCAGCGATATTCGGGTTTTCCCGGATTAGGTGTGCAAGGGACTCGATGACAAGAGCAAAGAGGAGGGGAGAGAGTGGGCACCCCTGCCTCGTTCCTCTTTCAATATGGAGCGGTGCCGACTTGTAACCAGCGTATTTCACATATGCTTGGGGTTTATCATATAGCGCCGTAATCCATTTCAGAAAATGGGGTCCGAATCCCCATTTCAGTGGGGTATACTGTAGATAGGGCCAGGAGACCGTATCGAATGCCTTTCTTATGTCCAAGGACAGAAAGCACATTGGGATTTTACGTTTACGTGCAGTATATGATAACAAGACAGCCCGGCGTATGTTGTCGCCAGCTTGGCGGAGGGGTATAAATCCTACTTGGTCACGATGTATAAGTTTTCCAATTATGCCGTTCAATCTTAGGGATAGGACTTTGGCCAAGATTTTGATATCGAGGTTCAGAAGCGATATCGGCCTGTAGTTTGAGCACAAGGTGTCATCTGTGTGGGGTTTAGGGATCATACAGATCAATGCGGTTAATGATTCTGGGGTAAACTTACGGTCTTGAAGGATAGAATTAAGGGCTTTGGTCAATGGTGGGATCAACAAATCTGGGAATGATTTATAGTACAAAGCTGGAAACCCATCAGGCCCCGGACGTTTGTTAATTTTAAGCTGCTTAATGGCCAATGCAACCTCCTCTGGGGTTATATTACTTTCTAAGATCTCTAAGTCTGAAGAGGATAGTTGCGGGAGCTTAATTTGGCTAAAGAGGACGTCCGCTTCTGTATGGTTGAAGTGGTGGCCAGATTTGTAGATTGTTGCCAGGTGGGAATGAAATTTCTGTGTGATTTTAAGTGGGTTGCTGGTAGAAGCATCTTTGGTTATCTTAAGACGAATTGGTTTAGAGGGCTTATTGATGATCTTAAGGGCACGAGCCAGAAGCGTGTCAGGCTTGTTAGCTTTCATGTAATACATATGGCGGGACCTACGGAGAGCTTTATCAGCTCTTTCCATCAGAAATAGGTCCAGTTCCAGCCGGGCTTTATCTAGTTTAAGCCTGGTGGTTGGATTGGGGTTAGAACTGAATTCAGCATTACAAGCATAGAGCTCGTCTTCTAGCTTTTGCCCCAAGGCTTTACGCTCACGGTTAAATGTGGCTGACAGGCGTTGCAGCTCGCCTCTAAGAGTAGGTTTGTGGGCTTCCCAGAGCGTGAGGGGAGAGATTTCTGGACTCTCATTGAGCTCCAGGTAGGATTTAATAGCTTGATGAACGGCTAGGCGGTGTGAGGGGTGTTTTAGTAAATGCTCGGGTAGGCACCAAGTGCGGTCTTGCGCTCTCGGTATCGGGGATGCTAAGATGGTGATGACTGCGTCATGATCCGACCAAGGGATGGGGTGAATCTTGGAGGTTAATAGTTCCGGGGTCATACCCAGAGAGACAAAAATATGGTCTATTCTGGATGATACCCGGTGTGGGAACGAGTAATGCGTGTAATTCCGTTTTCCAGGGTTAAGCTCTCTCCACGTATCGACCAGGTGGTGGGTTGTGAGTAGGTGTGTAAATTGTGAGTTGGTCAGGGACGAGGATAGATTACAGGGGGATTTATCAAGATAAGGACATAGCACCTGGTTAGAATCGCCGCAGACGATCAGTGTGCCTGACTTATGGTTGGAGATAACTTGCATCAGGTGGGAGAGAAAGGGGCCCGGACGTTTGTTAGGGGCATAGTATGATACTATGGTGATTTGAGTATCCATGAGGTGGCCGCTGAGAATTAAGTACCTGCCTTCTGGGTCTTGGATCGTTTTGTGGGGGGTAAATGGAGTGGAGCGATGAAAAGCGATCAGCGTGCCCCTTTGTTTGGATTTGGTGGAGGCTGTGAAAATTTGGGGGTAGTGGGTATTTGTAAGTTTTGGGGTGCAGTCTAGCTTAAAGTGGGTTTCTTGAAGGCATACAACTTGAGCTTTCAGAGAGTGAAAGTGTCTAAAAGCTTTAGTCCTTTTCTGGGGGATATTGAGACCCTGTACATTGAGGGACAGGATAGTCAAGGGGGCCATGGTGACAGGATTAGGACATTGAACTTACTGAGCTGTGGAGTAGAGACGGGCAGGCGGGACCACCAGGCGGGGGAAAAGGTCACAGAAGAGAGAAGAAGAGACGGGAGGTAATCAGATGACATAGACCGAAACTCTGTTATAGATGCGCAAACATAGTCAAAATCATTCACTAATGGGAGAGAGAAAAACAGCATTAAGAAACACTGAAGTATTAAACAAGCAATAACAGTTTTGTAACATAGAGACCGGGTCCGTGTGAGGGAGTGTTCGTCCCTGACAGGGAGTTGGGGGCCGTCAGTGGTGACCCATATATTAGTAGTGGGCAACCAGTGAGGGCCATGTGGGGTGCACATGAAGGTTCCTGGGGAGAATGGGGCCCCAGCGGCTTTATCAAAGTATGGGAAAGGCGTAGGGCAGTCAGCCCCTAATAAAAAGGCTTGTAACAACAACTTAACTGCCTTGGAATATGAACGGAGCATTTAGGAAACTCAATAATATAACAAAGTCCTATCCTCTCAGGGGGTTTGTACGCTCAGGGCGGAGAATAGTGGTGGCAAGGCTCCCTTGGGAGGGTAAGACACAGAAGGTGATAAAAAAAAAACCATAAAGAACATAAAAAATATAAAAAGGGAAGGGAGAGTACAAGAGTCCATGCTGGCGTGCATGAAAACCCAACAGGGGTGGAGTGTGTTGGCTTCAGCTCCAACTAGAGCCGGGTCCTTGCAACTTGTGGCAAAGGAAAAGTTGACCTCTCATATGTAGAGAAGAGGTAATATGAAGGTGGCCAGAATGGGGTGTTGCTTGAGGGGATCAGTCCATAGTGTCCTCTAATTCGTGAGATGGCGGAGTGAGACGGCTTCTCTTATGGACTTGGGAGTTCCCGGGCTGCTCAGAAGACGTGGATGGTTTGTTAGGTGAAGGAGTGGCTGACCGGCGCCTGGAAAGGTTGGTGGTGGATGATGTGTCCATCAGGTGGAGCTCTTGTAGCAGTTGGTGCAGTTCTTCAGTTGTGCGGCATTTATGTTTGTTGCCTTGGTATGTAAAACGAACTGAGAAGGGGAAGCCCCACTGATAAGGAATGCAATGTTGTTGAAGTTCTGCCAAAAGTGGTTTCATGGCTCTCCTTTTGGTCATTGTGAGCTGCGACAGGTCGGAGTATAGTTGGTATCTGTGGCCCTGGAATGAGAGTTCCCTTTTATCTCTGGCGGCTAACATAAGCTGCTCTTTGGTGCGATAGAAATGTAATTTCGCAATAATGTCACGTGGTGGGCCATCAGGCTTTTTGGGGGCTAAAGCCCTGTGTATTCTGTCCATTTCCAAACGCTCAATGGGGATGGCGGGTTGCAGATCTTGGAATAGGGCTGTTATTGTGGAGGTCAGGTCCAACACTGTCTCTGGTATGCCCCTGATACGAACATTTGACCGTCTGTCACGGTTTTCATAATCTTCTAATTTAGTGAGCAATGATAAGTTTTCTTCCTTAAGATTGTCTATCTCTAGCCTGTGTTCCTGAGCAATGGAGTCTAGCTCGTCAGCTCTATCCTCAAGGGCTGCAGTCCTGGCGCCCAGCTCCCTGATTTCCCTGGTCAGGCTGCTTGTAATGTGCTCAGAGGTTTGCTTCAATGCTTTGTGGAGCATTTTTTCAAACTGTTGGAGTATGACTGGGGAGGCTGAGTAGTCTGGGCTTTTGCCAGGGGAGACAGGGGGTTCAGTGTCAGAGTCTTCTGGCAGAACAGGGAGTGATAGCGTGAGCTGCTTGCGGGCTTTTGTAGGAGCCGCGTGTGCCGTGTGTGCCGCCGCCATTTTAGCCGGTGCTCGGGCCCAGGCCTCCTTGATTGAGGGGTTCTTAGATTTCGACCGGGCACCCCCGTAAACCATGCCCGCCCCACCGCTGGACTCACCGAAGCTTGCAGAAGCTGTGAGGGCTGTTTGGCTGACCAGGATGCTGAAATGCCGCCGCTGGAGCCGAGTTTTCTCTCCCCTGGAGCGGAGCTCTAGCAAAGCATGTCCGCTCGTCTAGACTCCGCGCATGCGCCTGATTCAGCACTTTCAGTCTCAGAGGGAGCAAGTTATTTTCCTTCCTCTCCTTTTCCTTCCTGTCTAACACAGATGATACCCAATCAAATTTAGATGCGGTAGTTTTTGGAAGTTGGTCACTCTCAAAAGATTGTTTTTATTCTGTCCTATGGATTTTTCCTATTTTTGCTTACAAGCTCTACCAGCACCTACCAAGCATGTCCTGAGAAAGTTATTTTGCGAAACACGTTGACAAGCAAGCATGGAGGATGTTTATGGTTATACTCCTTTGATATACAGCTATTCAGTTGATATGGACTTTGTAGCTACTGAATGAACGGTCCCATACCTCCATGACTGTTATTGGGTATCTGTTGACCTTGTTTTAGCAATAGGGTTTTGTTGTTTTGTTATATGTCTTTTTAACTCAATTTTGTAATAAAAATATCATTTTTATAAGTATCGCCTCATGTTGTGCCCACAAAGTCCTTTATTGTTTTGGGAGAGAATCGCACTCTTTCAATACTTTTGCATAGTATTAGGATGTTGGCATAGGGTGGGCCCTCCTCTTCTACCTGTTAGTTTTTATTGCTATATGTGCCCCCTTTAGGGAGAGTCTCCCTCCCTATTTGACTTTGTTTACTATTATCATCGACAGTGAAAGCAAAAGTAAATTCCAAATTTTGGGTTAACAGTAAAGTAATAGAGGGGAAATATTCAAATGGGGACACTAGTTCTGGTGACAATGACAACACCCTGGGATTCCCTTACTTTGGAGGGATTTCCACTCACTTCCTGTTTTTGCTATGGGACAGGAAGTGAAGGAAAATCTCTCTTAAGGGACTTCAGATGGCAAAAGAAAACTGAAAGAAAAATGTTATAACCCTCCCTTACTCTATCCAAAAATAGTGCAATCCTAACTCTAGTCTATGAGAGTCTATGTTGGAGCATATGTAAGAGTAGATAAATGGTTATTCTAATTGCTTAGCTTCCTCTAAACAATTCTAGCCTACCTTTCCCCACTCAGGATTTATACTTATTTGAATTTTACAGCTGTGGCCTGTCACACCCCAAGATATCTTTTTGTGGGCTGCCGACTATCATGTATAATAGGGGCATTAAGAAAAACAATTATATTTGCACAGTCAATAGATAAAAAAAGCATAGCTGCAAGCACTTAATATGAGATGTGATTTAAAAGATCAGATATGCCAATATGCATTTAAGGCGATAAGTAAAAGCCTCCACCATCTCCTTAACGGCAGACAGATAAGTCCACTTTTGACCTTCACTATAAAGGTCAAAATTGCATATTTGGGCTCGTTCACACTTGCTCAAAATACTGACACTTATCAACCGCTCCTATAGCTTAATGCACGTTAATAGGTGCGGTTGATAAACTATTAATGAGCACTAAAAACGCTCCCCCAAATGCCCTATGTGCATTTGGCAAGTGCTTTTGGCTTGTTAAAAACTGCACCACAAAAGCCTACAATAGCTGGTTGCTAAAGAGTGGGGCGCTGCGTTCTTAACAACCGGGCTTCCCCCCTGACAGCTGAAAGAAAAAAAATGCCAGTAAAAAAATGGGTGGTGGGCCCTTCAGGTCTGGACTTTAAGGAGAACCCCACACCAAAAATAAAAAAAACAGTATATGAGTAAGCGCCTTTAGGGGGGCGTGAAACGCGTCAGCATTGCATTCCCTGTCTGTACCGTATGGGCTTGATTTAATAAAGCGTTCAAAGGAGTGCGGCCGTCTGGAGTCTTTTTCCTACCACAATGTTTCAAGCATATTGAGCCTGCAACCTCTGGGGCTGTGCAATTACCTACAGGAGCCAGGAGGTTTGAAGCTGTTTGTTTTTCTTTTCTACAGTATTGGGTCCCCCTCAAAATCCATACCAAACCCTTAGGTCTGGTATGGATTTTAAGGGGAACCCCATGACAAATACTAAAAATAAACAGTGTGGGGTCCCCCCCAGAATGCATACCAGACCCTTATCTGAGCATGCTGCCTGGCAGGCCAGGAAAGGGGGGGGGGAGTGAGCACCCCCCCTGCTGGACCATAGCAGGCCACATGCCCTCAACATGGCGAAGTGTGGGCGATTTAAGGTGGGGGGGCTCTGCACCTCCCCACCCCAAAACACCTTGTGCCCATGTTGATGGGGACAAAGGCCTCTTCCCGTTCACTGTGGGCGGTGGATATGGCGGTCTGCGGTCAGGGGGTTTATCGGAATCTGGAAGTGGCTTTTTTTATTTTGAGCGGGTTGGTGGTGACGGTGGAAGAAAAGGAAGAAGGTGACATTGGAGGAGGGAGAAGACATCATCGGAGGGAGAAGACCAGAGGAAGAAGACATCAGAGGAGGGAGAAGTCTGGAGAAAGAAGACTCGTTGGAGCTAAGACAGGGGACATTCTTCATTTTTAATTAAGGTCTTGTCAACAAATGTCTCTTTGTGTTTTTTAACACTCCACTTTTTGTTGGGTGAATGGGTAGGGGTATGTTAAAGGGGGCTTCCAGATTCCGATAAGCCCCCTGGCCACAGACCCCTACATCCACCACCCACGGTTGTCGGGAAGAGGCCCTTGTCCCCATCAACAAATGCTGCTCAGAGGAACCTCAACGTCCAGCTTGACCTTTGCATCAAAAGGCCATAACATCCAGGGCAGATGTTTCTCTCATGAACTCAAAGATAAAAGGCAACCCATAGTGCTTACCAACATACTAGAGGAGTCATAGGATTAAAATGTGGTATTATTGTTTTTCATTTTTTATTTCCCATGATCCTTGTGTAAAGCCAAATATACCAATATTATCTTTAGTGCACAAAACAATAATATAACCTCCAATAATTTCCATTTTTAAAGAAACAAGTGACACATTCAACATCATTAAATGTACAGTTGGATTTAAAGTGTGTAATATGTTTGTTCTACGTTTGGGGTATGGGAAGAGGATACCAAATGTGTGAGGGTTAAATAGCCTTTTATGTATGTATATGCATCTTTTTACAATTAGTTTTTTATGGTATTTTATAAATGTCATAATTGTCACAAATGGGCTTAGCTTTGAATTTTGGCTTATAGCACTAGCAGGTGCAAAAGTGGATTAGGTAGGCATATTATTGCCATTGGCTAAGCGCCTAGCCAATGGCCCTACTTGATGAACAGGTATTTAACAATACTGCAGAGAGAAGTCCACAAATAATGCCATGGGCAGGCCACATCACATACAGTATGCAAATTCATATAGTTTCACCATACTTTCAGTGTTATGGAACAGGTTAAGAGTTAAGGGCTTGTTTTATGGCATATCTTAACCACTTGACTTGTGGTGGTTAAAGCTGTTATGAGTGTGTATACATTTGTGATATGGGTGGCTGTAAAGCCACCCAGTAATCACTTTCACACAGGCTTTTTTTTCTCAGACAATAGGTGCAGGAATTCACCCCCCTCAATGCCCTCCCAACCCGAAGTATTGCACTGTGTGTGGCATATCATAGTGTGGGTGTGGTCAAATTGCACTGTAGACAGGTGTTAAAGGGGATTTGTAAACCTTTGCCCCCCTTCCTAAGCTCATTTCTGTATCCCACCATCTACACTTTCTTCTGCTTCCCTGTCCACAACTCACTGTCTGTGCCCTAGTCCATAACTGACTTTTGCACCCCTGTCCACAACTCATCTCTGCACCCCCTGTCCACAACTCACTTCTGTACCCCCTACCACAACTCATATCTGCACCCACCATCCACAACTCACCATTGCACCCCCAACCACAACTCGCTTCAGCACCCACGTCCAAAACAGTTCAAAGCTCACTTCTGCACCCAGTCCAAAACTCACCTCTGCACCCCCAACCACAACTCATTTCTACACATCTGCCACTACTCAACTTTGCACTCACCATCCACAACTTACCACTACACCCCTTTTCACAACTCACCTCTGCACCCCATCAAAAATTGTTTGCAGTTTACCTCTGCATTCCTGTCCACAGCTCACCTCTGCACCCCCTGTCCACAACTCACCTCTGCACCCCCCATACTTCTGCAACTCACATCTGCATCCCCTGTCTGCAACTCACATCTGCATACTCACCTATCCACATCCCACCTCTGCACCACCTGTCCACAACTTACTTCTGCACCCCCACCCATCCTCAACCCCCTCGGAACCCCGTTTTCGCAACTTATATCTGCACCCCTTACTTGCAAATCACCTCTGCACCTTTTTCTACAGCTTATCTCTGCAACCCCCCAACAGCTATGCTTTGCAGCCCTTTTACATAGTTCCTTAATTCTGCACCTTACTTCTGACCTCTGTATCTCCTCAGCTTTGCATAAGCCCCCATCCTCTTCCACTGCCTTGCTTACCTACTTACCTAAAATCTGGCTGGCTTTACCCACACAGTGTACAGTCACTTGTGGCTGTACCTCTTCCTCCTGCCAGCGGTATCACCGGATCATCAGGTGTGGGGATTGCCTCGGACACCGGCAGCCCAGCATGTAATGCTCCAACTCCTGCCCATGAACACACAGTTCCGGGCAACAGATTCCCCTTTGTTTTGGCTCTGAATGCAGTGGCTGGGAGGTGATATGAAAGCCAATGGGAATGATGTGCTCTGTGTTGTCATTTGTAAATACAGAACTGAGGTTTCTCTGTTTACAAGTAACTGTAGACAGTGGTGAGCACGTGGCCAGTGCCGGAGGTTGTGGACTGGAGTTCCACCATGTTCCAGAAGAAAAAAGCCCTGCTTCCACCACAACTGAAACATGCTCCCCCCCACCCCACAATGTGCCCACATGTATCTCTCTGGGATGAGCATGGTGAGTGCCATGAGGTACAGGGCAGGGAGACCAAGAAACAACTGTTCATTAGCCACGCGTTCCTTTTATTTTTTTGGATGTGACCTGTAAAACATCACTTCCAGGTCCCCTTGTCACTTTCCCCAGCCAGTATGGCGATCTGTGCTGCATTAGATTCATTGGAGGACAGGTGAGACATTAGGGATCTTTTACAACCCAATGTCTTATTAACCACTTCAGCTCTGGAAGGTTTTACCCCCTTCCTGACCAGGCTATTTTTTTGTGATACAGCAATGCATTGCTTTAACTGACAATTGCACATTCATGCAACACTGAACCCAAATAAAATGTCCTTTTCCCCCACAAATAGAGCTTTCTTTTGGTGGTATTTGAACACCTCTGCGGTTTTAGTCTTTTGCACTAGCAGGAAGTGAGGAGAAGAGCTTAGGACCTAAAAGGGACAGATTACAGAGACCACCTAGCAACAAGCGACTTAGGATGAGTATAAAAAAATGTTTCCCTTCAAAGGTAAGTATATATAGGCAAAGGACTTGAATGATGTAAAAAATGTTCTGGGTGGAACTCCGCTTTAACACCAATGGCAATCAAGGGTTAAGTGTCTGCCTGGGAGGTGCTTTCTAACTGTGGGGGGGGGGGGGAGTGTATACTCTGGAGGAAAAGAGAGATCATGTTTCAGCTTAGCTGAAGCACAAGATCTCTCCTCTGCTCCCTGACATAACCGTGGTTTGCCTTGTTTACAAAGGCACACCGCTGCTCCATCTCTCCACAGAATGACTGGTGGGTCGCTGTGGCCATCACAACCACTGGACCCGCTGATTGGCTCCCGCTGTGTCCAATCACAGCAGGAGCGGCGCTCTGGCAGGACACGTGAGCCCCCTACACCGCATGCACAAAATCATGTACGGGTACATGATTTTGCGCAGCCGGTCCGCCCTGCCACAGTATGTATGCGGTGGGCGGTCCGGAAGCGGTTAAAGAGAACCTGTCCCTAAACAATCATCACAAAGGGGACTTTTTGCCTCTATATAATACAAAAAAAGGTATAGTAATAATGTTATGAAAGGGTAAAAAAGTTAAGTGACACATAAACACCTAAAACCCTTCCCAAAAATGTTTTAAAGCCCCCTCATCCCCACATACATGCAGGTATGAACCTTAACACAGCTTTGTGGGCCCTATACACAAAAACATTAATTTTCCTACACATGTTACATATGGACACAATGCAGCGGAGTAAGAACAATAATTGTAGGCCCATTATCAATAGCTAAATCTAAACGGATGACCTGTAGAGGTTTTTAATGTATCACCTATGGAAAATATAGGTCAGTTTTATACAGTTTCATGACCACATACATTTTTTTTTTTTAGTTTAAAGAATTTTATTGGCATTTAACAAATACAAAAGCATACACAATCAGAAGGTAAGGGAAGGCCTTACCCCGAGTACATACAAAAATACACTTAAAAGGCGAATGGACAGGTGCATGAGTATCAAAATCAATATTTAGCCTATCAAAGGCGAGACCGCCGGACCGCCCCCGGACCCATCGCCCGGCACCCCAAATGGGAGCAAACTGTGCCTGGGCAGGGGTCAGGGCCGAACCGGGACGTCCAGCCGCTAAGTTGACATAGATGAGACCAAGAGCTACATTGGCACCGAGGAGTACTCCTGGGTCCGGCTAGCCCCTCAAAGCCATTGTAACAACCAAATTATAGTGTAAAAGACAAGAGGAGAAAAAAGAGAAAGAAAGAGGGGAAAGGAAGCAAAGTGGGTTGAGAGAGAGGCAAAAAGCAGTGTCATCGGGGTAAGTTGAGGTATGACCGCCAGGAATCTCACACTATATCAAATTTAGCTGAAGAGTCCAGGAGAATATTAGCAAATTTTTCCTGGGTCATAATCCAGGTGATCCTTCTCTTAGCTGCGTTGAAGGAAACAGAGGGCTTTTTTCAGGCCTCCGCTAAAGTGAGCTTAGCTCCCAAAAGAATAAAATGAGTTAGTTTGTACAAAAACTTAGAGAGACCAACCGGTCTGTGATTTAGTAATGCTACTACCAGGGTTTGTGGTATGGGCTGGCATGTAACCTTCCACAGCAAAGAGAAGATTCTATTCCAGAAGCCCTGATCTTAGGACATTCCCACCATGTGTGAAAGTAAGATCCCTGGAGGTGGCAGCCTCAGAAACATAGTGAAGAGGAGTTCGGGAACATGGACGCGAGTCGGGTAGTGACTAAGTACCAGGGAGAGATCACCTTCACGCTCGCTTCCATCAGCGTAACATTTACTATACCCTTGAAGGATTTCAAAAAGTGGGAAAACCACATGACCGCATCCCAACTCAAGCCCAAGTCCTCCTCCCTACTCTTGGAATACGGGGGTTTCTCGGGATGATCAACCAGTGACGCATATATGGTAGAGACACCCCCTTTTTGAGAGGAGGTTTCAGAGCACCACTTCTCATACGGGGTAAGTTCTCCTGAAGCCTGTTTGGACCTCCAGATCGATGCTATAAAGTGGTGAATCTGTTGGAATCTGAACCTTTCCGACGGGGCATGTTCAGTTTGTTGGAATAATGTTCAAGGGAGATGGGGCCAGACGAGGAGAGAAAATGACCTATTCTGTAGAGGACTTTGTTGGTCCACCATCTAAATGCATGCATATCCTGGCCCGGAGGGAAACGGGGGTTATTAAAGACATGCTGCAGGGGGCGGAAGGTGGAAACCAACTTTGTGGCGTTAAATAAGTGGTCACAGAGGGCTAATGAATGAGAAAGTGTAGGGGACAGAATAGAGGGTCTAGACTTGGGTTGAGTCCACACCAGGTAATCTAAGTTGTTAAGAGGGACAGCTTGTCTCTCAATTCCCACCCAATCTGGTCTGTTAGTCTGTACATAGATAATAGAGAATTGTGCCAGTTGGGCAGCCTAATAGTACCTCCAAAGGTTTTGGAGTCCGAGGCCCCCTTGGATACAACGTCTCCAGAGGACCTCAGCCAGTCAATGGAAGCCCTTATTTCCCCAAGTACATTTTTTAATTTGGGATTGGAGTTTGAGCAGATACGACTTTCTAACTGGGCAGGGCCATAAAAAAATTTAAAATCCTTGGTAAGAGGGTCATCTTGACGGAATTCATTCTGCCCAGCCAGGAGAGGCCCATCTTCCCCCAACTGGCCAAGTCAACCATAACTTGTTTACATAAAGGGGGATAATTGATGACGTATAGATGATCAACACTGGCCGCCAATTTAATACAGGATCTGGACTGGGCTCCAGGGTAACTTGAAACAGTCCTTGAGCTGCTGAACTATTGTCTCGGGAACATTTACGTTGAGAGCAACGGATTTAGCCATATTAACCTTTAAACTCGAGGCCCCACCAAAATCCTGCAGAAGCTTAAGGATGTTCAGGACAGAGACGAGAGGGGAAGAGATAAATAATAAAAGGTATAGAAAATTGAGAGCCTCAAAAAGACTAGTGTGTGCATAAATAAGTGGAAAGATGGGCGATTGGACCTGCCCCAGTATCAGGTCCCAATCAGGGAATTGCAAGCTTGGACTATCTCGGCACTCAGGAAACATACAAATTATAGTAAAACAATAGTATTTATTCAATTACGAAATATAATAAAACATACATGGTACCAATGAATCAAATAAGAATGAATACATACAAAGTATTTTGTTATACATATAGTGCACCCCTATAGGTCTAGTAGGAGAATTGGTGATTAGCCCAGAGGTTGGACCCTTAGGTTTAGGATGGAAGGCCAACCGTATGTTACTTTCCCACTCGACCGGTTTCGCGGATCAAGCCGCTTCTTCGGGAGTATAAAGGAAGGGAGTCTAAGAATAATGGGAGTACGGTAAATCTTCTTAGTCATTGCACACAATGAACATTTTTAAAAGCCTGGGAAAAGGTCAGCTATGGTGAACTTACCCCAATGTCTCAGATCTCCAGGCAGGCTGCATTATATGCCCCAAAGGGGGCGTCTCCACGCACGGCGAGAACGGGGGTAGGTATGTGCTGTAACTATATATAAAAAACTCATACGTAAATAAGGGTCGTTATTGGTCATACTCAAGAAAGATAGGCACCAATGTGTAATGTTCAGGATTAAATGTGAAAAGTTATAAAAGGGTATGTGATGATGTTGGAAAGGGTGTAGAATAAACAGGTAAGTATAGGCTGAGTCGGAAAAAGAAAGTGGGAGAAGGGGAGAACCTGGAGTCTAGGATAGATGGGAAAGGCAGGAAAGCCTGAGGGCGACAAGGAGGGGGATGGGTAAGAAACGAGGAGGGGAGAGGAAAGGGAAAAGGAGAGTGTTAGGGAAAGGGAGAGGTAACGAGGGGAGGAAGGAAAACAGATGGAATTAAAATAGGAAAGGGAGACAGGGGGAGGGAAAGAAACGGGGGAAGGGTGGGTTGGGGGGCAAAGTGGGGAGGAAAGGGAAGGGAATGGGAAAGGAAGGGGCAAGAGAGAATCAGAAAAAGCCAGGGGAAAGGAAGACAGAAAGAGGGGGAAAAAGGGGGAGGGGAGAGGATGAAGGATGAAGAAAAGATATGAGGGAGAAGGAGGGGAAAAGGGAGGGGAAATAAGGGAGAGGGATGAAAAAGAAAACAATGATATAATAGAGGGAGGTGTTTGTAGTATCCAGATTACCAGAAGATAAGATGTATTTAGAAGATAAGCATTGCGGAGCTTAATCAACAGGACCCACCTGTTGATTAATGAATAGTGGGAGGTGATTGTAGTGTCCAGGTTACTAAAAAGTGAGATAAAATCCACAATATAAGCATTACATTGTGGAGCTTAATTAAAAGGACCCACCTGTTGATTAGTGATAAAGTGAAGGGAGGTTATCGTAGTGCCCAGATTGTCAAAAGGTGGGATAACATTCAGAAAACATTACATTGTGAAGCTTAACCACATCAGTACTGGGCACGAAAACCCCCTTCCTGTCCAGGCCATTTTTCAGCTTTCAGCGCTATCACACTTTGAATGACAATTACTCAGTCATGAAACACTGTACCCATATGAAATGTGCGTCCTTTTTTTCACACAAATAGAGCTTTCTTTTGGTGGTATTTAATCACTAGGGTTTTGTTTTTATTTCTTGTGCTATAAATAAAAAAAGATTGAACATTTTGTGAAAAAAATGCCTTTTTCTTTGTTTCTGTCATAAAATTTTGCAAATTAGTAATTTTTCTTTGTAAATTTCTGACCAAAATTTATACTGCTACCTATCTTTGGTAAAAATAACCCAAATAAGTGTATATTGGTTGGTCATTGTGTAAGTTATAGAGTCTACAAGCTATGGTGCCAATCGTTGAAAATTGATCACACCTGATCACACCTGATATACTGACGGCCTATCTCATTTCTTGAGACCCTAACAAGCCAGAAAAGTACAAATACCCCCCAAATGACCCCTTTTTGGAAAGTAGACATTCCAAGGTATTTAGTAAGAGGCATGGTGATTTTTTTGAAGTTGTAATTTTTTCCCACAATTTTTTGAAAAATTAAGATTTGTTTTCTTTTTTTTTTCCACAAAATTGTCATTGTAACAGGTTATTTCTGACACCCAGCATGTGAATACCACCAATTACACCCCAAAACACATTCTGCTACTCCTCCTGAGTATGGCGATATCATATGTCCAAGACTTTTTCACAGCCTGGCTACATACAGAGGCTCAACATGCAGGGAGCGCCATCAGGTATTCTAGGGACATAAATTACACATCTAATGTCATGACGACCTTTTTTGAAGGCCCTGGAGCACCAGGACAATGGAATTGCCCACAAAATGACCCCATTTTGGAAAGCAAACACTGCAACGTATAATATATGAGGCATAATGAGTCTTTTTAACGGTTCATTTTTTTCCAGTAGTTTTTGGAAAATGTGGGAAAAAAATTAAAACTAATTTTTTTTACACAAAGTTGTCCATTTATAAGATATTTCCCACACATAGCATGTACATAGCAAAAATGACACCCCAAAATACATTCTGCTATTCCTCCTGATTATGGCGATACCACATGTGTGAGACTTTTACATAGCCTGACCGCATACAGAGGCCCAACATTGAATTAGCACCTTCAGGCGTTCTACAAGCATAAATTACACATCTCATTTCTCAACACCCTATTACACTTTTGAAGGTCCTGGAGCACCAGGACAATGGAATTGCCCACAAAATGACCCCATTTTGGAAAGCTAACACCCCAGCGTATAATCTATGAGGCATAATGAGTCTTTTGAACATGTCATTTTTTTCCAGTAGTTTTTGGAAAATGTTGGAAAAAAACGAAAACCCTTTTATTTTTACACAAAGTTGTCCATTTATGTGATATTTCCAACACATAGCATGTACATACCAAAATTGACACCCAAAAATACATTCTACTACTACCCACAAGTATGGCGATACCACAGGTGTGAGACTTTTACAGGTGATGTCACTGATGGGTGACGGGTGTCTGGCGGGGGTCACTGATGGGTGACTGGTGGTGGTCACTGATGGATGATGGGGGACTGGCAGTGGTCACTGATGGGTGACGGGTGACTGGCGGTGGTCACTGATGGGTGATGGGTGACTGGCAGTGGTCACTGATAGGTGATGGGTGACTGGCGGTGGTCACTGATGGGTGATGGGTCTCTGGCGGTGTGGTCACTGATGGGTGACGGGTGTCTGGTGGTGGTCACTGATGGGTGACTGGTGGTGGTCACTGATGAGTGACGGGTGACTGGTGGTGGTCACTGATGGGTGACTGGTGGAGGTCACTGATGGGTGACTGACGGTGCACGCTGATGGGTGCCGGGTGTCTGGTGGTGGTCACTGATGGATGTCTGGTGGTGGTCATTGATGGGTGACGGGTGACCGGTGGAGGTCACTGATGAATGACGGGTGACTGGCGGTGGTCACTGATAGGAGATGGGTGCCCGGTGTCTGGTGGTGGTCACTGATGGATGACGGGTGTCTGGTGGTGGTCACTGATGGGTGACGGGTGACTGGTGGTGGTCACTGATGGGTGATGGGTGACTGGTGGTGGTCACTGATGGGTGAGGGGTGACTGGTGGAAGTCACTGATGGGTGACTGGCGGTGCACACTGATGGGTGCCGGGTGTCTGGTGGTGGTCACTGATGGGTGATGGGTGACTGATGGAGGTCACTGATGGGTGCCGGGTGTCTGGCGATGGTCACAGATGGGTGACGGGTGACAGGTGACTGGCAGTGGTCACTGATGGGTGACGGGCGACTGGCGGTGGTCACTGATGGGTGACTGGCGGTGGTCACTGATGGGTGACTGGTGGTGGTCAGTGATGGGTGACTCGTGGTGGTCAGTGATGGGTGACGAGTGACTGGTGGTGGTCACTGACGGGTGACGGGTGACGGGTGACATGCCACGGTCACTTACGGGTGACGGGTGACAGGTGCACTTTATGATGGCAGTCTGATGACAGGTACACTTTATGATGACAGGTACACTTTATGGGGGCATATGGGGTGACTGCTGGGTGACTGGTGCATTGGGGGGGCAGGGGGGATGTGACAGTGTGTGTTTTTACTTTACAGAGCGGTAACTCACTGATCCCAGCTCTTCTCTCCTCACACTAGAAACTGTGTGAGGACAGAAGAGCTGGTAACAGTGAGTTACCGCTCTGTTTACATTAGATGTGATCGGCTGTGAAGTAGATCACAGCCGATCACAGGTAACAGCTGCTGGCTGGTGGCTGATACCAGTGTCGGAGACAGGCAGTGTTCCCTGGGAACACGCCGCCATCGATGCACACACGCAGCGTGCTCCCGATCGCGCGCATGCGCTGTGCGAATGGGGGACGTGCCATTTGTGATCAGCCATGACTTAGTCACGGGCGATCACATGGTAAACAGCCATGGCCAATGGCTGTTCATCCCAGTCAGTGATGCGGGGTGTCCTGGGGACACGCTGACACTGACAGAGCCGGGATGCACACGCCCGATCACGCGCAATACTGGCTTAAAGGGGCGACGTCATATGACATCGTCCCAGAACAATAGCCGTTCCGCCCCACCGTCATTTGACGGTGGGCGGACGGCAAGTGGTTAATCAACAGGACCCACCTGTTGATTAATGGTATAATGGAGGAAGGTGATCGTAGTGCCCAGATTGCCAAAAGATAAGAAAATACAAAAAGAGCATTACAGTATGGAACTAAATCAATAGGACCCACCTGTTAAAATTAGGATGGCGGGCTTAGCTGCACTAGAGGTACAAGAGGCACATAAGCAATGTTTATTTTTAAAAGGCAACCAGAGGGAATAGCCGGGGGGTGATTGGGACCGCCGTATCCTGCAGCGTGAAACGCTGGGGATTGACTTAGTGCCCACATTCCCCCTGGTATCAATGAGGCACACACATATAAATCTTTTCTGTGAAAACTCCCTTGGGTAGTTGTCCTCCCCCTCTGTTCCTCTGAATGTCTAACAACTGCTGCCTAGACCCTACTCAGTTCTTTACTTTCCCCCTCCGAACAATGTTCCCTGCTGGGATTGGAGAATATATGCCCATATGACTCCATTAGTTAACTGTGATATATTAAACTTTTATATGTGACCGTGTGCATTGCGACCATTGATTACTTTGGTCGTTAGCAATATGGTAATTACAGGGATAATCTTCCATCAAGGGAGCATTCCCATTTGTATTGGATTTACCTGCACTGGAGTGCCAGCTCCCTATACTGGCACACCATGCATTTTCAATTGTGTTTTAATACAACACACATGTATCTAGCCACTTGCCCTTTAAGGGATCGGTGTCTCCCCAGTGTGTGGCTGCTCTCTCCCCACATGGTTGGCATCTGGACACTACAATCACCTTCCTCCATTATACCATTAATCAACAGGTGGGTCCAGTTGATTAAGCTTCACAATGTAATGTTTTCTGAATTTTATCCCACCTTTTGACAATCTGGGCACTACGATAACCTCCCTTCACTTTATCACTAATCAACAGGTGGGTCCTTTTGATTAAGCTCCACAAAGTAATGCTTATATTCTGGATTTTATCTCACTTTTTAGTAACCTGGGCACTACAATCACCTCCCACTATTCATTAATCAACAGGTGGGTCCTGTTGATTAAGCTCCACAATGCAATGCTTATCTTCTAAATACATCTTATCTTCTGGTAATCTGGGTACTACAAACACCTCCCTCCATTATATCATTGTTTTCTTTTTCATCCCTCTCCCTTATTTCCCTTCCCTTTTCCCCTCCTTCTCCCTCATATCTTTTATTCCCTTCATCCTCTCCCCTCCCCCCTTTTTCCTTCTTACTATATTACCTCCCTCCACAAACATCATGGGTCTAATGGTCTTCTATTCTACATAAATGTTCTATTCGTAACGTAACACCTCGAATTAGTTGTCCTGGGTGGACAACTAATTACTTATCACCCTCCACTA
>BLSH010524418.1:263270-273310 GCA_018402905.1 Glandirana rugosa | reverse complement strand
GGTTTCCCTCGCAGAGGGGGGTGCCGCTCGTGCCCCCAATCCATACACGATATTGATATATATTTTTTAAACTTACATTTATTCCCAGGAATAACCAGTACAAATTCTTTCTATCCGTGGTTGCACATTACATTCATTCCATCTGTTTTCCTTCCTTCCCTCTTTACCTCTCCCTTTCCCTAACACTCTCCTTTTCCCTTTCCTCTCCCCTCCTCGTTTCTTACCCATCCCCCTCCTTGTCGCACTCAGGCTTTCCTGCCTTTCCCATCTATCCTAGACCCCTAGTTCTTTCCTTCTCCCCCTTTCTTTTTCCGCCTCAGCCTATACCTACCTGTTTATTCTACACACTTTCCAACGTCATCACATACCCTTTCATAACTTTTCACATTTAATCCTGAACATTACACGTTGGTGCCTATCTTTCTTAAACATGACCAATAAGGACCCTTATTTACATTCAAATTTTTTATATATAGTTATAGCACATACCTAACCCCCGTGCTCGCCGTGGGGGGAGACGCTCCCTTTGGGGCATATAATGTAGCCCGCCTGGAGAGCTGAGACATTGGGGTAAGTTCACCATAGCTGATACCAATACCAATTCTCTTTCTAGGCCTATAGGGGTGTAGTATATGTATAACAAAATACTTTGTATGTAATCATTATTATTTGATTCACTGGTACCATGTATGTTTTATTATATTTCGTAATTGAATAAAAACTATTGTTTTACTATAATTTGTATGTTTGCCGAGATAGTCCAAGCTTGCAAATAATAAAAGGTCATCTGTAAAATTGGCGAATTTATGGGTGTGTGGACCACATCTCACCCCCCCCCCCATGCCTGGGTGTTCCCTAATAGCTGTCGCTAGGGGTTCAATGGCGATTGCGAAGATAAATTGGGAGAGGACAACCCTGTCTGGTACCCTTATGTATGCTGAATGGGTTGGAGAGATAGTTTTGCAGTCTTATGCTAGCTCTGGGGTTGGAAATGGAATACAGTGCTTTAAGGGTTTGCAAGAAACGAGGGCTGAAACCCCAACGACCCAGGACCTCAAATAGATAGGGCCATTCGACCGTGTCAAAGGCCTTTTGGTGGTCGACTGATAGTACAAACCCCTCCTGAGCAGGGCCACTGTCCCACCCCGATCAGAGAAGTGAAATAAGGTCCACAGCCCTGCGAATCTGGTTGGGACCCTTTCTTCTGGGAATGAATCCCACCTCATCCCTATGTATATACTCTCCTATAAAGGCAGCCAGTCTATTAGCCAAGATTTTGTTTAATATTTTAAGATCGTCGTTGATTAAGGAAATGGGCCTATAGTTACTGATTGTGGAAGGATCCTTGCCGGGCTTCAGGATGACCGAAATATTGGCCGAGTTAAGGTCCTTACTAACAATCGTTCCCCCTTGCAGTGAGTTAAAAAAGTTCACTAAATGGGGGGCTAGGATAGGCCCAAATTGCTTATAATACCCCATCGACAACCTGTCGGGACCAGGAGCAGAGCCCCTTTTGAGATGCTTAATTACATCTAGAACCTCAGTTTCTGAAATTAGTGCTTCTAATGAGAGACTATGCTCCTTGTCCAGAACAGGCAGGGGGATGTTATCAAGAAAATTGGGCGGAGAGGCGGAGGGGTCCGAGATCTCCGACTGATACAGCTTAGCGTACAAATCCTGGAATGTGGCCATGATCCTATGAGGATTTTGTGTGAGGGTCTCCGAAGGGTCTCTCACTTTAGGGAAGGAGAATGATCCTCCCCCAGTGACCCACCACATCAATGGGACTGAGTAGGGCGGACCCCGGACCGAAGTGAGCAGCGAAAAGGATCCCCCCGGAAGACCCAAAAAGACTCTCACGGGCAAAAGTAACCTGTGGGATCCATGCTAACAAAGGGAACAAACTACCCTATTACGGGATAACTGGTAAAAGTCAAGTTTCTCAGAAGAAGTCAGATGCAAGCACTTATGGCTTTTGTAGGCCACACACATTTTAAGGTTTGACATGTTGGGTATCTCTTTAATCAGAACAAAAATAGTTGGGAAGGTACCAAGAAAGCTTAGGGGGTAAAACTGGTAAAAGCATCCAACAAAAAAGATCAATGGGCAAAAAAAAAATAAAGGCAGACTGTGACAAATCTACATGGACTTAAAGGCTAAGTTCACCTTTTCGGGTAGAATTTTCACATTTCACAATACATAGAAGCCTTTTCTAATGTATTTACTGCCCAAACCTTCCCAATGTGCCAATCTTTCGCTTACCTAGTCCATGGCAGGTTTGAATTTGCACCTCCCTGTTAAAAATATAAAATGCATTCTTAGCCCATCACTTCCTGTATATCATGTCACCATCTAGGAAGCTGCCATCATGTACTGCTTTACTTCATCACAGAATAGGGCATGTTTACTTCTCTGGACCACACCTCCCTCCTTAATTTTTAATTCCACACTTTTTCCTACGTCTTCCTTTAAGGCGGATCTGATTGTACAGTCTCCTTTAGATCTAGCATCAACTATGTATGGAAAGGGCCTACCTGATTTGATACAAATTGAATAGATTACTCAAGTGGGTTCTCCTATTACACAATTTTGGCAAATATAGAGGAAATTGTACGTAGATTGTTCAATCAGATTTCATAGTCTTTGGCCAGCATTATACAAGTACATTGGAGGGAGTAGATAGGGAGACTCAGTTGTCATTGTTCTTGTGTAAACATACCAATTTCACATCTAGCATAGTCGGAGCATTTTTTGGCACGCTTTTCCCATGACATGCACAGATCAGCCCATTGATTTCAATGGGATGCTCTACATGTGGCAAAATAACCCATGGGACATTTTGATGTGTTTTGATTTGCATGTCTTTTACTACATTTTATGCTGCGTTTGTCACACATTTTTTCACGTGTCAAAATGCATTTCTGCTTCTGCATTTGGGGTGCCATTAACCTTTAAATGGCACCAAAAGTGTTACTAGTTTACTTTGTATGGTGTTTGACCACCTTTACACAAATAATCTGATTGTACAATTTCTGTAAAATCTCTTTCAGGTTTACCAAAACCGTGAAATAGGAAGACATACGTGTTTATCCAACAACTCAGTCCTTGCACTACATAGTTGATGGTAGATCTAAAGGAGATTGTATAATCAGACTGTATAGTGTATGGTAAGCTTTACAGACTTCCAGAGGCACACTTCTCTGCCATCTTGGCCTCTGTTTAATCTGCAACTGCCACAATGCTGCACATGTGACCAGTTATGAAACCAACCATTGGATGGTATGACAGTTTGGCTGAGAGCACAACCATGTGACAGTTACATTCCTGGCACATTCTGGGAATGTACCAGCTTTTTTAAACAGTTAAATTGATGGGTTTACTTCTGCTTTAATGGTAAATTGGTACATAGGGAAGCTGGAATTTTGAAAAAAAAAGGGGAACTTCATCTTTAATCCAATGCGTATATGTGTGATGAATGTGAACAATGAATAAGATGTTGTAAACTAACACAAAACTGTGATGATAAGTGAAATCCAAATTTAAAAGAGAGAGAAAGGGGAAATGTTAAAATTATGTGTAAAGGATACTGATTAGAAACAAATGACATATATTGATAAAGACATGTGAATTGGTGTGACTAAATGAGAATACATATTAAGGGAAATATATTAAAAACTTAAAATAAGTAAAAAATGAAAAATTGAAAAAATGAACCAAGGAATGATTTAACATGGACAGATGGTGGATAGCATTAAGGTATTAAGTCTGGGGATCAAAAACATCTCCTGTTTCCATAACTTGATTAATTTATTTTTATGCATTGACTTCACAATCTTCCGTTATAACGATGACTCTGTCACGGTCCTGGCAACCGCTCTTGCGCACCCGATTCTGGGACCCCTGATAGAGCAGATAGGAAGTCCGAGAGTGCGGGATGGCACGAGGGCTGGAAAGTCACTGATGGTGATGTGAAGATCCAGAGGGTAGTGCAGATCAGAGGGATGGTCATGCAGGCTGGGGCGGCAACTGGCTGGCTGTGCAGTACAAAAGGGGTAAGCAGAAGGTTCTACAAGTCCAAGCAGGGTCGTGATCAGGCGGGCAGCAGAAGTACAGGAGTATCAGGCATGGTCGTAGGAAGCCGGGGTCGGTGCAGGTAGCAATCAGCAGGTCAGGACTAGCTGTGTCAACAGGAAACAGGCAGATACAGGAAATAGAGGTAGAGCTGGGGCTCACAGGTCACTAGACGCTGTAGAATGGACACCACTTGCTGCTGGACTCCACAGATCTTAAATAGAGCCATTTGGCGCCATTTTCAGCGCGTGCACCACCGCAGAAACGGGGGCAAGGTGCCAGAGATGCCCAGTACTTGTTGTTCCTAACAGACTCTTAATAAATTAAAATCATTAGTGCTTTTCTAATTGTTGTCTGAATGTCTTATTGTTCTCCCATCATACTGTAGGTTGCAGGGACATTATAGCACATATACCACATATTGTAAAAAGCTATTTTATGAGGATTTAATGGGCTAGCTGATGACTGTACTATTGGAGATGATATACATTTTTTGCTTTTTATTTGCAAGTGCTTGACAGCTGAGATATCTGATAATCCAACATTCAAAACATCCAACAATGTTTAAAGAACAGAGATTCTCGCACCTGCGGCTCATTGGCCCAGAAATGATAGCTAATTTCAGGGCTGGATCTAGCCGGTCTGATGTGGGGGTGCAGTAAAAAATGTTGGGGGGATTAGGATGAGAGGTCAGCAGGGCAGAGAATAGGTTCAGCAGTCTTTAGGGTAGTGTTCAAGCGGTCAGCAGTCTTTAGCACAGTGTACAGGGGGTCAGAAGGTCAGAGGATAGGGTCAGAAGTTTTTAGGGCAGTGTACAGGGGGTCTGCAGGGCAGAGTATATGGTCAGAAGTTTGTAGGGCAGTGTACAGAGGCCATTAGTTTGTAGGGCAGTATACAGGGGTCAGCAGGGCAGAGGCCAGGAGGGCAGAGGCCAGGGGTCAGAAGGGCATTGTAGTGGGTCAGCAGCGTAGAGGACAGGGGTCAGTAGTAAGTGAGGCAGAGTTCAGGGATCAGTAGAAAGTGATGCAGAGGATAGATTTTGCCTAAGTGGGAGGGGCTTAAAGGGGTATGATTAAACAGAACCTGTGCCTCGTCGCTGTATACACTGCACACACATAACACAGTACTTGTACCCACAAAAAAATGCTACTTACTATTTCACAAGTCCCATGAATACACATAAACCTCAGAAAGAAGGATCATTTTTAAAAAACATAACCATTTCTATCACATATGCTTTTCTACACACAAAAGGTGATCATTTTGTCTGCCTGAGCCTACCGTAAAGAAGAACTCCATTAAAACCAGCAACTGTTGGGACAATGAACACCTTGGTCAGGACTATGTAATGTACAACATGATTAATAGAATGTAGGGGTCAGGAGAAATAACATACAAAGCAACATATAGAGTGTAGCACCAGGACAAGCCCACCTTTTCACATCAGATTCCCCCTTACATCAATAATCCCCATCAGCATCCTCAGAGTCCCCCCCTTACATTAGGGTCCCCAGAGTCACCCACCTTATATCAGGGTCCCCAGAACCCCCATATATCAAAGTCCTCCTTTACATCAGGATCCCCTCCTCCTTACATAAGGGTCTGATGAGCCCCCCTTAACATCAGGGTCCTCAAAGTCCTGCACTTGCATCAGGGTCCCCAAAGTCCCACACTTACATTGGGATTCCCATAGGTCCTACCTCCCCCCCTTTCATCAGGGACACCAGAATCCCCCCAAATCAGGGTCCCTAAATTCTCTCCCTTTACATCAGGGTACATTAGGATCCCTAGAGTCTCTCTACTAACATCAGGGTCCCCAGAGTTATCCCCACCTTACATCAGGTTCCCCACAGTCACCCCTCCTTACAAAAGGGTCCCCACAGTCACCCCCCTTACTTCAGGGTTCCTACAGTCACCCCTTTTCATCAAGGTCCCCAAAGTCACTCCCTCCTCCTTACATCACAGTCCCCAAAGTCACCCCCCTACCCAAGGGTCCCAACTGTTACCCCCCTTACATAAGGGCCCACAAAGTCACCCCCTTACATAAGGTACCCCAGAGCAACACCCCTTACATAAGAGTCCGCAGAGTCACCCTCTTACATCAGGGTACCTATAGTCCTCCTGTTTACATCAAGATCCCTAGAGTTGCCCACCCAACATTAAATCAGGGTCTGCAGTGTTTCTTTACCCCCCTTGCAATGCAGTGCACTGCTTTCCATTCTCAGTGCAGCCAGCAGCTACATGAGAATGCCAAGAGATCGGGCACTGGCCAAAGGTCTGGAGGAGGAAGTTCCCACTCCTCTCTAAATATTGGGGCAGAGAAAGCACTTGGTTGGTTGCTAGGATGGCGGGCAGTCCCAGCAACCAATGACTTCAGCTGACAGGTGGCCAAAAAAATTGATCTCTGTAAAATGGAGGTGATATAGCACACACATGCACCCCCCCGTCTCTGCCCCTTTGTGCTGTTGACAAGTGGCAATGGGCACTTGGACAGGATCCCCTAGGGGGTTCTGGACCCTGGTTTTGGGGTGGCAAACTAAAATCTTGGGGGCACAGCCCACCCCATCACCCCCCTAGCTCCGGCCATGACTAATTTTTGGGTTCAGATCTCTTCAGGCTTTACATTTCTGCAAAATTGTTCTGAAACGTACATATTTATACACAGAGTTACAAGGAGGGGGCAATTAAATATACACATTTATGTATAAAAGTTACTAGAATAGCAATTCTCACTTAAAACGGCAATCTTTTTGAGATATCCATTGAAGCAATGAAATACAACTAATAGCACTTCAAACTTGTCACTTCACTCAGTCCCCTTTTAAAGTGGTTGTATCCCCTTAATTGTAATTTTTTTTTTTTTTTACCTACACGTAAGCCTATAATAAGGCTTACTTGTAGGAAAAATTAATATCTCCTAAACCTAGTACGGTTTAGGAGACATTCATCTTGCATGCAGCCTCTGATGTCACCACACATGCGCAGTGATGTCCCGGCGAAGGCCCGGTGTATATCATCGGACCTTGCTGGAAACCTTGCCGGAAAGACAGGCTCCCGTGCACATGTGTGGGAGTGACGTCTCGCCGTTTCAGCCGCGAACCCGGAAGGATCTCCCGAGGGAAAATGTCAGCTCCTTCTGCAGAGAACGGGCAGCCCTGTCGGATTTTCGTTCTGAGGTAAGTATTTCATAATGAGCTCATAGCTCATTATGCTCTTGCCTTACAGGTTTTTTTTTTTTTATTTTAAGCATACAACCATTTAACTGGCCATCCTTTTGGTCAAAGGCTTGAGGAAAAGAGTTTTATTTTTTAGTGGTTAGAATATTAATTAAGATTATAGTGGCACATAAAATGTTTGTCTCTTTTTGGACCATTGTCCAGCCTTTTTAATTGTTTATGACTCTACTACTGGTGTATACATACAGTTGTAAAGCTGGATTCACTGGGGCTTGCTGCATGTTCACTGACATTTGCCCTATTTTTAATTAACTGAATGTGCTGTTTTTTTTCCTTGGTCATTGATATAAACTGTTATAATCAGGCTCCGCTGTGGAGAAAGGTTGAAATAGTCATCTAAGGTTCAAAATGTTAAAATCTGAAATGTTTATACTAAATAACTTATATAAAATGTAGCTAGAAAAGTGACTCTACTGGAACACTTTAAGCTAAAAAACATAATTAGACTGTGTCAAATGTATTTGTTTTTTTTTGTTATAAGCAATTTTAAGTTATTCTCTGGCATACCAAAATGTCCTAAAGTTCTGACAGTAATTCATTATCTTACACACATCACAATGTTGTTTAGGCTATTCTGTGGTGAACTAGCCATTTTCTTTCTGAATATTCCTATATATATATATATATATATATATATATATAGTAATACTTTAATACCTAAAAAGAAAAAAATAGAGTAGAGGAATGTATAGGTGTATGACTAGGTTGGTCCAATCTGTTTTAGTGATAAGGAAACATTGAAACTCTAGTGTCTACAATAGACAAAAAAAAAACCCTTTGGAATGATGTGGACACAACCAATTGTATAAAAAAGTATTCATGAATAGAGTTGAACAAACCCGAACTATAAAGTTCGGGTCCGTACCGAACTTTAGGGTGTTCGTGACCTGGACCCGAACCCGGACATTTGAAAAAAAGTTTGGGTTCGGGTATTTGATCGCGCATGTTGAATAGCTGCAGGGCAGTCAATCAACAAGCGTTTCACTGGTTTGCCCTTAGAAGCCATCACAGCCATGCCTACTAATGGCATGGCTGTGATTGGCCAGTGCATCATGTGACCCAGCCTCTTTATAAGCTGGAGTCACTTAGTGCTGCATGTCACATGCTCTCTGGGTAGTGTAGGGAGAGGATGCTGCCAGTGCTGTGAGGGACAGATTGCAGATAGATAGGTAGAGATTACTACTACTACTGCTTTTAGGGACAGATTGCAGATCTCATCCTGCATTACAGAACAAACTGATTGTGGACTAGGTAGAGATTACTACTACTACTGCTTTTAGGGACAGATTGCAGATCTCATCCTGCATTACAGAATGATCTGACTGGACTAGGTAGAGTCTACTGCTTAGAGGGACAGAGTATTGTTCTAAAATCATCTTCTAGTTCTATAGGGTCAGGTTCCTGCTGTTGCTGTAAGGGACAGATTATTGTTCTAAAATCATTTTGCAGCACTCTAGCACTTTCCAGGACTTTTTTACAGTCATTTTTGTGCTGAAAAGTTCGGGTCCCATTTGACTTCAATGGGGTTCGGGGTAAAGTTCGGGACTTTTTCCCGAAGTTCGGCCAAACCCACCAAACCCGAACATCCAGGTGTTCGCACAACTCTATTCATGAATTTATTACAAGTTAAATTTGTACATAAACATAAGACAGAAAAGTTATTATATGAAATATCAACATAAGGCTGATGGGCCGTAACTATTTGTTGTACTAAATTTTCACATGGCAGAATTCCATGGCCGTCCACGAGAGACAATGATGACTGGTCATAGGATATTCCAAACATGCAGACCTAGGTGGATGGCCACGGAATTCTGCCACATGCAAGTTTGGTACAACAAATAGTTACAGCCCATCGGCCTTGTGTTGATATTTCACATAATAACATTCCTGTCTTATGTTTATGTACAATTTTAACTTTGTGATAAATTCATTGATACTTTTTTATACTACAATTGGTTGTGTCCGCATCAATCCAAAGGGGTTTCTCTTTGTCTATTGTAGACACTAAAGTTTTAATGTTTCCTTACTTTAATACCTAGAGTTGTTTTTTTAGTATAATGTTCTGAAAGAGATAAGGGTAGCATCTTGTAAAAATAGGCTTACTATAAATAGTAGCAGGGGACCATGGCTCATATCTCATTAGGAACCCGTGAAGCAAAGGAGCATAGAGAAGACACAGCACAATGTTTTAAAAGACAAACAATAAAATAATACCTTTAAAGGAAGCAATAAAGCCTCTGACCAGAGTGCAGGGTCCAGAAGCACCTTGTCTTTCCCAGAGCTGGGGACAGATGGACCTGCGGAGCAGACAACTCCCAGTATGCCACCCAAAGGATTCTAGCTGGACAAGCATAGAGATACAGGCAGGAGTAAACAAAGTAGTACACAGCAGCTAGTAAAAGATTGATTAGGCAGAAGCAATGGGACACACAGACAGTGTGTGTCTCACTCAGACAGATGCACCCAGGGCCGGGACAAGGAGTGGGCAGGAGGGACGGCTGCCCTGGGCACTGTGGTATCATGTGAGATGGGGGGCACCACAAGGAGGTTGAGGGTTGAGGGGAGGGGATTTGTGTTGAGAAGGGGAATTTGGGAAGTGGCAAGGGGTAATAATTCTTCTAGGAAAGCAAATTTGCTGGTGATCCGGTGGGGTTTTGTGTTGGGAGGGAGGATGGGGGGGAAGAGGGTCTGTGCTAGAAGGGGGGAGTTGAGGGAGGGTTGTGTTTTGGG
>BLSH010524418.1:232779-245977 GCA_018402905.1 Glandirana rugosa | reverse complement strand
ACACGAGTGGGTAGGCAGTGGGTACGTAGGCACGAGTGAGTAGGCAGTGGATGCATGGGTGACGGATGGGTGAGTACGGATGGGTGAGCACAGATGCATGGGTGACGGATGAGTGAGCACGGATGCATGGGTGACGGATGGGTGAGCACAGATGCATGGGTGACGGATGGGAGGGCACGGATGGGTGAGCACGGACGCATGGGTGATGGATGGGTGAGCACAGATGCATGGGTGACAGATGGGTGAGCACGGATGTATGGGTGACGGATGGGTGAGCATGGGTGACGGATGTGTGGACACGGATGGGTGAGCACGAATGCATGGGTGATGGATGGGTGAGCATGGATGCATGGGTGGGCACGATTGGTGGGCATGGATGTACGGGTGACGGATGGGTGGGCATAGATGTATGGGTGACGGGTGGGTGGGTATGGATGTATGGGTGACGGATGGGTGGGCATGGATGAGGGTGCATGGGTGATGAGGGGTCCCTGCCTGGCACATAGCGGTGCTGTGGGCACTTCAGATCCTGCCCACAGCCCCGCTGCATCTCCTCTCTCCCCCCTCTCCTGTCACACTGCACCAATTGGTGCGGAGAGGGGAGAGACAAGCCTGCACTTCCGCCGGTTTGTTTACATGTGATGCTCCATCATTTGACGGAACGATCACATGGTAAACGGCCGCTCCAAGCGGCCATTTACCGTGATCCATGATGCGCCGGGTCTCACGGACCCTGCGGTCACGGATGCCCCCAGGTGCGAGCCCCCAGGGGGCGCGCGGGAGCGCGATTCTGAGAGGACGTTATAACACGTCCTCCCAGAACAATGAGTGCCACTTGCGGCCGTGTAATTACATTACACGGTCGGCAAGTGGTTAAAAAAGATACATATTTGGGGGGAACACCCTATCAAACGCATTGTGCTGATTGTAAGACCAACAGACAAAAAATGCATATTACAGCGCACACATAATACTTACTCCTGCCAAGCTGTTTAAAAGCATCTAAACGTATATAGCAAAAAATGCAAAAATACGGGGGTTTGGTCACACTGGCCATTCAGTGTGACCAAACCCTCATGTTTTTGCATTTTTTGCTATATACATTCAGATGCTTTTAAACAGCCTGGCGTAAGTAAGTATCATGTGTGCACTGTAATATGCATTTTTTTTTTTTTCAGTGCCTGAAATAGACCCCTGCTCTGTACATCCTACATGGCACCACAACCAAAGCAAACCATGCAAACATTTCAAAACATTTCAAAAAGCAACAGGGGTTATTGAGGATAGGAAAGAGAGATAAAGGTGGGGAAAAGAGTTTACAGGCAAGAAGCTTTATTGAAAGGACACATAAGGGAGAGTGGGTAAATATAAAATCTTCTTCAGACGTCCTCTTCCTCCTTAAAGTCCATAAGGTTATAGTCTGCGACAGTCCTCAATGGACATCCTCTCCCTCTGGTGGATGAGGTACTTTCTGGCACACCGCAAAGCATCCTTATGGGTAAATTCACACTATGTGCGTTAACAGACATTTTATTGCACTGTAAAATGTTTGTCACCACAAGGACACACAGGAAACAATTGTTTCCTATGATTCCTAGCAATGCTGCAGCCTGTGATGATAAAATGCAGATATGCTGCTCAGCCCACCATGCCGAATGACATGTCAATGTACAGAACTGCAGAGCATCATGCTCCTGTACACTGCTATGAATGAAGTGTACATTTTATACATTTCACATACAGCGTGTATAAAAAAAAAAAATCCCTACCGCAGCTGGGAAGTGAGAGCGAACAGAGCTGTAAAGCGCCGTGGCAGCTCTCTGTTTCAGTGTGAATTCACCTTTAACCACTTCAGCCCCGGAAGGATTTCCCACTTTAGGACCAGAGCACTTTTTGCGATTCGGCACTGCGTCGCTTTAACTGACAATTGCACGGTCGCAAACTAAATTTGCGTCCTTTTTTTCCCACAAATAGAGCTTTCTTTTGGTGGTATTTGATCCCCTCTGCGTGATTTCTGATAACCACTATAAACAAAAGAAGAGCGACAATTTTGCAAAAAACCCAAATTTCTTACTTTTTGCTAAAATACAAATCAAAAAAAAAAAAATATAAATAAACATTTTTTCTATCGGTTTTGTTCGATTTATATTCTTCCTCATATTTTTGGTAAAAAAAATTGCAATCGGCGTTTATTGATTGGTTGGGTGCGGGGGAGCCATCGCAGGTAGCCGGCGGTGATCGAGTCCGCCCTACCCACTCCCTGGCTCCCCCGAACACAGTGAGCGCACAAGCTCACAATGCTAGTTATCGCGGCCGTCGTCCTGTGACGGCGGTTCGCGATAACGAGCCACCTTGTCGCCGTCATGCTGCAGCGGGTGGTCGGCAAGTGGTTAAGTAACACATCCCAGCCAGGTGTCATTAATTAATTGTCCTTTGCAAATGCACCACAAAATATTCTATTCAGCACCCCAAAGTGGGTGATGGCTGCCTGCGGTAAAATGTCTTTGAGTTTTGATACCAGGGCTCTTAACAGATCCTGTGCAAAGGGGCAAAACATGTCATGAAAGTAGTATTGCTACTACCATTACTGGACTACCATTGAGAATACTTGTTTCCTGGCTGTAAACAAAGGCCAAATAAATGTTAGATTTTTTTTTGTTTATCTCCATACTTGTTAGTCGGTGAAGCCAAAGCAGCATTACAGCCAGTTGACCAGCTTTCTTAAAAGCAAAAATATAATGCAATTTGTATTTTAAGTAAAATGCAATGATCACGTGTCTTTTTCAACCTATGTAACTATGTAATCTGTTCTATAAGCCAACAGTTTTGTTTGTATAGTTTGGCCTAGGGGCATAAAATAATTATTTGCATCCCTATAACAACTATCTTAAATGAGGAATGAATACCTTGTTTTTTTTCATTCCTAACCTAAGATGTATACTGTACATTAAAATCCAGACTAGTCATCTGACTTTATTTAAATGCTTCCACTGGTCCCTGGCAGTTGTAACAGATATTACAGAATTCTAGCTTTACCATTCGTTGAGCTTCACACACTTGTACTTGAGCATTTTGAGCTGCAAACCTACTGAAAGGATAACCAAGTCTTATTGTTCATGCACTGTTTTTTTCTGTAGATGCTAGAGTGTGTCTGAACACTGTACATATTTTCATAAGCTTTTATTTAGGCCTCGTACACTAGTCATTTGCCCAACTCTTATAAGCTCCTTTTCTCCAAGCAGCTTAAAAAAACCGCCTAAAGTAGCAATATTATTTTTTCTGGCCATGTTACTGAATGAATGCTTAAGCTCTAAATGTGCCTAGTGTTTAGGTGCGTTTAGATGTGTTTAAATGCATTTAGGGAAGTCAAGTGTTTTTCTGCCTCTCCTGAAATTGCCAGTGATTTTTTTTTCTGCCTCTATCCAAACGCTCCTGCCTCTAAATGTCTGTAAACACCTATGTGTCCATGGACACATAAGCTAACATGGAGGGATGTATAGAGGCAGAAAAAAGTCAAATGTCCTTAAAAGTGGTATGTTTAATGCCCAGTGTGCATGAGGCCTTACATATTTTGGTTAAGTAATTATTTTAGTATAATGTGAAAAATGCTGCAAAACTGTATGACAAATTATATTTGCATCATATTTCTATTCTAACGTATTTGTTTACAAATGATTTATTTGCAAATATCAGATGCAATACAAAAAAGGGGTGACGAAGACCAAAATGTCCAATAACGTGGTAACAAAAAAGAAAAATACAGAATACTGTAACAACAATGAAGCACAATAAAATTATTGATCACATTTAGAGTACAAAAAAAACTATACGTTGTTAGCACCTTTAATCTCTTGTAAGTTCACCACAAAGTAAATTTTTGTATATTTCCTAATTATGATGTTGATAATTCAAAAGATCAGTTATGTCAAACCAGATTGCTCTTATGTTTTTATATCAGTTAATTTATGTTCCTAGCTTGCTTACCTGCTTGACCTGCCTTTGTCATACATATGCATTTTTTTTTGTTTATATAGGTCACTGTTTAGATTCTTTTTGGCTACTATGGAGGCAAATTGTTTAATAAAGTGGCTACTTTAAAATTCTTATGAGCTGTTCAGGTGTTAATGGAATAATGCTGTTCAGGTCTCTTAAGAAGTAAAAAGATAATGAAGCTGCACTTTGCGGTTTTCAGATGTGATAGAGTTTAAAAAGATAGTCATACTATGCAGTAGTAGGCATAAATTAAATGGACTAGCTGAAAGCTGCATTATGTAACCTCATGTATTCTAAAACTACATAATGCAGTTTTCAAATTAGGCTTGTGTCCAAATCTTTCACCACTTAATATACCAAACAGTATTCGTCTTGTAATGGACAGAGATGGTATCTACATAAAATAAAGCTGTCATTAGAAAAATATAAGGATTTCTTTTAAAATGCTGGTTCACTGGCTGTTATACTGTATGTTATACCGACTTTAACACCTTCTTACTCACTGGGGTTAATTTACTAAAGAAAAATAGGGTGTTCATTTTGCAAGGGAATTTTCCATTAGCTTAGAAAATGTGGTGAAAATACACTTGCCGGGAGAATAAAATAGACAGCATTTTACCATGTACATGATCAGATGAGGAAAGTCAGTAGAGCTTCTCTTGCAAAGTGAATTGTCTCTCCAAAGTGAGTTGTCTATTTGCCTTTAGTAATTTAACCCCATTGACAAATATGCAGATCAGGAAAGCTAAAGAAAAGACAGAAGCCTTTATGTACATACTTATTTCAGATCAGTCATATATTATATATTGAAACAAGAACATAAAAAATAATTATATGGGGAAATTTCAATCATAACAAGTTTTCTATTGTTTCAACCCTCCACAAAACCTTTTGGACTTCCACATTAACTACCCAGGTAATACTGTAAGATCTTTTTATCAATGTTTTCACATAAACTTCACACACCTTTCACCCAGGACTCACCTATTATTACATTGGATTATAGTACAAAAATTGATGAAACTTGGGTGACTGTGTGAATCTTGGGTGACTGTGTGAATCTTGGGTAAAAAAGGGATACAAAGACACACTATGGGGGTCATTTACTATACCGCGATTATGCCTTTGCGCAAATTTTAACGCGCAGAATCGCAAATTTGCGCTAATTAGCGCGAAAATGGAATTCACTAAAGCACTGAGGGAGAAAATAGTCCCAGAATCAAATTTACTATATCGCCCAAACAGCAGTGACTGACTAAAAAACTAGTCGTGGTAGAAGCAAGGGAATTGCACATGGAAATAATGTTTAGAGCATGATATGAATACCTAAATTGTTTTTAAAAATGTAGTATCTTGTTTAATGATGATCTGCTTTTAAATTGTTTAAAAAAGTGATATATAACCTGAAATATCATTGAAAGTCTGAAAAGAGCCAAATTCCCCCTTTTTTCCTGACTATTCATCAGCACAACTGAGCATGCTCAGACAAGAAAATTCCCTCATTTTAACTCCCATGCCTTTTTTAGAGGGCGGTATAGTAAATTCGCAAATTCGCACTTGTCTATAATGTCTTTTTGAGAAGGCAATTTCGCGTTGGCTAATATGCCTTCTTGAGAAGCCCAATGCAAGTTTTAGCCATTGATTCTAATGATACAATTGTAACTTCCCTAAAGAAATCCTTTTCATGTTGAGATGAAATGTATCTTTCGCTCAAACAAATTGTCCCTGCAACAATGTTGCTATTTCATCATCTAATTTGTTTTTAAAAATGTTACAATGTTCAATTTTCTCATGTTTTTCCCTGTCTTTTGCTTGTTGCTGTCCATCCCATAAAAATATTTTCCTAAACTCACACAGGTATTTTCACAAAGCACAAACAATAAATAATAATAAATAATAATAATAAATAATATAATAAATAATAACACTACATATAATAAATAATAATAATAAAAAAGCTGTTGCAATAATATCACTGGTTTACACTTCAAGTATCACCAAATAGCACAGAATAAACAACAGACTGATGTAATTCCACCACCTATATGTGCAAATAAATGCAGTATATGTGTATTTATGTATATTTATGTGTATGAGGTTTGCACACTTGGCAGACTGGTGGCTAACAGCTTAACGCTTCTACCTAGGACCATAGAGGTTCTGGATTTGCATCCTGAGAATATTACTTCATGTAGAGAGGTTTTCTATTATCATAACGCATGTTCTTACCAAAATTATGTCTACATGTAGTATTTATGTGTAGGAGGTTTCCACCACTATTGCAAATTGTGTCACATGTTTTCTATGGGCATGGACTATAATCAGCCTTAACATTTCCCATCCAGCAATTATTGCAGTTTCTTACCAAGGCAAATGCCCCAAAATGAGAGATGTTCTATAGCAGAATGCTCACAGTACTGAGCCATAACAAACCTTCAAAACAGATGGCATATGCCAGAAACAGGTTGTTCAATGGTTATCCAACCTTCCACAGCACATCTGCATTGGTTCATTTATTGCAACCCTGAGACTTAGGACTGTTTGACATCACAGCAATGGATGCTCCATGAATGTGGCTAAGGGCTTAGCACTTCTGCTGAACAAAGCTGGGGGTCATAGGTTCAAATCCCAAACATGCTATGTCCTGTAGAAAGGCTGCCAGCTCTTCCTGTGTTGTTAAACATAACTCATGTCCTTCCCCAGGTTTTATATAAATGTAGCATTTATGTGGACGAGGGTTCCACCACCATTGCAAATCTTGCACAATCTGCAATCTTGCCAAAAGTATTGGGACTCCTGCCTTTATACACACATGAACTTTAATAGCATCCCAGTCTTAGCCTGTAAGGTTCAAATTTGATTTAGTCAAGCCTTTACAGCTATAGCAGTGCAGGGAGCTTTTTTTCCCACACCAGAATCAGGTCGCATGGGTGTTCTCACTCCTGCGATCCGATTGCTATCGGAATCCACAGTTAGCACTGCGATCTATGAACCAATCTGAGGGTCTCATTAATATTGTACTGACACCCGCAGCGGTTCACAGAAGGCAGTGTGAACTGCCTGTGGGAGAGGTGCAATGCAGGAACCGGTGCTGAAATCATGCTGGTTCTTGCATCACACCAATGTGAACCTGGGCTAAGGCCGCTTTCATACTTGTGCGACCTGAAAGTAGCATGACTTTACCGCGATTTGTTGCAATTTTTTGACGTGATTTTGATGTGACTTGAAGCAATAGCTGTGTAATTCTGAGGTCTATCGACCTCGAGTTGCTTCAAAGTAGGACTACTTTGAAGTCGCACAGATATGAATGGTGCTCATTGGAAATTATCTTCAGGCCCCTTTCACACTTGTGTGACTTTTCCTGCGACTTGGGACTGCAAAGTCATATGACAAGCCGTTCCCCATGATTTTCAATGAGTATCATTAATTTCTCTGCGACTTCAAGTTGCAGTGACTTCAATGTAGTCCATGTGCTACTTTGGTCCGACTTTGATGCGACTTGAGGTCCATAGACCTCAGGATTACACAGCTATTGCTTCAAGTCACATCAAAATCACTGCAAAACATTGCAGCAAAACATTGCGGCAAATCGTTGTAAAAACACACAAATTTCAAGTCGCACAAGTGTGAAAGAATAACCCCTGTAAAACAACCCCACAACATAATCCCCCCTCCTGATTTGGACCAATGTACAAAGCAAGATCCATAAAGACATGGATGAGCGAGTTTGGGATGGAGGAACTTGACTGGCCTGCACAGAGTCCTGACCTCAACCTGATAGAACACCTTTGGGATGAATTAGAGCGGAGATTGCACGCCAGGCCTTCTCATCCAACATCAGTGCCTGACCTCACAAAAGTGCTCTGGGAAGAATGGTCAAAGATTCCCATAGACACTCCTAAACCTTGTGGACAGCCATCCCAGTAGAAGCTGTTATAGCTGCAAAGGACGGGCCAACTCAATTTTGAACCCTGCAGACTAGGACTGGGATGCCATTAAAGTTCATGTGCGTGTAAAGGCAGGCGTTTTGACAATATTGTGTGGGCTAACACATTTGCAAATTATAAGTGTCCTTGTTTATCAGGTGCAATCACTTTGAGTTAGGCAGACATGAAGAGACAGATTGAATGACACTGGTGGGCATGTACTTCCATTGGGCGTGTCGGTGTGCAATACAACCTATGTTATAAAATTGACTGCATTAGAGGAGGTTGGTTTGCCCTGCGAAGAGGCTGTGTTATTTGCTGTGGTTTTTGGAGGAGGGCTGATATTGTGCATAATGGCAAATGCCCCACTTTGGCTGTTCGATGAAATTCTTGTGCATTTTGTCCATCAAAAGTGTGGCTTTGCTGTCAGTGTTGTGTATTGTTGATGCTGACCGTGCATTCATGGTTTGGGAGCATCTGCTGACCTTCTACTCTTTGATCTCATTGCTTAATCATGTACACAGAAATGCATCTTCCAGCAATACCATCACCAATGTATGTGTGTGGAATGTGGGGAGGTGGGTGGTCATGTTTTGGAATATGCGTCTTTTTAATATTTTGTATTTTTTTTTTTTTTTAAGAATGACTGACTTTTTTTTGTAATTTGGTATAATCTTGCAGCTAAACATTTGTTGGTGGTTGGTGTCTGTTGAGAGTAGTTGTACTATGAAATGTGTAGTCTGCTAAACACTGTGAAATTAAAGCTATGTCCACTATAAGGCTTGGAAAAATTTTAGATTGTAAGCTCCTATGAGCAGGGCCATTAGATCGCAATTGCTAAATGTTTATCTAAATGTAAAACCTAATATACTAATGTCACTAAATGAATGTACATAATTGTGTTGCTGTGCAAATAAATGTAAATTCTGGAGCTATTTTTATTTATTTGTTTTGGGGGGAGCTGGGTTTGGGGAAGTGAACTGTCTTGCTAATGACAAAGTATGAGAAGGTGTAATCGTGGATTAAAAAAACAAACCTCTTCAGCACACCTGCAAGTAAATGATAAAGCATGTTTAAGTGGAGTCTTTCCTTTCAACAGGTCTGGAGGATTGCAGGTAAGTGTCGGTTCACGCTGCACTGTGCAAGATTGCGTCTGATTCACACCTCAGTACAAGTCTCAAGCGCTGTCCATGCGATTTCAGCCATACAGATAGGATGGCTGAATTTGCATTGCATTCAGACTGAACTCGCACAGGACCCCCTTTTTTTTTTTTTTCCTTTTCCTTCTTTTGGTCCACACCAGAATTGGATTGCATGGGTGCTCACGCCCATGCGATCAGATTAATGTCCGAAACTGTTGGTTTGCACTGTGATATGTGAGTTGAAAAGGGGGTGTCATATACAATGTATTGATGCTCCCAGCAGGTCACACATGGCAGTGTGAAATGCGATGCAGGAACCTGCAGTGGATTTGCAGGGTTCCCGTATTGCACAAGTGTGAACCGGAACTCCTAATGAATTTAGCTGGTGGATAGGCAGTGTTGTACGTGTCAAACTGAGCTTTTGCCATTCACCTGCCTATTACTAAAAAAAAAAAAATTGTGCTTGCGATCAAATATTCGCAAGCAAGTGTGGCTTTGGCCTCTGACCCAGGAATGTCATTGTGTTCACCCCGAAGTGCCTTTGCTGGCCAGGATCTTTATATAGGTGGATATAGCGAGGTTCCATTTCAGCAAAGAGGTGCTACTCATTTGATGGGTAAGTGTAGGAAATGAACTTGTGCTTACACCATGTGGGGGAGGATGTGGTAGCTATATTTGGTGGGGATAGGGTTAATTTATTCATGTGGGATCACCAAATATTCTCTTCCTGCCAGGGCAGCCATCAGAAATTTTGGAGCTTCTTAAACTGCTTTAGACCTGTCTGCTCTCACCCCCCTTCTGACCACCAACATTCCCCAGGGCCTTTCCCCTGCATCCACCCACATCCAGGGGTGTACGTTTATCGCAGCCCCAGTAGGAATTATACACCCTGTCACACTTACCGGGTGTAGCCTGCTAAGCATGACTCATTCAAGTGAAGTGTGCAATGCATACTAGTCTTTTTACTTAGAGAAGAACTTCCCCGAAATGGCTCACCAAAATGAATTCATACTGGATCTCTTATCCTTTGCTCTCAATAACAATTTTTTCCAATTTAATCAGCAGTACTACCAGCAGATTTCGGGGACCTCGATGGGGGCAGCCTGGGCGCCCGCATATGCCTGTCTCCATCTCGGCATGTGGGAAGAGATCGAGGTATACCCTCTGGCTGACTTCAGGAGATGTGTACATCTTTGGATACGCTATATTGATGATATCCTGATGATCTGGAAAGGAACCGTGATTGATCTGGAAAAATTCATGGACAATCTCAATGAAAATGGTCTGAATATCAGACTTACCTATAACTGGAATCATGAAAGCTTACCCTTCTTGGATCTGAATATTTCCAAGAAGGAGGGAGGTATTTGTACATCAACGTACCGTAAACCAACAGCAGCCAACACCCTGCTGAGGGCTGATAGCTTTCATCCCCAATCCCTGAAACAGGGAATTCCGATTGGGCAGTTCCTGCATATACGAAGGAATTGCTCAGATGATGGAGATTTCAAAAAGGAAGCCCATGCCATGTATGGCCGTTTCAGGGAAAGAGGCTATAGTCACAAGGCCCTAAGAAAAGCCAAAAAGAGAGCGATGGAATGCCAACGCCCCTCACTCCTTCTGGAGAAGAATGTAGGACATGAGGATGCAAAAGCGGTTGGTAAGGATCCGGTGCGATTCATTACTAATTTTGGCTCGCAATGGCCAAGGATTAGGGAAGTGTTGTCCAAACATTGGCCAACACTGATTAGATGTCCCGTTATAGCAGGAATAGTGGGAGACCACCCTCACATGGTTGCTAGGAGAGCTCCAAACCTTTCGGACCTCCTAACAAAGTCCGAATACTCCCCTACAAACACAAGGAGCACCTGGCTGTCTACCATACCACGTACCAAGGGCATGTTTCCTTGTGGTCATTGTCAGATCTGTAAATATGTTGAGAGAACCAAGGAGTTCACCGACGTAACTCAAAAAAAGGTTTACAGGATAAAAAGCCTGATAAACTGTGCCACTACAAAAGTAATCTATAGCCTCACATGTCCATGCAACAGGTGCTATATTGGAAAGACCAAACGACAACTGCGTATCCGTATCGGAGAACATCTGAATGACATTAGATGGAATGAGCCCAAAAGCCATATTGCGGAACACTATTCGATCTACCATGGAGGTAATCCCGATGGCACCAAGATCAAGGGCATCTACGCGTTAAACATTAGCAGTAGACAAGGTGATTTCGACAGGATCCTCTTGCAAAAAGAAAAATTCTGGATATATACTCTAGGGGTAATGATGCCAGCTGGGTTGAATAAAGAACTCAATTTGCAACCTTTTCTGGATGTCCCATGATTGGGCCTCTCTCGTGATCTACTAGAGATACCCACCATTGTTTGAACCCTCCCTTTCTGGTCCCTCGATCTCTTCCTTCCGTTAATAATAATAACGTTTATAATACTCTTTATAAATTTTATACGCACTCTGGAGATGGGAAACTCCTCTCCGCTTTGCTCTGCCCCTCCTGCCATATACTTTTGAATGGCATTGGGGCTGTTACGATAAAATAAATAACATGTATATGTAAACAACATAAAATATATGCAAAGAAGGTGATCATACTTCTGGTGAAGTCCTCTGTGGCTGATGTTATCAGCTCTTTCTCAGCCCCCTCTTTCCTTTACGCTGATTGTTTATTTGATATTTTTCTATGTACCCCTTTGTCTATTTAGCTCATTTTGTTGCACAATCACTTTACACTATTGTCCACCGCTCTTTTGTTCTGCCATGCACTTTAAATATAAGTGTTAACTAGATATGTCTTTGCTTGATTGCAATCACTTTGGGTGGACTCTGGATGCTCTTTAGCTCTCAGCACAGCAATAGCAATACCTGTGATTATTTGATCTCCATTATTTGATAGGACGGTAGGATGTATATATACACCCCCCGTCCACCAGGTGGTGCTAGTCCTGACGAAGCTGGTGATACCAGCGAAACGCGTAGACGGTCTGTGCTACACGCCAGCCCTCACATCCCCATGAGGTCCTGACCCCTGTTTGAGCCATTCGTCCCCGCCACGAGCATTGGAGCCGCCCGCCGGAGATCCATCGAAAGTGACCTGCCCCAACTATCGGAGCGCCTCTGTGGAACCTTGGGACCGACTCCAACCTACATCACCCGGATCGTCCCTGCATGTGTCTGGCCACCATCCGGATCAGTGAGTATGTGCCGCTGACGTGCGGACCCTCCCTTGACTTCCTTCCACTACAGCCGTCCCTGATCCACTCCCCGGTGCCAGCCCGCGCTGCGACCCTGGTGCCCTTCCAGGCAACACTTCGAGACTGCTGCAGCCCGGTGTCCGGCCTCCCTCCTCCACCATCCCGGCTTGCGCAGGTCCCCTCCGCAGTATCTGTGGTCACACTGCCCTCACCATCCTCACGGGGACTGCGCTCATCCCCACCTGCCTGTAGCCGACCCCCTCCTCCTTGTACTTTGGATTCTCTCCGGAGGTTGGGGGATTTTGCCATCATCAGTCAGGTTGTGGGCTACTCTGTTTGTGCCCTGGCTGCGGGCAGTCAGTCCGTAGCATGCCTCACTAGGCTATTGCTATCATCGGACTGATTTTTACCCCGGTGTTTTATTTACTGCTCTGTAGTGTTGAGCAAACCCGGACTGTAACGTTCGGGTCCGTACCGAACTTTCGAGTGTCCGTGGCACGGACCTGGACCCGGACATTTCAAAAATCGTTGGGGTTCGGTCCGGGGTTCTGCTATTTTACTCCACGTGTTGAGAAGCTGCAGGGCAGCCAATCAACAAGCGTTTCACTGGTTTGCCCTTAGAAGCCATCACAGCCATGCCTACTAATGGCATGGCTGTGATTGGCCAGTGCATCATGTGACCCAGCCTCTTTATAAGCTGGAGTCACAGTGCTGCAGTCACATGCTCCTTGGGTTAGTGTAGGGAAAGGAAGCTGAAAGCTTGAGGGAGAGATTTGAGACATTTTAAGACCTGATCCTGCATCCTGAGATAGATTACTTTACTACTGCTGTCTGTGCTGTTGCTCTGAGGACAGATAGCAGAAATTAGAGATTTCACATACCGCTGCTTTGAGTTGCAGATCAAGCTCTGCATAAAACAACA
>BLSH010524418.1:199021-216543 GCA_018402905.1 Glandirana rugosa | reverse complement strand
TCCCCGGTTTTAGGTAAAGTGTTCTAAACTATTTTCAGATGTGTGCAGAACAGATGTAATGTGTGAAGAACATCTGTTCTGGTGCAGAACAGATGTGTGTGAATAGCAGATGGGCAATCATTAGCGGCAATAATAAAAGTGACACAGACTATAAAAAGAAGTGTGAATAACAGATGTGCAATGATTGACGGTTTCATTTAAAGTGATACACAGACTTTAAAAAGAAGTGTGAATAACAGATGTGCAATGATTGACGGTTTCATTTAAAGTGACACAGACTTTAAAAAGAAGTGTGAATAACAGATGTGCAATGATTGACGGTTTGATTTAAAGTGACACACAGACTTGAAATAATTGTGCAGAAGAGATGTGCACTGATTCCCGGTTTCATTTAAAGTGACACACACATTTTGCAGAACAGTGATATGGGTACTCCCGGCTTATTTATACTTTTTTGACACAGTTTGAAGATGATTTTAGAACAGTTCTATGGCCTCTAATAATAATTAATACTTTTCAGACCCATTTTGAAGATGATGTCCATTTTTGCATTTTTTATGTTTTTATTTTTTTAAAAATATTTAAAGTTATTTCCCTGTCCCCATTTCTTTGTAGGGCACTTGTCCCACCCTTACCCCCATTTTCCTTCCTTTTGCAGACATCTAGGACCTTCCTGGGCTTTTTTACAGTCCGGGTTCGCTCAACTCTAATCATCAGTATATCTAATATATAATCATAACAATATGGAAACCCATGCACATAAAATCATGAAAATCATGTTAAGTAAATATTAAAATTAAAATGTAAAATGCTTATTTACATAAAATACACTGTAGTTTATTATCTAAAACTTAGATTAGGGAAGGGAAAATTATGACAAAAGTGAGCCGTAAATTTATTCAAATGGTTTTACTATGTTTCAAAAAGGAGTTATTTTGCAAAGTACTTTGTGCTTTGGAACAAGGGACAAAATCATTACCAATTAAAATGAATCAGCAGACAGGCAAGTTTGACAATTTTATCTTTGCTATCAGTATTCTACAATGCTATCAAACACAGGCACTACAGCTCATTAAGGGCATCAAAATGATCATTATTTTAGCCAAAAAAAAAAAAAGTGGCAGCACCTGAATAACTGGAAAAAAAACTGGAAAAGAATATTACATTTTCAGTACCATCTGTATAATGTTTTGCCTTCGATAGCACCTACATTTTGACTTCTGATTGCATGAAATGCTCTTTATTTTCTGTTTAATCTGTTGGTAATAGAATATGTAATTATAGGCCTAAACCTTTTCTACAACAGCAAAATAGCTTTTCTATGGGACCAATTTGCTTATTTGTTTGCCTGGCACTGATGCTCTGTTTCCGGGAGAAGAAAATGCCTGCTTTTAATTTCATACATAGGTGGAATGAATCATCTATCAAAACAACCTTCATGATTTCAATGTTTACGCTAATGCACCTAGTCAGCGAACTCCTTTTAATGTGCAACATTTATTCATTCAAGTGTCTTGAAACAATGATGAAAACAGACCTACAGGCAAGTGCTGCCACTTCAGTTCAGAGGATGGTACATGTACGTTTTGTTCTCAGAAACTTTACAGCCAGATTTCATTAAACAGTGTTTGTGATGGTCTTCATGATATATCATGGTACCCCAAATACATTTATAGAGGAGATCAGCTCTATGTCACCAGTAAAACAAAATAAAATTAAAATTAAATTTAAAGGAGGAAGATTAATACTCGCTTCTAAAAAAGGAGTCCTACAGTGGCCCGTAGTAATGTAGAGGCTGGTGAATGGAACCACAGTGCAGCAGGGGACCTCTTAAAAAGTGCCTGCAAAGAGGTCAGTATTAATCATCTTCTTTTGCAGTGTGAATTTTTTAAACATTATTTAGTGGCAGCAGAACTGCTTTTCAGTTCTAGTGGGGAAGCTGCTCTTCTAATTTCAGGCCTCTGAGTATAAAACAATCTATGGACAAAAAAAGTCTGCTTAGTGTACACAGAAAAAATACATACCTGTGCTAAAATTTCTCTTATGACCAGTCCTACACTGCTTTGCCACTGCAAATGTTACAGTGGACACCATGTCAATATGAGACATCAAGACACAAGGTGGGGGAGAGCTACTAGGTTCTGGTCTGGTTACTGACCTGCGTTAGAACAGAGAAAAAAATATACCGGTGCTCAAATCCCAATGGCTTGTATATGTATTTAAACTATCAGGTGTTAATGGGGTGTGACCACATATTAACATTACAAATTCTGGATGGATCCTCTGCACACTGCTAAACATCCTTTCCTGAAAACTAAGCAATGAAAAACAGGGATTTTTAGTTCACACATATTGCAATACATGGCCAGTATGGATTACTTTGACACAGTTGGCCAGCTTACGCATGTATTGCAATACGTGTGAACTAAATATCCCTGTTTTTCATTGCAAATGAAAATTGGAAAATGTGTATAGCAGTGTGCACAGGGTCCATCCAGAATTTGTAGTGCCTAGTGCACACATCTGCTTAGTGTACACTCATGACTACTATGGTTTTAATACAATGGTTTTTATTGTGTTTTAACAAAGAAGGTACAAACAGACCAATAACATTGATTCTACACTCTGCTTACAGTAGGGTTTTCATCATACTGATAATAATTCAATTTCAGGTACAAGCCGAGTTAGCCAAGTTTTATTAGGTATTACCTTCTTAAGTGTACGGTAGGTGTGTTGGACCCCATCCCAGACACCCCCATAGGAGCAAAACTGTATCCAGGGGGATGAGGGCAGCACAGCCGACCCAGTCTAAGATAACCTATTATCGAAATGACTAATATGATGCTATCAATCATAGAAACGAATAGTAATACTAATAAGTACACAAATTCATAACATGCGTAATCCTCAGTATGCACTGACAATGAACATATGCAGAGGGTATTTTAGGCTGCTACTTATCGCAGGTTGGTAAGATGACCTTGTGATGAGGGAAAAAGGAAAGAAGGTATAGGGGAGGGGGTGGGGGTAGGGCAGGCCAGTCACTGTAGAATAAGTATGTATTCAGACCTTAACTGTACATTTAGGGTTTGTTAATCAGGTATCCCATTTATCTCTAAATTACTCGTTAGTGAGGGTTGTAATTGCCAGTAACTTCTCCATCTCACATTGATGTTTGAGAGTGAGGATGGTATCACTAGGGGATGGTGCGTTGGAAGAGTTTCATGGCCTTGTAATTATAATTTTTGTTGCAAGTAGAAGTTGTACAATTACTACTCGGAGTTTGGGTTGGAACCTGTGGGCATTCATGTTAGGATGGCTAGTTCAGGGTTAGGGTTTATAGGTTGGTCGGAAATTATAAAAAAAATCTTGTTCCAGAATGATCTTAGAGATTTGCAAGACCACAATATATGGTATAGGGTACCAACTTATCTGCAGTTTCTCCAACATAGGGCCATTCGGGTTGGGTAAAACTTGGAGAGTTTGAATGGGGTAAGATACCAAGAGTGTATTACTTTTTGGAAATGTTCACAGTGATTCACACACCTGGTCGAGCTGTAAGTGGTGGAGAAAGCCTTTAACCAACAGACTTCTGATAAAGTCTTCCCCATCACTTCTTCCCATTTGGTAATGGTGGTAGTCCTGAAGAAGGGATTTTGTGCATGGTACATATTATAGAATAAGGAGATGCCTCTTAGTGGGGGTGTAGGTTTGTGGAAGTAGGTATATACTGATACCGGAATTTCTAAATATAGGGGTAGTGGATGTTTATGGAGGAATTTCGTAAGTAGTGAAATAGTGTTGTCGGTGGGAGATTGAACTGGGCAGACAAGAATTCAAAGGTGTGAAGTGACGCTTCTTGGTATAGGTTTTTTAGGAGAGTAAGGACTCTATTCTGCCATATGTGGATGTCAATGCAAGGTATAAAGTGATAGAGCACAGATATTGGGGTAGGAATTTTTGAATGTGGTCCACTAGGTGAAGATAGAGGGGGAGTTCCGACCACAACTTGGTTGAGATTTGTACTGTTGGGAAATTTGATTTGGGGGGGTGGGGCTCCCAGTTTAATAGCAAAGAGTGTTGTTTTAAGATCTTTACGTGGGAAAGCTGTGTCTTCTATAGAGGCCCACATTTTGTGTTTACAGGTGTTCCACCAGTGTTGAATTTGATCTAAGACACATGCCTTGTAGTAGGCCGTGACATTGGGCACTCCCATTCCCCCGTGTCTTCTGTCTCATCATAATAAGGGAACATCTTGGGGGTTTACGATTCCATATGTACTGGTTGAAACATTTTTGTACAGAGGAAAGAAAAGTCTGTGGTACTGGTATTATCAGGGTACAGAATAGAAATAAGAGTTTGGGCAAAATCAACATTTTCAATGTTGCTAATCTGCCAGCTATTGATAGTTTATGGGTTCTCAGGTGGGATAGTTGTTGGGGCAGTGAGTCTAGGATGGGTTTAAAGTTATGTTTATAGAGCTGTGAGGTGGGTGGGGTCAGTTGGATTCCTAAAAATATCATAAAATTGGGGGACCAAACAAAAGGAAACTGTTTTGTTAAACGGCTGGCAGGGAAGTTGGTATGTTTACACCTAATATTTGGGATTTGGTAGCATTTAGTTTATAATATGACATAGCACTGAATTCTGCCAGTAGTTTTTGCATCTCGATTAGCAAATTTCTCGGGATTAGACTGCATAAGCATGACATCATCTGCAAAAAGACTTATTTTGTATTCAGTGTCAGCTATTGTAAGACCTGTAATGTTGGGATGGGCTCGGAAGCTCTCTGCTAGCGGTTCCATCAGTAGCTTGAAGATAATAGGTGATAGGGGGCACCCTTGCCTCGTTCTATTAGCTATATGTATAGAGTTGGTGGTGAGGACTATCCCTGAGGGAGTGGAATAGAGGGATAATATGGCGTTTGGAAGCAGAGAAGGCATCCAGAGGGTCCCAGCCCACTTGGTTGGGGTGGATAAGGTATGGCAAGATTTTGTGCAGCCTAATTGCTAAGAGTTTGGCAAATATCTTCACATCTGCATTTAAAAGAGATATGATGGGCCTGTAGTTTGTTGGACAGGTGGTATCTTTGTTGGGTTTCGGTATAGTCGCAATCACAGCATTTAACATTTCTGGTGGGATTGAACCGGAGGAGGAACCAAGAACGAAGACGGACCGCAGGTATGGGGCAAGTTCCATGGAGAGATATTTGTAATATTCATTTGAAAAACCAACATCTCCAGGGGATTTGTGGTAGGGTAGTTTAGTAATTACTGAGCAGATTTCAGGAGTTGTGAAGGGTTGAGAAATAGATTGGAGTTGGTCGTCACTGAGGCTAGGAAGCTTGATTTTACTCAAAAATGTGTTAATGAGCGTAGGGGAGGGTTGGAGTGTAGAGACATCACTACGGAGGTCATATAGGGACAGTCTGCAAAGGCATTGGCTATATCCTTTGGGTTAAATAGAATATTTTTAGATCTAGGGTGTATAAGGGAATTTATTTTTTGCCGAATCTGTTTTGCTTTAACTCTTTCATCTAGCCAAGCTCCTGCCTTATTGTGGAGGCCATAGTAGTAGTAGAAATTTGAGATGCTTTTCTTGTTTATATAGGAGCAAAGCTCTTCATTTTTGTCTGTCTTAGAGAATGGCTCGTGCTTAAGCAGGATTTCGAGTTGGTTTTTTTCTCTTGTTCTTTTAGGGAGATAGAATGGAGTATATTTTCAATCTGTTTGCACCTCTGTTTCTCGACAGAGGAAGCCAGTTTGATTAATACCCCCTCATATAGACCTTGCAGGTGCTCCACAAGGAAAAACTATTTGATTTCAGGTGTATCATTATATACAAAAAAGTTATGATGTTCCGGTATGATCAATTGGTACAATCTCTTGTCCTCCAAAAGTGAGGTGTTCAGTCTCCACCTCAGAGGGGGAGAATTACGAAATTATTCATCGAATTCTAGCATGATAGAAGCAGCTTAGTGGTGCGGCCAAGTGATTCCGCACGCAGAACATTTTGCAGAGGTCCTTTCATCATAAAAAAGAGTCAATGCGGGAATAGGAAGAATGTGCTGCAGACAGATAGGTGAAATCCTTCTCAGATTCATGAAAACAACGCCATATGTCATATAGTTCAAAATTATGTAGTAGGGGAACAATGGAGTTGTTCGGTCTTCTGGTAGGAGTAGTGGAGTCTATGTTGGGGTGTAGAGTTGTATTAAAGTCCCTGCCGATGAGAAGAGTTCCTTGTATTAACTCCATTACTTTAGTGAGCAGCAGAGTTAGGAAATTTCTCTGTTTGGCATGTGGAGCGTATAGGTTAACTAATGTAAAAACTGCTTGATTTCTTTCACAGATAAGGATGGTGTATCGCCCTTGAGGATCCTGTATAGTTTGAATAAGGTGGAATATCAGATAGTCTCTAATAGCAATAAAAACTCTGCAGGTCTTTTTGAGGCCATTGGCCATGTACAAGTGGGGAAAATGTGGGAAGTGGACTCGAGGGCATTTGTGGGCAGCAAAATGGGACTCTTGGGTAAAGATTGTGTCAGCATTAAGTGATCGTGCTTCTTTCAACAATGCTGCTCATTTAAAAGGGCTATTGAGGCCCTTAGAGTTTATAGATATTACCTTTAGAGGCATGGCAAAGATGGATGGTAGCCGAGGAGTTGTGGAAAATGGATCTTATGTTGTAAAGGATGTGAGGAGAGCAGGACATGTCATGTAGAGGAGTCGGTGAACGATGTTTGGTGATTAGCACTTGCTCATCAGCTGATTTGATTGGAGATTCTTTGGGATTGTAGAGCAGTTGAGAGAGCACATTCTGTAGTCCATGTCCTTGTCTGGTAGTCTTAGCATCAGAGGTGACTATGTGAGAGGTAGGTAGGAAGAAGGGGATCAAACAAGGGAAAAACAGAACCAACATATGTAAGAAACACCTGTCAGAACACAGGCACAATGGGCAGCCAAAGCTGCTGTAGAATATTGGGGGGTATGTCTAATTACGAGTGTTCTACTCTGGGCTAGAGGTAATCAAAGAAACAGAGAACCAAAACTGAGCCTTGAGACTCCCAGCCTCACGCTAATGGAGAGCTATCTACACACGTTTAGTATTTTGGTTTACATTCACTTTAAGCCTCAAAAACCAGCTTGGCTTGCTGCTGATACTGCTGCATATCTCTTCCAGAACTTCCCAGAAAACATTTTTTTGTAACTGGTCATGTACAGTTTTAGAATATTTGTTAGGCTGTAAGATCATACAGAAACGAAATATTGACTAAATAGGGGATAGGATTGTAAGGCTCCTTTTACATTTTTAATATAGTACCATTCCACATAATTTATTCAAATAAGGTACCTGTAGTTGTCCTGCTATTATGGCCCCGGCTACATTAGTACACTCTAATGCCACCATTTTTGAACAAATATACTAGTGTACTTTGTATATACTCTCTTATACGCAGTGGGGTTGATTTGCTAAAACTGAAGAGTGCAAAATCTGGTGCAGCTGTGCATGGTAGCCAGTCAGCTTTTAACTTCAGCTACTTCAGTTAAGCTTTGGCAATAAAACCTGGAAGCTGATTGGTTTTTATGAAGAGCTGCTCCAGATTTTTCACTCTTCAGTTTTAGTAAATCAATCCTTGTGTATCACCAATGGCAATGTAAGAGTGAGTCTTTCTCACAGCTTGTGGATATGTGTCAACATGTGTCAGAATAGTTGCCTGTAACCGTTGTCCGATAAACCTTTTCATGCTGGCTTTCTGCCACTCGCCTTGCAGTGTTATATAAGCTGTCATGTTGTTAAGAGTTTTCTGCCATCTGCAGTTTAGCTCCAGAGTGTTAAAGTGATGTGCATGGGATGTGAAAGAGATGGAGCCTTGCAGAGACCTCTTGAGTTTTAAGAATCTGGGCTTACCCTGTGGGCAAATTCAGTGTAGCAGTGTTGCTACTGTCAGCATATGGAGGCACAAAGAACTGGGAAAAATGAAGTGTAAATGATGTGCACAGAATAAGCCTAATGCAATGATATGATTACTGTAAAAATTATATTTCTCAATAATATTATTTCCAACATTTTTCTACACTTTTTGTGTAACTGAAGGATTAAAAAACAAACTGTTTTGCAGCTGCCCAAATAACTTTCTATGTATGTTTTTAATGGTAAGTTATTTTGTAAAATGTGGTTATTACCTAGCAATGTTTTACATTTGAAATTGCCTAAAGTTCATCCACATGGGACAACAGTACAATTTCAGTGGCTACTGTGTAAAGCAGCACATGTGAGATAGTACAGTGTATCATTATACAATATCATTGCACAGAGCAGGTACGCATAACCTTTTTTTTTTTTAGTTTAGCAAAAATAAGCCTCTATTATCACTTTAATTTAAAAAATGGTAACGGTTGCATAAAAAGGCAGCACAAATATAACACATGTGCCTAGGACAGCATGAGCTATACATATGACCCTGCTTTTATTACAAAGTTACAAAGTTTGTAATAATAAATTATGACAATTATTGCCTTCTACTCAAGGTCATGTTAACCACTTCAGCCCCGGAAGGATTTCCCACGTTAGGACCAGAGCACTTTTTGCGATTCGGCACTGCGTCGCTTTAACTGACAATTGCGTGGTCGTGCGACATTGTACCCAAACTTAATTTGAGTCCTTTTTTTCCCACAAATAGAGCTTTATTTTGGTGGTATTTGATCACCTTTACGTCATTTCTGATCGCCACTATAAACAAAAAAAGTGCGTCAATTTTGCAAAAAAAAGAACTGTTTTTCTTACTTTTTGCTAAAATACATATACAAAAAAAAAATGTAAAAAAATGTTTTTTTTTCATCGGTTTTGGCTGATTTATATTCTTCCTCATATTTTTTGAAAAAAAAATCGCAATCGCCGTTTATTGAATGGTTTGCGCAAAAGTGGCCGTGTATACGGATTATGAGAATTAATTTCTGGGGTTTTTTATTTTTTTATTTTTTACTAGTAATGGCGACGATCTGCGATTTTTAGCGGTACTGCGATATTGCAGCCGACATGCCGGACCATTTTGACTTTTTTGGGACCAATGAAATTTATACAGTGACCAGAAATTTAAATATCCACTGATTACTGTATAAATGCCATTGGCAGTGAAGGCGTTAACCTGCAGCAGGAGATCTAGGGGTTAACTGTGTTCCCTAGGCGTGTTCTAACTGTGGGGGGGGGCTGGGCTGTTATGGGCATAAGAGATCTAACTGATCCCAGTGACAGGGATCAGTAGATCTCCTATGTCCCCACTGACAGAGTGGGGAACCGCCGTGTTTACATCGGCGGTTCCCCGTTCTTGTGCTGTGGCCGCTCATCGCGGCTCGCCAGCGTACATCGGGTCCGCCCAAGCCTCACGCACACGCCCCCTAGCAGCCACTCCGCAAATCGCCGTTTATTTACGGCGATTCGCGGGGCACATCCACACTGCCGCAGTAAATATACTGTGCGTAGTGTGGTTAAACAAACAATACCACTGTTCCAATACAATAAAAACCTAAAATATTAATATTATCATATAACCAACAGGAAGCATTCAAACATTGCTCTAGAATTAAGTGCTTAGGTTAAAGATGAGTGGTTTATTCCACCATTTATTAAAAAGAAAAGGACTATCATTTGTCTTCAGCCTCAATTTAGAAATGGTAGGATTCTGAATGCAAACTGGCGGTTCTTGTTCATGTTTGCACACATTGTGGTTTACTAAAGGCAAATGGGCTGTTCAATTTGCACTTTAGTGAATGGCTTTTCTGAAAACCATCATCAAATCATGTCCAAAGAAAAATATTTTTTCTTCATGCATGTGACAGGGTATTCTTTGCACAATTGCATTTCCACTGCATTCATACACCAATAGGAAAAATCCCCTTCCAAAGTGAAAACTTTATTGCAAAGTTAACAGTCTATTTGCCTTTAGTAAATCAACCCCATTTCCATATACTCACCATATATGCAAAAACCGAGCCTCCTCACTCGACTATATACAATCCAATCATTAGATCTTTCAGTAGAATACTTAGACTGTTTGAGGTTTAGTTACTAAAGCTGGAAAGTGCAACATCAGGCTCACTTCTGCATAGAAACCAACCAGGTTTTATTGCCAAAGCATAATTGTACAAGCTGAGGTTAGAAGCTGAGTGGCTACCATGCACAGCTGCATCAGATTCTGAGTGTTCCAGTTTTAGTAAATCTACCCCTTTGGGACTAAAACGAAAACCCCATTCTCTGTATGTATGTATGTATGTATCTATGTATCTATCTATAATTCCAAAGAGTCACCCATTCCAAAAATTCCTTGCTTATGGCACCAATTTCTTTGTTGTCATTACAAGCATGTTTATGGAGCACACAACAGTTTCAACTCTCGTGGCTCTTTATCTGCACCTGACAAAGAGCCTTGAAACTGTTGTGTGTTTCATGAAGATGCTTGTAGAACTTTTGGAGTGTGGCTACTCTTTGAAACTATATATAACTTGAACTTTCATTCAATGTTGTGAATGTTCCATGTTATCTGAATGACATTCAAATGTATAATGACAATGGAACATTGCACTCTAAAAGTTCTGCAATTACCTTTTTGCTAAAGGTCATTGTGTTTGTATGGGTTTTATACATTATATATTTCATCTTCTTAGCTACCATATTTAATGCTACTTTATATCATGTCTTGATTTTAGTTATTCTCTAAATAGTGCATATCAAATGTAAATGTAAAAAAATAGGGCATTGATGGTTCATTAAGATGCCATTTCCTTTAAAATCCTGATAAAAAATAGCTTTATTAAACAAATGCATACAATGGTTTACATTTTCATATCCAGAGACAACAATTTAGCAAGCAAACTCTATGAACCCCAGTATTTAGTAATCAGTGAAACCAAACAATTCCTTTAGCTGATAATAAGATGTGCACAGTGGCAGGGAAGTATTTTCACTGCTTCCTACACAAGTGTTTCTGCTAATGTATGTGTGGTACCTGGCATATCTTACTTGAATATTCCACTTGAGATGATGCTGGAGCATTTCAATGGGAGTGAGATCAGGACTCTGGGCCATTTTACAATACAGAAATTCTCACACTTGAGCGTGCTTTTGATAACTACCCATGCATTTTGGAAATTTGTTATGTTGTATGCCCTGATATTTAATTGTACGTATTCTTGATACAAATAAGAAATTCCTTATTAGAATTAAAGTATAACTAAAGGCAAAACAGTCATTTAGTTGTGGATAGAGTGGAGAGGGATTAGAATGCTTGTCATTTTTTATTGCTGTCAGTGCCCCCATTAGGGATATTCATTGTCTTTATATGTCCTGGCCTGAAAGTGAAAGTAAAAGAAAATCCTAAATGTTGGGTTGCTCCCGGAAAAGTAATAGAGGGAAAATGTTCCAATGGGAACACTAGTTCTGGTGACCTGGGGGTCCCCAAGGAATTTCTTTAATTTGCAAGGATTTCCTCTCTCTTCCTGTTTGGCTATGGGACAGGAAGTGAAGGGAAATCTCCCCAATGGAACACAAATGGTGAAAAAAAAACCTGACAGTGGTATAACCCTCCCTTACTGTATCCAAAATGAAAAAAAAAAAAGTTTTGCCTATCGTTCTACTTTAACTTTAAATAAATTAAATTAGAATTAAATGGTTGTTCTATTCTACTCCCTTTAAAATATTTGGTCAATAGGTTTTTTTGTATAAACCAATAGTTTTAGTATAATCGTATAGTTTCAGTATATAATCATGCAGTTTCAGCATAAACTAGCTTGTATCCAATGCGTTTTCTTGGCAGAGGTACAAAAGTATGTTACTATTTCCTTTTTATCCAGTGCAGCATGTCTAGTCTGATCTTTCTTTTATGACCTGTCTGCCTCGGGTAGGCCAATAGGATATAGATCACAGCTTCACCAATATAAACATTTCAATTGACTTTGACAACAGTTGAAAATAGGTAGGAGTTTTGCAAAGTGAAAAACATTTATGTGAAGACTGACAGCTTGCCTAATAAGCAAACAATGTTCAAGTAATTGACCGTCATGATTATAATATTCTCTGTCATTCTTTTGCAGCACATTTTTAAGGATTGTGCATGCTTTGGAAAACGATGGTGTGAAGAACAGGAATTAGATGTATAAAGTTGGGTCACGGAGGAAATACAAACAGAACAGGCAGACAGCTACTTGACATGGATTGATTCTACTTGTAGATAGATAGATGTGAAGTTTGACAGACTTGAAATATTCAACTTTTTCGATGTCAGAATAAAGCAGCCTGAGGTTTAAGGAACAGAAATAGTCTGTATGTTACAACCCAGGCGGCTTTTCACAAGCTCTCCTCTACTACAGGAACTGCATCTCATTTGTGTTGCTGTGATATAAAAGCAGCATGTAATGCGCCAGTAGTGACATTTTCTGAAAGAATATGCTGCAGTGTGCACAAGACGAGCATTCCAAGTGAAAAAATGTTTCATAGGTAATGTTACGCACTTTATGATTTTAACATTAAGCAGATAATGCATTATTCAGATGCAGGAGAATAAATGGTTCTGATCAACATTCTGGTATGTTCAGGCTACTGTCAGCTCATAGCCAGTGCTTGCATTGTCTCTGAGAACTAGGCTCAAGCTACTGGAATCAGTCCTATTACTGTTTATATTTTTATTTATTTATTTTTTAATATAAAATGAGAACAGTCAAATATATGATCTCCCCTCTGAGCTAAACAGGATTTTGCATCTGCCAGTGTAAAAATGTCCAGCAATTTATGATGGTTGAAAGCTCCAATTAATCATACATATGGAAAATATTCCTCTTTCCAACACTTCTGCCAGTATGAGTGTAACAATTAGATATATAATAGGAAAAAGTAGCAATATTTCCAATCCTGGCAGACCTGAACTGGAAATATTTAAAGCTTGTTACATGATGCAATTCAGATATTTCTTTATCACCAGACTAAATAAATACATAAATAGTATGTGATTTGCCTCTGTAAAAAAATAAAAATGAAAAAGCAATGGGATTAGAGTTTTTTTTAACACATACAATCACATACTCTTCAAGATTGCATAAACATTTCAAGACTGGAGGTCTGGGACAGACAAGTGAGTTAGAGGTCAGGGAGTACTGCTCAGCTTTAAAGTCATTCTAAAGGCAAAAGGTTTTTTTTTTACCTTAATGCATTAAGGTAAAAAAACCTTGTGGGAGCAGCTACCCCTCCAGGCCCCCCCCCCCCATATTTACCTGAGCCCTAACTCGATCCAACAATGTGCATGAGAACAGCAGCTCTTCCAGGTCTCTCTCTCTCCTCATTGGCTCACACAGCAGCGATGGAAGCTGTTGGCTTCTGCTGCTGTCAATCACAGCCAGTGAGCCAATTAGGATAAGCGGTGGGCGGGGCCAATCCATGCTCCATGTGTGAATGGGCAATGTCTATTCACAGGAGCACGGCTCAGGAGCGAGCCTGATTGAGTGTCCCCATAGTAAGAGGCTTGCTATTGGGGGCACTCAGCAGAGGGAAGGAGCCAGAACTGCCAGTGGGGTCCCAAAAAGAAAAGGATCAGGGCTGCTCTGTGCAAAAACCATTAAGTAAACTGCTTATTTGTGTCCAGGGTACTGGATACAGTAGTTTTAATTACCTGATCCTCTCCTCCCTCAGATTTCTCCATGCTGCTAGATCAGTCCTTTCAGCCTGTAATCTGATGACCTAAGATCCAGTGAAGTCATCAAGACTGATGTACAGTTTATAGCTTGGGGAGCTGAGGACCAGGTGAGTAAAAGTGCTTTTGCCATAGCCTAAATGAGCAGTTAACCCTTGCAGTGCTCGGGAAGCCCCATTGCAAGAAAGAACTTTTACTTCCCGGAGTCCAGCTTTAATATATGGTAGGAGAGAGTTTCAGATAACATGTATTTCTCCAGCAGGCAGATATGTAATTTGCATCACAGTAGGGAATTCAGCTGGTTCTTCTATAATGCAACAAACTAGAACGATGGATGATTTAGAGCATAAAATGTATTTTCAAAAAAACATTCAGTACAGGTGTTGACCCAAACATATTGTTTCATCATCTACACAATGCACCCATCTCAGGTACAAATGTTACACCAGATTAGTTATTGGTATGAAATGTGCTAAAAAATACTACCTACTAAAGCAAAATAGATACACTATATTGTCAAAAGTATTGGGACACCTGCCTTTATACACACGTGAACTTTAATTGCATCCCAGTCTTGGCCCGTAGGGTTCAATATTGGGGTTGTTTAAACAACAAAAATGCAAGGGTGCAAGGGTTTTGCACAAAGCATCCCGATCTTCCTTTTCTAGGGTCCCCCGGCATCGCTCCTCCTCTTCTTTGGGGTGCCCCTTCGGAGAGGCCCTTTCCACGGGGGTCCCATGCAGGCACGCTCCTGAATCCTGCTGCTATGTCCGTTGACACAGACAGCAGGACTCTGCCCCACCCTCGGCTCCCTCAGCTTGTTCAATCAAGCTTTGACAATAAAACCTTGAAGCTGATTGGTTTCTGTGTGGAGCTGCACCAAATATTGCACTTTCAAGCTTTAGTTAATCATCCCCTCCCACATCTATATGTGTGTATATGTGCCTGTGTATGTATGTGTGTGTGTATATGTGTCTGTGTGTATATGTTTGTGTGTGTGCATATATGTGTGTATATATATGTGTGTGTGTGTATATATGTGTTTGTGTGTGTGCTTCTTTCTGCTGCCCCCTGTGTGCTGTCCAGCCCCCCTGTACTTTTTCCTGGCCCACATGCTCTTTCATGGCCTCTCCCCTTGTCCCCACAGATCCATAGGGTCCCCCCCTCCCCTCTCCTGCCGGCTGCTGCAGGGTGAAGCCTTTTCTGAATGGCAAGTCAGTGATCCATAGCGATCACTGACTCTGTCTATTCATAACTGAAACATACTAACTCTATTTACTATGTTTCCATTTGTGAATGAAGGCTATTCCTGTATATTTATTCGGTACAGTTGCGGCTGCAGAGACAGCGGCGGCTGGTGTGGGAGGGGCGCTGGGGCGCCTCCTCCCAGCTGGCAAAAGAAGAAAAAAAAAAAGTCAACCCCGCCCACCTGCAGGTGGCGCCGGTACATTGACTTTTTTTTTTTTTTTTTCGGCTCCTTGGCTGTCACATGACAGCCAAGTAGTGAGCCTATTGGCCGGCCATTAAAAGCTATCAGTGTGCGCTGAGCAGGCGCACACTCATAGCTTGATTGGCTGCCCTGAGCCTCCGCTCAGGGTGATTGGATGCCTAGCCGGGGGCGGGTCACTGTGGGAGCGGACGTGACTTCCGCTCCCACAGAGACCATGAGCAGGGCCGGCGCCAGCATAAGGCAGGCAAAGCAGCCGCCTTAGGGCGCCAGGAGAGGGGGGCGCCAAAACCAGGGGTTACCCGACCCCAAGGTGTGCTTATACTGGCGTGGCGGATGGCCGTCCTTGCTCGCACCTGCACGCACACACTGCCACAGGCGGCATAGGAAGCACAGCCCCGGCCGGGTGCTTTTAACTTCGCCTGCTCTCCTCACTAAAGAATCAATTTGTGGGCCGACCCTGCCTACTGTCTGCACTCCTCCTCCTCTGCCAGCTGCAGCGCAGACAGAGACTGCAAGTGACAGATAGACACCCCTATCGCGCCGCCTCTCTGTTTTCCCAGCTTCCGATCTCTTCAGGATTGCTGGACGCTGGATTAGGAAAAGAAAATCCTCCCACCTGGGAGGCTGCAGCGAGGATCACCAAAAACACACACAGAGCGTGTGAGAGGAGAGGGAGCCCAGGGAGGAGCCTGGAGCCGAGTGAGGTGAGGGGGAGGGGCCAAGACCATCAGAAGGCCTGGGAGGAGCACGAATGGTGGTGCACTGTGCACATGAAGATTTTTATCTCCTATCCCATCTATGTGAAAGGTAGGGCAAGAAAAGTGTATTGTACCAGCCCTGCCCATGTGCCATGTTATGGTGCAGTCTGGGTCTGATAATCTCATGTGATGTGCCATGATGTTATCATGTATCATACATGATACATGGCACATGGGGTTGTCAGAGACTGCAGGCATGATGGCACATGGGATTGTCAGATTGCATATTTTATGTATGCAGTCTCATTCTGACAACTCCATGTGCCATCATTCTCGCAGTCTCTGACAATCCCATGTGCCATCATAACCGTCACTTGTGCCATGCCCGCAGTCTCTGACTGTCTCTTATGCCATGTATGTAGTCTCTGATCATCTCTTTTGCCATGCCCGCAGTCTCTGACCGTCTCTTGTGCCATGCCCGTAGTCTCTGAATGTCTCTTGTGCCATGCCCGCAGTCTCTGACTGTCTCTTGTGCCATGCCCACAGTCTCTGAATGTCTCTTGTGTCATGCCCACAGTCTCTGACCGTCTCTTGTTCCATGCCTGCAGTCTATGGCCGTCTCTTGTGCCATGTATGTAGTCTCTGATCATCTCTTGTGCCATGCCCACAGTCTCTGAATGTCTCTTGTGCCATGTATGCAGTTTCTGATCATCTCTTGGGCCATGCCTGCAGTCTCCGACTGTCTCTTGTGACATGCCCCCAGTCTCTGCCTGTCTCTTGTGCCATGCCCCCAGTCTCTGACTGTCTCATGTGCAATGTATGCAGTCTCTGACCATCCCTTGTGCCATGTATGCAGTCTCTGAGAGTCCCTGGTGCCATGTCTGCAGTCTCTGATTGCCTTTTGTGCCATGTCTGCAGTCTCTGATTGTCTTTTGTGTCATGTCTGCAGTCTCTGATTGTCTCTTGTGCCACGTATGCAGTCTCTGACCATTTTGAGATTTTTTGGTGTGTTTCTTTTAATTTTTTTCTGTAAGTTAAACACTCTAAACACTAGAACCACTACAGCTTTATGGGAAAAAAAATAGAGTATATGCCATTTAGGGGGGGGGGGGGGGGCACCAAAATGCACCTTCGCCTGTGTAGAGAAAAATCCTTGCACCGGCCCTGACCATGAGCGCCCGGGGACAGATGAAGGGGGACAGCCGCTCTCCGTGTGCCGAATCTCTGCAGACTCCAGCGCGCTCTCGCATGCCGACTCTCTGCAACAGACCTGCCTGCTGGATGGGGTAAGTGCGGAGGGGGGAACGACTCTGACATGTACCCCACCTGTGTCACTGGCTGCAAACTGACCCTCCTGTGTTACTGCCTGCAAACTGCCCCCACCTCTGTCACTGGCTGCAAACTGCCCCCACCTCTGTCACTGGCTGCAAACTGCCCCACCTGTGTCACTGGCTGCATAACTGCCCCCACCTGTGTCACTGGCTACATAACTGCCACACCTGTGTCACTGGCTGCAAAATGCCCCACCTGTGTCACTGGCTGCAAACTGCCCCACCTGTGTCACTGGCTGCATAACTGCCCCCACTTGTGTCACTGGCTGCAAACTGCCCCTCCTGTGTTACTGCCTGCAAACTACGTCCGTCATTGTGTCCTCCCCGTCAAACGTCCGTCATTGTGTCCTCCCCGTCAAACGTCG
>BLSH010524418.1:96465-113564 GCA_018402905.1 Glandirana rugosa | reverse complement strand
AAAATATATAAAAAAAAAAATGTAATTGGAACAACAAACTGATACTGATATTGTCTACCTCCTCCAGGTTGTAGTCTGACTCTCCGTAGAGTCTTAGGTAAAGGGGTCTGGTTTAATTCGGTAATGAACTCCTTTAAAAATTGTCACAGGAACTTTCCTTACATCTATGTGGGTATGTATACCTTTCTCGGGTGTCCCGGGAGTCTGGGTTTCCAGGCCTCTTGCGGGGTGACTCTCTATAATAAACGACAGTTAGGTCAAAATGTGATTTTCTCCTTTAGGAACGGTTTCGCTCTGAATTACTAGTACATCTTGATTTACCGCTATTGTATTTTGAGAAAGTTCTGAACAGTGGTTAGTGGGATTTGTTATCTTCCCGTTTGTATCCTAGCTCCTTCTCTTTCAGGGTCTCCAACAGAGGTCTCAGAGCCCTTCTATTGTTTAGGGTGATTGGTGACAAGTCTTGAAAGAGTTTTATGTTATCGCCATTTAGTTCTACATGATCATTAAGTCTCGCTTTGGCAAGGATTTCCTCTTTTAGTGTAAAACTGGATTGACAGCAAATAATATCTCTCAGTGGGGCGTTCTCCGGACCTTTGGGTCTGAGGGCCCTGTGGGCTCTTTCCATATGTATGGGTGTATCTACATTCCTTTCAAGGACACTGTTAAAAATTTCCTCAAGTAATGGCTTAATTTGGTCTGGGGAAATGGATTCTGAGATGCCTCTCAGTCTGATGTTGGACCTCCTCCATCTGTTATAGTCATAGTCAAACAACAAGGTTAATGTAAAAAAAAAAATATATAAAAAAAAAAAAAAATAAAAAAAAATAAATAAATAAATAAATAAAAAATAAATAAATAAAAATAAATAAATATATAAATAAAAAGGGGCAGACTCGATGGACTACTCAGTCTTTTTCTGCCGTCACTTTTCTATGTTTCTATGTTTCTATGTTTCTAGGTGGTTGGAGTGTGTCTCGGATATGGATTCCAGCCTGTGTAATGCTTTATCTCTTTTCCTCCCTGACCTTTCTTGGGATTTTAGTTGATCGGACATGTTTCTGAGCTCTTCTTTAAGGTCTGTGATCGCTGTGGTGACAGATCTTTCGATATCAGCTGCTATCTCATTCATGTCTGCTAGTGTAAGAGGTGCTTCAAGATTATGGTGGTCCCTTGCCCAATCTTCAGAAGCTGCTATTGAACCATCGTTACTGTCCTCTTCTATGTGGGAGGTTGCCATAATGTTTGTCTGTGTCTTGCCCTTATGAGCGTATTTTGGTTTAAATAGATCCTCAATCTGTCTGCTGTGAGAGTTCTTTAATGGATCTAAGGGTCTCTTGTTTTTAGATAGAGGTGTCCCTTTGGTGATTTTGCCCATTTCCTATTTGAGTTGACTGTATTTAATGGCCGTGGGGACCTGAGGCATCAAGTTTCCTTAATCAGCCATCAGCAATCCGGTAAGTTGGTTATGGATTGATTGAATTCTAGTCCTTTTTGTTGCCTGTCAGCTTTCTTAGTTTAAGGGGTGTTCTGGTTCTTTATTAACTCTCCTTTGAGTGGTGATCGCGTTCCGCTCGTGGGTCACGGCCCCAAAATTTAGGCCACTGCTTCACCGTGTGGTATTCGCGGTAGGCCCCGTGATCTCAGCCCCGCTTTTGCTGGCCCTGGTCACCCTCCTGTTTATGTTGGGGATCCCCCCAGGGGTGTTTCAGGGTTCTTTTATGAGGGGTGGGGCCTCACGTCCTCGGTATGGTCAGCGGCCTAGCTCCAAGTGCCGAGTACTGCCGCGGCTCTAAATTAGAGTTCACCCCGTAGTCTTTGCCCGGTAAAATTAGGTTTGGCCTGGTGTCGTGGGGAGACACTTCAGGTGTATAAATTGTCTCACCTAGCCTGGATGGCAAAGGATTTCTTCGGATTCCTGGACTGTGTGCCGGAGCTCTGTGAAAGAACGTCTGCCATCGCTGCTTCCAAGCCACGCCCCCCCCACATACTATTTTCATGCACCTAATGGTTGACCTGGGTGTGCTAATGGATTGTATTTAGAGTTGAGCGAACGCGAACTGTAAAGTTCGGGTCCATACCGAACTTTCGGGTGTCCGTGTGCCAAACCCAAACCTGAACGTTTGAGAAAAACGTTCGGGTTCTGGGTTCTGGTATTTTATCACACATGTTGAATAGCTGCAGGGCAGCCAATCAACAAGAGTTTCACTGGTTTTTCCTAGAAGCCATCACAGCCATGCCTACTAATGGCATGGCTGTGATTGACCAGTGCATCATGTGACCCAGTCTCTATATGAGGCTGGAGTCACAGTGCTGCATGTCACATGCTCTTGGGTTAGTGTAGGGAGAGGATGCTGCCGGCGCTGTGAGGGACATATTGTGAGAGACAGAGTGCAGATCTAATAACTAGGTAGAGATTACTACTACTGCTGTGAGGGACAGATTGTAGATCTATAACATCTCATCCTGCATTACAGAACGATCTGATTACAAAACAATCTCTCAACCTGCATTACAGCACTATCTGATTACAGAACGATCTGATACTGGACTAGGTAGAGATTACTACTGCTTTGAGGGACAGATTGCAGATCTAATAACATCTCCCATTTTTCTTCCTTTTGCAGCCCTCTAGCACTTTCCAGTACTTTTTTACAGTCATTTTTGTGCCGAAAAGTTTGGGTCCCCATTGACTTCAATGGGGTTCGGGGTCCGGAGTAAAGTTCGGATAACGTTCGGTACCGAACCCGAACGTTTCCGCTATGTTCTGCCGAACTGGCCGAACCCGAACATCCAGGTGTTCGCTCAACTCTAATTGTATTCCCACTCTGGTTAGATGTTGTTAAGTACTTTATCATGATTATATTATATATTTATTATGCTGTTTTAATCACCTCACCCCATTGGGCTCTCTGGGACTTGCCAGACCTACCCCGATCGTTGCTCCTTTGGTGAGCTTTTTGGAGCTTATATCAACTTGTATGTGCTGCCTAATGTCATTCCTGGGACAGTATGCTTGAGTGTCGAAACCCAATACAGGCTGATCGCTAGGTCCCAGCTGCACATACTTGGCCTGGCCCTTTTTTCAATCCCCGCTAACTTAGGATATTACCTTGTGGCTTGTATGAATTACAATGGCTGTCATTATTTCTCCCACCTTTGTCCTTAGACGTCCTTGTGTGAGCCTTCCCTAGACAAGGTGTTCCCCTATGCTCAGGTGCTCTTAACCTGCCCAGATGGGCAGCCTTATGATACATTTCTTTGCATTCTCCCAATCTGAGTTATTCATGCTCTTTTATTGTCTTATTCTTGTGCCTTTATTCCACCCTTTCTTCATTTCTTTTCTCTTACTTCTCTTCACCCTGGGGGATAGGGTGGCTGCAATTCCAACATGCTACCCATAACAAACCTTCTTACCGTTTTCCACCATGGCCCCATTGAATGTACTTACCTTTAATGTTCAGGGTCTGAATTCCCCCCCTAAATGAGTTAAAGCCTTTAACTAGTTTGCTTCAGCCGAGGCTCATGTGGTTTGCCTATAGGAGACCCATTTTACCAAACATTATACTCCCAAGCTCTTTGGTACCTCTTAACTACTAAACTCAGAGGGGTCCTTGTGGCCTTTCATTGCACTACCCCATTTGATCTCCGGGAAGAGGTCAGGGACCCCAAAGGCAAATACATTATTCTGACTGGCCGCCATCTAGACTAGGAAGTTACAGTGGTGTTTTATTATACTCCTGATCACAACTCTACTTCATTTCTCTACAATTTGCTGCAAGTCACAGATACATATAGGCAAGGCACCTTGTTGCTTTGAGACTAATTCAACCAGGTGATCTATCCTTTCCTGGATAAATCCCCAGTACCAGCAACCTCCAGCTCAAGTGAACTAACTTTCCAGCAACTACTGTAACAACATTCTTTTCTTGACCCCTGGCGGGAAGTTAATCCAGCAAGACAGCAATATACCTATTATTCCCATCCACATAAAACCTTCTCTTGTATAAACCATGTACTTTTGACCATCGGACCTCTCTGGCAATTAATTTTTCCCTACACCTGGTCAGATCATAATACTGTTCCTACATCCCTGGAACCTCAACAATGTGGCCATACTTGGTGCCCTAATGACACTCTTCTTCGTCAACCTTCTCACAGGATGGATATTACCCTAGCTATTAAGGACTACTCAACCCATAATGCTACCAATGATATTTCCTTCTAAACCTTCTGGGAAGCCTATAAGTCTTTAATCGGGGGTATTTGTATTAGTCAGGCTTCCCAACTTAAGAAGGAGCTACGAGCACTGCATCAATGTCTAGAAGCTGCGTTCCACCAGTCTCACACGGCTTTCCATGATGAACCTTCATGCAGATAGAACTCAGATAAGGCCCGACTGCAACTGGATCTATTTTGCTGAAAAGGCACTGCGTAGGTCCAGACATTATTATACATGAAAGCAAAAAAAACAGTCACTTTCTTTGCCCTAGCCCTCCAAAGTTTAGATCACATGCATAAACCTATTTTCCTGCAACTTGCAAATTATAAGTATTCCAGTAACCCTCTGAAAGTCTTAACCGTGTTTCATAAACAACTCTGTGACCTACACTCTGTGAAAACTGTGTTTGATGAAACTCGAGCTGCAGCCCTATTCACCAATCTTGATCTCCCTTCTAGAGTTGAGCGAACACCTGGATGTTCGGGTTCGGTGGGTTTGGCCGAACTTCGGGAAAAAGTCCGGGTTTGGTACCGAACTTGACCAGAACTTTACCCCGAACCCCATTGAAGTCAATGGGGACCCAAACTTTTCGGCACAAAAATGACTGTAGAAAAGTCCTGAAAAGTGCTAGAGGGCTGCAAAATGATTTTAGAACAATAATCTGTCCCTTACAGCAACAGTAGGAACCTGACCCTATAGGAGTAGGCGATGATTTTAGAACAATAATCTGTCCCTTACAGCAACAGCAGGAACCTGACCCTATAGAACTAGAAGATGATTTTAGAACAATAATCTGTCCCTCTAAGCAGTAGACTCTACCTAGTCCAGTGAGATAATTTTGTAATGCAGGATGAGATCTGCAATCTGTCCCTAAAAGCAGTAGTAGTAGTAATCTCTACCTATCTATCTATCTGCAATCTGCCCCTCACAGCACCGGCAGCATCCTCTCCCTACACTACCAAGAGAGCATGCGACATGCAGCACTAAGTGACTCCAGCTTATAAAGAGGCTGGGTCACATGATGCACTGGCCAATCACAGCCATGCCATTAGTAGGCATGGCTGTGATGGCTTCTAAGGGCAAACCAGTGAAACGCTTGTTGATTGGCTGCCCTGCAGCTATTCAACATGCGTGATCAAATACCCGAACCCAGAACTCGAACCCAAACTTTTTTTCAAATGTCCGGGTTCGGGTCTGGGTCACGGACACCCCAAAGTTCGGTACGAACCTGAACTTTACAGTTCGGGTTCGCTCAACTTTACTCCCTTCTTTTTCAGCATCACAGTGTACATCTCTAGAACAGCCTATCTTATCCTTAATTCGATAAAAGCCCTGAAAACCAACAAGCCACCAGGCTTCACAGCTACTTACTATAAATAATTCTGTAGATGGAAGGCTGCGCTAGATTGAATTACACTAGAGGGTGAATCCGAAACTGCAGATTATGCATACAAATTATATAAACCAATAGATAAAATTATGGAAATATATAAATATCTAAAAAGTCTTATGATAACACAATGCCAAGCTTTTGGATAGTAGATAATCAAATCACATAAATAAAAAATAAAAGTTCCCAAAGAAAATATAATAATAGTATTGGGTATTAACTCCCAATAAACAAAATCATATAGATAGTGTCCACTGATGTGCAGATAATACATAAAAGTCTATATTGACACAATGGCGAGCCGTGGGTAAAGGTGCTCAAATCCCAAGGATGATGACACCCAGTGAGCCACTAAGATTGTGTAAATCCACCACCAATTGTAGGGAGGCTTACCAGATATCGACAAATAGCAGGCATGTGGCTATAATCCAGCTCGGAGTCTGGACTTGGTTAATCAATCCTCCTCACAGGCAGTGGTAGATAGATCGCCTCTGCAGACTGCCACGGACCATTAGTATGTATCTCAGATTTCCCAAACAGTCTTCTAGGCACCCAACAAAGAGAGGGAAGCTCTATAGTGTAATACCGTCTGAACTGTTTATTTGAATCATTAAAATCCTACTTACATGAAATAGTTAAAATGAAAGCAAATACCGGCCGGTGTCCGTGTCACGGATAGTATGTAGACCTCGTGGTGACGTCAGTGCGTCCTCCCCGTGGGGAGGCTTAAAGATACAGGAACCTAAATCTATAACCTAAGCTCAGTTGTAATACACTAAGAGAACTTGGCCACAAGTTAACAATTAAAGACTATATTATGCATTACTAATAAAAGAATTAACATCTAACGCTACAGTCATACCTTTAGGCTCTAGTGTGTCAGCCAGAAAAATCCATTTTGTTTCGCATTTAGAAATTTCTCTTACTTTATTCACTCCCCTCCAGTTTTGAGCTAGTTTTTCAATACCCCAAAATTTTAATTGTGAGGGGTCCTTATTATGTTTAATGGAAAAATGCTTAGACACACTATGGTCTTTATATCCCTCTTTAATGTTACTAATATGCTCCGATACTCTCTTCCCAAGTGTTCTCTTAGTACGCGCAATATACAGGAGACTACAGGGACACTGGAGAGTGTACAATACGTAAGTGGAGCCACATGTTATAACATCCTCAATTTCAAAATTTCTGCCATTCGTAACGGACAAAAATTGAGTAAAATTCCGTAAATGTGTGGAGACTTGTCTGCATGCTAGACACCTACGACATGCAAAGAAACCCCTTTTATTCCAGAACATCTGGGGTCTTAATGGGGGGGTCAATCACTTTTTTTTACTAATCTATCAGAAAAGGAAAGTGCTTTTCTGTATATAAATACTGGGTCAGGCGGAATCTCATTTCTGAGATCTCTGTCCAAACACAGTATAGGCCAGTGCTTCCTAAATGCCAATTCTACCTCTTGATACTGTGCATGCAAGGCGCTAAAGAAACCCCACTCAAATTTATTATTGGGGTTCTTAGTATTATTACCAAGGCAAGAATCCCTAGAGGTGGTCTCAACCTCCTTCATTACTTTATCTAAGCCTGCTGATTTATATCCCTTCTCCAGGAACTGACCCTTAATTACCTCTGCCTGCTCAAATAGTCAACCTCATTCGTGCAGTTTCTTCTCACTCACATGAGTTGATCCTTAGGTATATTCTTCAACCAAACCGCATGGTGACCACTTTGAATGACCAAATAGCTGTTTCGATCGTTTGGTTTGAAGAATACCTTGGTGATTAATTTGTTATCTTTTAGCATCACAGTGAGGTCTAAATAGTCAATCTGCTCCTTACTCCAATGTGATTCTAATTTTATTTTGTTGGTATTATTATTTAGTTAATTCAAAAATTCTACTAATGAGGGTTCCGTTCCCCTCCATATAAGGAACAGATCGTCTATGAACTGTTTATAAAACAGTAACTCTGATCTACATTTGGAGTGAATGGATTTGTCCACCCACTAACTCATGAAGAGGTTGGCAAGGCTGAGTGCAAATTTTGTGCCAATAGCCACGCCCCTCTTCTGAGTGTAAAATCTACTATCGTACCAAAAGTAATTATGTGTCAAAAGTCTAACACCATACCCAGAAATCTCTTTTGTATGTGAGGTAGGTCATCTCGTTTGCTCAATGTCCATTTAAGGGCCAATAGAGCATCCTCATGCTGTATGATGGTATACAGCGACGATATGTCCTCTGTTTCCAAAAAATTTTTTTGCTGATCTGTTATCTACACGGTGGCCAACTGATTAATAAAATCTTTGGTATCCTTTAAGTAAGCAGTTGTAGTAACAACACTAGCCTGCAAAAACCTGTCAAGGTACTCCCCAACCCTAGCGGAAACTGACCCTATACTGTTCACGATGGGTCTGCCTGGAGGGCAGACCACATCTTTATGTATTTTTGGGAGCGTGTAAATGCTGGGGATTCTTCTGAAACTCTGGTATAAATACTTCTTCTCTTTTTTATTGAGAACACGGGTGTGGTAACCGTACTCAATTAGATTGTTCAAATCTTTACAATAAGAAACAGTAGGATCCACATTCAATTCACCATAGGTTTCAGAGTCACCCAACATTTGTTGTAACTGTGAGTGATAATAGGATTTGTTCAGGATTAGAGTTGATCGAACCTCTTGAAGTTCGGGTTCTGCTGGTTCGGCCGAACTTCGGTACAAAGTCCGGGTTCGGGTCCTGACTTGACCCGAACTTTGACCCGGACCCTGAACCCCATTGAAATCAATGGGGACCCGAACTTTTAGGCACAAAAGTGGCTGTAACAAGGTCCTGGAAAGTCCTAGAGGTCTGCAAAAGGAAGGAAAATGGGGGTAAGGGTCGGACAAGTGCCCTACAAAGAAATGGGGATAGGGAAATAACTTAAAATCATTTTTAAGCTAAAATCACATAAAAAAATAAAAAATGGAGGTGGATGTGGAGTTGGAGGTTGAGGAGGTGGTGAAAGTGGCGGTGGAGGAGGAGGAGGTAGCCAAGACTGTTTTTTTTATTTTTGTGCAAGAAATGCACCGCTGGCCTCAAATGTAGTTTTTGGAATTTTTTTGTTTTTTTTTAAACCAGCAATGTAGATGCACTTTTTAATTTTGTGCAAGAAACAATAATCTGTCCCTTTAAGCAACAGTAGGAACCCCTCCCTATAGAACTAGGAGATGATTTTAGATTCTAAAATCATCTCCAAGTTGTACAGGGAAAACCTCCAGCTGTTGCTTTAAGGGAAAGATTATTGTTCTAAAATCATCTTCAAAGTGTGTGGGAAAAGCCTATTGCAGGGGCATAGGACCATATTACTGTTCTAAAATCAACTTCAAAGTGTGTGGGACAACCCTGTTTCAGCCGCATGAAGCCATATTAGTGTTCTAAAATCATCTTCACAGTGTGTGGGAAAACCCTGTTTCAGCCACATGAAGCCATATTAGAGTTCTAAAATAATCTTCACAGTGTGTGGGAAAACCCCGTTTCAGCCGCATGAAGCCATATTAGTGTTCTAAAATCATCTTCAAAGTGTGTGGGAAAACCCTGTTTCAGCTGCGTGGAGCCATATTAGTGTTCTAAAATCATCTTCAAAGTGTGTGGGAAAACCCTGTTTAAGCCGCGTGGAGCCATATTACTGTTCTAAAATCATCTTCAAAGTGTGTGGGAAAACCCTGTTTCAGCCGCATGAAGCCATATTAGTGTTCTAAAATCATCTTCAAAGTGTGTGGGAAAACCCTGTTTCAGCCGCATGAAGCCATATTAGTGTTCTAAAATCATCTTCACAGTGTGTGGGAAATCCCTGTTTCAGCCGCGTGGAGCCATATTAGTGTTCTAAAATCATCTTCACAGTGTGTGGGAAAACCCTGTTTCAGCCGCATGAAGCCATATTAGTGTTCTAAAATCATCTTCAAAGTGTGTGGGAAAACCCTGTTTCAGCCACGTGGAGCCATATTAGTGTTCTAAATTCATCTTCACAGTGTGTGGGAAAACCCTGTTTCAGCCGCATGGATCCATATTAGTGTTCTAAAATCATCTTCAGTGATTGAATGCCTTCCTCAATGTAGCGGGGATTCAAATTTTTTTGAGGACAGATCTTTTCTGGAGTACGTACTCAGCAAAAAAAAGAAGGGATGTAGAATAAAAGGAATTTATAATCTGGCCAATGTTGAGTTATCCCAGAAAGAATTGACTGTATGGAATGGTTATCTTAAGTGTGCAGTTAGAAGGCCTATTAACAAATTTGGTGTATATATGGATATCCATAAATACATTAGAAAAATCAATATGAAAAAGTATTTTTTGGGTCGTGGTAATGTTTCAGTTGTAAGGAAGACTGAAGCACAAATAGGTGTGGATAGCGGGTTGTATAATAAATCTCTGTTTAATCCACCTTTACCAACCAATCATTACGTACAAACTTTTAAAAAACTAGTACTAAATGATTTAGAAAAAAATCTGTCCTCAAAAAAATTTGAATCCCCGCTACATTGAGGAAGGCATTCAATCACTAGAGGAGAAAGAAGACATCATAATCAGACCCGCTGATAAAGGGGGCGGGGTTATGATTCTGAACAAATCCTTTTATCACTCACAGTTACAGCAAATGTTGGGTAACTCTGATACCTATGGTGAATTGAATGGGGATCCTACTGTTTCTTATCGCAAACATTTGAACAATCGAATGGGATATGGTTACCATACCCGTGTTCCCAATAAAAAAGAGAAGAAGTATTTATACTCGAGTTTCAGTAGGATCCCCACCATTTACACGCTCACGAAAATACATAAAGATGTGGTCTGCCCTCCAGGCAGACCCATCGTTAACATTATAGGGTCAGTTTCCGCTAGGGTCGGGAAGTACCTTGACAGGTGTTTGCAGGCTAGTGTTGTTACTACAACTGCTTACTTAAAGGATACCAAGATTTTATTAATCAGTTGGCCACCGTGGAGATAACAGATCAGCAAGAATTTTTTTTGGTAACAGCAGACGTATCGTACCATGAGGATGCTCTATTGGCCCTTAATTGGGCATTGAGCAAACAAGATGATCTCCCTCACATACAAAAGAGATTTCTTGGTATGATGTTAGACTTTTGCCTAGCGCATAATTACTTTTGGTACGATAGTAGATTTTACACTCAGAAGAGGGCGTGGCTATGGGCGCAAAATTTGCGCCCAGCCTCGCCAACCTCTTCATGAGTAAGTGGGAGGACAAATCCATTCACTCCAAATGTAGATCAGAGTTACTGTTTTGTAAACGGTTCATAGACGATCTGTTCCTTATATGGAGGGGAACAGAACCCTCATTAGTAGAATTTTTGAATGAACTAAATAATAATACTAACAACAGAAAATTAGAATCACGTTGGAGTAAGGAGCAGATTGACTATTTAGACCTCATTGTGATGCTAAAAGATAACAAATTAATCACCAAGGTATTCTTCAAACCAACCGATCGAAACAGCTATTTGGCCATTCAAAGTGGTAACCATCCAGTTTGGTTGAAGAATATACCTAAGGGTCAACTCATGTGAGTGAGAAGAAACTGCACGAATGAGGTTGACTTGTTTGAGCAGGCAGAGGTAATTAAGGGTTGGTTCCTGGAGAAGGGATATAAATCAGCAGACTTAGATAAAGTAATGAAGGAGGTTGAGACCACCTCTAGGGATTCTTGCCTTGGTAATAATACTAAGAACCCCAATAATAAATTTGAGTGGGGTTTCTTTAGCACCTTCCATGCCCAGTATCGAGAGGTAGAAATGGCATTTAGGAAGCACTGGCCTATACTGTGTTTGGACAGACATCTCAGAAATGAGATTCCGCCTGACCCAGTATTTATATACAGAAAAGCACTTTCCTTTTCTGATAGATTAGTAAAAAAGTGATTGACCCCCCATTAAGACCCCAGATATTCTGGAATAAAAGGGGTTTCTTTGCATGTCGTAGGTGTCTAGCATGCAGACAAGTCTCCACACATTTACGGAATTTTACTAATTTTTCGTCCGTTACGAATGGGAGAAATTTTGAAATTAAGGATGTTATAACATGTGGCTCCACTTACGTAGTGTACACTTTCCAGTGTCCCTGTAATCTCCTGTATATTGAGTGTACTAAGTGAACACTGGGAAAGAGAGTATCGGAGCATATTAGTAACATTAAAGAGGGATATAAAGACCATAGTGAATAAAGTAAGAGAAATTTCTAAATGCGAAACAAAATGGATTTTTCTGGCTGACACACTAGAGCCTAAAGGTATGAATGTAGAGTTAGATGTTAATTATTTTATTAGTAATGCATAATATAGTTTTTAATTTTTACCTTGTGGCCAAGTTCTCTTGGTGTATTACAACTGAGCTTAGGTTATAGATTTGGGTTCCTGTATCTTTAATCCATTATATATGGTGGGGTTTCCACTATTATGGTTAACATGGGGCATATTCATATAGGGTAATTTGTAGTAAACCCAAGAGAATTAGACAGTAGATGTTGTAAACTTTTGTAATTGGATGACTTTTAAGATGTGTATGTCACTTTATAAGGTTTATAATGTTTTATATATAGAGGTCTAAGTGGTGAGCAATGCCAGCTGCTCACGTTTTTTAAATTATGCATTGCCTGTAAATTGTAAAGTGTAAAGTGTAATGGACATTTGAATTCTGCGTATTAAAATACACACATATGAGAGCATTGTGTATACATACATGGTACGATCGGACACTGAGATCGGATGATCGGACCCGATGAGCAGGGTCTTTCCTTTAATAATTTTGGATGGCGTCAGCCATTACTTGCTGCTTTGGTGTTACATCGATGAATACCAGGAGTAGTGGCTTATGACTTATTGATAAGAAGGCTTGGCAGCTGGCATGCGCTCGTACACTAAGTACCACACAGTGACAATGAGAGCGAGAGAGAGATGACTCTAAGGGGTTAACGATGTGAGTCGTCGCTCCATAAAGGAGTTGTGCTGCGCCGTGTGGCCCCACCCTCAGACGAAGTGATGACAAAATGTGTCAGGGCGTGACCATGCGGCCGTTCCGTCAATCAGACACAGGACACGAGAGGACGCCTCTTCACCCGGGAACAGCGCCGGCAGAGTCATACTGAGTGCGGTGAGAAAGGCAGTCTTCAGACCGTGTCAATATTGTTTACTCATGCTTGATTTTAAATGTTTTCATGTAAGTGCGCACCCCAGCAGGGGGCAAGATGTTTATTGTGTTTTTATAATAAATGCCTTTAGCGATAATGCACTATGTGAGCTCCATTCATTGAAGGAACTGGTTTGTGAGGACGGTGGAAGCAGCGGGTGTATTGACAAGAGAAGAATGTATATTTGCCATGTTGGTGTGGATAATCCTAAGGCATACCATTAAGGGCTGACTGTATAATATCATCTGGTGAGTCCCTCCACATAGGGGGAAACCCCTTTTTTCACGTGGTGTGGTAGTGGTGTCTCTACTGGCAAAATTTTGAAGATCACACAGACATCTGAATTAATTGATTTTGGTGGACTTTTAATGAGCTATTAGTCTGCATACTGACATCATTTCTAGTGATGTTTGAGCGTTGCTATATTTGATCTAAATGCTTATTCTGACGGTTTTTCGATGTTTTATGTTTATTTATAGTAGCTGCTACGGTAATTTATTTACTTTTATTTGTTTGACATCTGGATAACGCTGATTACCCCTTTAATCTGCCCTTTTGGGTGGGTATTGATAATGCCATATAGTTTTGTGTGCGTTACTGCCAGTTTAACGCCATATAGATTTGTGCATTACTGAAATTTTAAAGCCATTTAATTCTGTGTGCGTTACTGCAGGTTTAATGCCATTTACTTCTGTATGAGTTACTGTCAGTTTAACATCATATAGTTTTGTGCGTTACTGCAAGTTTACCGCCATTTACTTCAGTGTGCGTTACTGCCAGTTTAACACCATACAGTTTTGTGTGTGTTACTGCCAGTTTAACGTCATATAGTTTTGTGCATTACTGCAAGTTTAACGCTATTTACTTCTGTGTGTGTTACTACCAGTTTAACACCATATAGTTCTGTGTGCGTTACTGCCAGTTTAACGCATATAGTTTTGTGTGCATTACTGCCAATTTAATGCCATATAGTTTTGTGTGTTACCGCAAGATTAACATTATTTACTTCTGTGTGCGTTACTGCAAGTTTAACATCATTTACTTCTGTGTGCTTTACTGTAAGTTTAACATCATATAGATTTGTGTGTTACTGCAAGTTTAATGCCATTTACTTCTGTGTACGTTACTGCCAGTTTAACACCATATAGTTTTGTGCCTTACTGCAAGTTTTATGCCATTTACTTCTTTGTGCATTACTGCCAGTTTAACGCCATATAGTTCTGTGTGCGTTACTGCCATTTTAACGCCATATAGTTTGTGTATTACTGCAAGTTTAATGCCATTTACTTCTGTGTGTGTTACTGGCAGTTTTTACCGCCATATAGTTTTGTGCGTTAGTGCAAGTTTAATGCCATTTACTTCTGTGTGCATTACTGTCAGTTTAACTCCATATAGTTCTGTGTGCGTTACTGACAGTTTAATTCCATATAGTTTAGTGTGCGTTACTGCCAGTTTAATACCATATAGTTTTGTGTGTTACTCCCACTTTAACGCCATATATTTTTGTGCGTTACTGCAAGTTTAGTGCCATTTATTTCTGTGTGCGTTACTGCCAGTTCAACGACATACCTTTTTTTACCTTACTGCAATATTAACGCCATTTACTTCTGTGTGCGTTACTGCAAGTTTAACGCCATTTACTTCTTTGTGCGTTACGGCAAGTTTGACGCCATTTACTGTTCTGTGTGCGTTACTGCCAATTTAACGCCATATAGTTCTGTGTACGCTAATGCCAGTTTAATGTCATATAGTTTTGTGCATTACTGCAAGTTTAACGCCATTTACTTCTGTATGCATTACTACCAGTTTAACACCATATAGTTTTGTGCGTTACTGCAAGTTCAACGCCCTTTTACTTCTGTGTGCGTTACTGCCAGTTTAACACCATATAGTTCTTTGTGCCTTACTGCCAGTTTAACGCCAAATAGTTTTGTGTGCATTATTGGCGTTTTAACGCCATATAGTTTTGTGTGCGTTACTGCAAGTTTAAAGCCATTTACTCCTGTGTGCGTTATTGCCACTTTAACGCCATAAAGTTCTTTGTACCTTACTGCCCGTTTAATGCCATATATTTTTTTGAGTGTTATTGCCAGTTTAATACCATATAGTTTGTGCGTTACTGCAAGTATAACACCATTTACTTCTGTGTGCGTTACTACCAGTTTAACGCCATATAGTTCTGCGTGCGTTACTGCCAGTTTAATGCCATATAGTTTTTTGTGATTTACTGACAGTTTAACTCCATATCGCTTTGTGTGTGTTACTGACAGTTTAACGCCATATAGTTCTGTGTGTGTTACTGCCACGTTAATGGCATATAGTTCTGTGTGCATTACTGCCAGTTAAACGTCATATAGTTTTGTGCGTTACTGCAATTTTAACGCCATTTACTTCTGTGTGCGTTATTGCAATTTTAACGCCATTTACTTCTGTGTGCGTTACTGACAGTTTAATGCCATATAGTTTTGTGCGTTACAGCCAGTTTAACGCCATTTACTTCTGTGTGCGTTACTGCCAGTTTAACACCATATAGTTTTGTGTGCTACTGCAAGTTTAACGCCATTCTGTGTGCGTTATTGCCAGTTTAACGCCATATAGTTCTGTGGGCGTTACTGCCAGTTTAACGCCATATAGTTTTGTGTGTGTTACTGCCAGTTTAACGCCATATAGTTTTGTGCATTACTGCAAGTTTAACGCTATTTACTTCTGTGTGCGTTACTACCAGTTTAATGCCATATAGTTCTGTGTGCATTACTGCCAGTTTAATGCCATATAGTTTTGTGTAGGTTACTACCAGTTTAATGCCATATAGTTTTGTGCATTTACTTCTGTGTGCGTTACTGTAAGTTTAACGCCATATAGTTCTGTGCATCGCTGTACGTTTGACGCATTATATTGCAGTATATTATAGTGTATCCACGGAGTGTGTCTGTGTAGTGTGAGTACTCAAATTAAAGTACAAAATGAATGTGTATAACACCCGCGCCGCAATCGTGTATTTAATAAATTTAGTTGGTGCATATAAAATAAAAAAAACAGCTGCTGGTGCGAGCTTTCCCCTCTGGTGAATGTAAATGTGCAAATAGTGCAATAGTGTTAAACCAGCGCTATGTTTATAGATGTATGCATACCAATGCAATACTGAAAATAAAATAAAATAGATGCATGTGGGTCAGCTTGACATGTTTCGTCATAGGAAATGACATCATCAGAAGCCCCTGATGACGTCATTTTCTATGACAAAACATGTCAAGCTGACATGCACGCCACGTTTGTAGGACACACACATGTGGGATGCAGGTGGAATGCTGGATGCAACCCAGGTGTTACGGGTCCGCTGAATGGTCCCTTTCATTTATACCTGTGTAGGACTGGATGCGGACTTATGTTCCCAGTTTTTTTAAAGTTTTAAACGTTTTTACATTGCTTCATGATGCATGCCCCGTAGAGGGTTTATAAATAAAGGAGTTTTTTTGGATTCTACATCATGAGGAGGTTTTTCTTTACCCTGAGTGCTGCATATTGCTGGTGACTCCGGGATCCAGAAGTAGCGGGAGGACTATTCAGAAGAAGTCGGCTTGAAGTGGTAACTTCAGGGTAGTAATACCCAACAGGCTTCGCTGGACCCCCTTGCTATAAGGTAAAGTGGGGTCAATATTATCTGGTAAGTGCAGATCCTTACCTTCACTGTCTTATCTGGTGGACTCTTTCAATTCTTTGATGTAACAGGTGGAACTGCTGGATTTCTTCACCGCACAAGATCATATGATTATATGTTCTATAAACATTCCATGGGACTTTTTGTTTCTTGTTTCATATTAACTAGTTTTTAGTTATTGAGTATCACATTTATTGATTCACTTACATGGATATATATATATATATATATATATATATATACAGGGAGTGCAGAATTATTAGGCAAGTTGTATTTTTGAGGAATAATTTTATTATTGAACAACAACCATGTTCTCAATGATTCCAAAAACTCATTAATATCAAAGCTGAATATTTTTGGAAGTAGTTTTTAGTTTGTTTTTAGTTGTAGCTATTTTAGGAGGATATCTGTGTATGCAGGTGACTATTACTGTGCATAATTATTAGGCAACTTAACAAAAAACAAATATATACCCATTTCAATTATTTATTTTCAGCAGTGAAACCAATATAACATCTCAAAATTCACAAATATACATTTCTGACGACTTTTATTTATTAACTTTACCCATATATAAACAAAAAACAATTCAACGGATTATTAATACGTGTCATTATCAGTGGACGTATGTGTCTATAGGAGGATTTTAT
>BLSH010524417.1:1086745-1097264 GCA_018402905.1 Glandirana rugosa | reverse complement strand
ACTTTAAGAACACGTAATACAGGTAGGTTTCAAATACAACGGGCACGACAGTTACAATACACACATAACAACGATAGACTGGTACGTAAGTACCAAACCTTCGTAGAAGTCTGGAAAAAGATGAGAAACTAGAGTAACGAATTAGTACAAGTGTCTTTACGTAAAATGTCCTCTTGGATGGTTACATGTCAACACAAGTTTTAATAAGTTGGGGGTGACTTTAACTAACAAAACCAGTCAAACTGTAACTAATATTAGTAAGTCAGTAGGACGAATGTTAATTTAGTTTCTCCGTGCACATCCAGTCTGTTTATATTGTATTGTAAATATTACTTTACATTTGTGGTTATTTCATTATAAATGTTATGTTATATTTGTCTGACCTACACGTGCCTCTTTGATTTAATTGTAAGCAGGATGACTGAATGATTATAATCAATGTCAAACTGACCAAAACAATCAATTTCAGTGGGGGTTGAATAATTTTGAACACAACTGTACATTGGTAGGTTCTCCTGTAAAATGCATTTCTGTGAACATGATTAAGCAATGAGATCAAAGAGTAGAAAAAGGTCTGAAGATGCTTCCAAACCATGAATGCATGGTCAGATAGCAACAATACACACATAACATTGACAGCACGGGCAACATAAACTTTGGATGGACATAATGCACAAGAATTTCAGCAAACAAACATCCAAACAACCCTAGTGGGGCATTTGTCATTATGCCCAATATCAGTCCTTCTCCCCCAAAAATCACAGCAAATAACACTGGCTCTTCTTAGGCCAAGCCAACCCCCCTACTGCAGTCTTTTAGATAAGATAGCTTGTATTGAAAGCACACTGACACACACCCAATAGAAGTACATGCCCACCAGTATCTTTCAATTTGTCTCTTCATTTATCTCTACATTCATTGCACCTGATGAGCAGGAACATCATATTATTTGCAACTGTGTTAGCCCTTGGCTTGTACATCAGTTCTCCAAGTCCAGGTCAAATATCTAAGTCCATTAGCATGCACATAAGCCAAGTAACAGTTTTCTAAACATATGTACCTGTGTAGTGAAATGTTAAAGGTCCAAGTCCCTGGGCATGATTAGTGCTAACAATCATTAACATCAGTTCCTGGCTGCAATGAGCTTCCAATCTAAGACCCCTTACACACTATTAGAGTCTCTGCAGATTTTTTCCTTCAGATTTACCAAAACCATGTAGTGCAAGCGCCTGCCTGATTGCATGCAAATTGAAGCTCTTAAGGTTTGATCTCATATAATGTGGTTTTGGTTAATCTAAAGACACAGATCTTGAGAGTATCGAATAGTTTGCATGGGGCCTAGAGTCCAAAAATAACTTGCTTACATTCAAGGCTATTTTGACCGGAGACAAATAACATGCTAGTATGTCTTTGGATTTTTGTGAGAAACCGACACAGGGGGAACATATAAACTTCAACATAAGCATTAGCATGTTGGAGATATGAACCAGCAACCCAAGTGCTGTTAGGCAGAATTGCTAGCTACTTAGCCAGCGAGCAGCCTCACACATGTACTGTTCATCTCTGTGGTATGAACCAGCCCTAAGTCCATATCCATGCTCAGTGTCAAAAGCAATATACAATATATTGTCCTCAGTATTGGGACACCTTCCTTTACACACACATGAACTATATTGGCTCACAAGGTAACACAGCTGCTTAACAGAACTTAGTTCCCGGGTTAGAATACCAAACACGCCACTTCATGTAGAGACAAAATATGCCAAAACCTCTGACCTATGTTGCCTCTGCAAATCTGAACCTGGCTCACACATACACATATGGTGGTCATGCCCAGTCCTCCAAACTTACTGGGAAAAAGTGCACAAAATTATGTCAAAAATCTCCATTCTACCCCTAGACTACACACCCTATAAGGCATCATCTATGGCCACTGACATGCCTGTGCGAGGGCGCACGTAGTTTGCCCGCGTCTGTGCACGTGTGCACGCGTGTGCGCCGGTAATGTCACCAAACCAGCCATTTAAGTGGACAGCACCCTGCAGCTAGTGCTGTCCGTTCTACAGCGTTCCTGCACCTGGGACCCCCAGCATTTGTCCCTGAGAGACTTCCTGTTCCTGTGACGCCAGCTTCCTTTGGACTCTGTTGCTATCTGCCTGCCCTGACCCCAGCCTGTCTACGACTACTCTTCTGCCTGATCCCTTGTACCTTTGCTGCCCGCACGTTGCCGACCCTGCTTGTACCCGACTATCCATTTGCCTGATCCTTCTGTACCTCACCGCCAGCCAGTTACCATTTGCCTGCATTACTATCCTTCTGCCTGCATGAGTTCCAGTGGACCCTCACCTACCACCAGAGACTAAGTCCAGCCCTCATGCTCCAGAGCTCTATATCTGCACTATCAGGGATTCTCGAACCAGGACCATAAGAGAGGTTGCCCCAGGGTAAGCCAGACTCAACCAGCAGGTACGTGACACACCAGCACAACTATTACTACACCACTCTACACTACCCAAACGCACCTATTTCAAATCCCTAGCAATGCACATGCTGAATGCAGCTAAATTTTGCATCCCCGTTCTATGGGGCAAAACTAGAATACCAACAACCAAAGAGTGGTTCCAAAGAATTAACAGAATTGCAGAAATGGAGGAACTGATAGCCATCTCACAAGATAGCATTTCAAAGCCCAATTAGCCATTTTCCCTCCCCGGTGTCATGTGACTCATTTGTGTTACAAGGTCTCAGGTGTGAATGGGAAGCAGGTGTGTTAAATTTGGTGTTATCACTCTCACTCTCTCATACTGATCACTGGAAGTTCAACATGGCACCTCATGGCAAAGAACTCTCTGAGGATCTGATAAAAAGTATTGTTGCTCTACATAAAGATGGTCTAGGCTATAAGAAGATTGCCAAGACCCTGAAACTGAGCTGCAGCCCGGTGGCCAAGACCATACAATGGTTTAACAGGACAGGTTCCACTCGGAACAGGCCTCGCCATGGTCGACCAAAAAAGTTGAGTGCACGTGCTCAGCATCATATCCAGAGGTTGTCTTTGGGAAACAGACTTATGAGTGCTGGCAGCATTGCTGCAGAAGTTGAAGGGGTGGGGGGGTCAGCCTGTCAGGGCTCAGACCATACGCCGCACACTGCATCAAATTGGTCTGCATGGCTGTCGTCCCAGAAGGAAGCCTCTTCTAAAGATGATGCACAAAAAAGCCTGCAAACAGTTTGCTGAAAACAAGCTGACTAAGGACATGGATTGGAACCATGTGCTGTGGTCTGATGTGACCAAGATAAACTGATTTGGTTTAGATCATATCAGGCATGTGTGGTAGCAACCAGGTAAGGAGTACAAAGACAAGTGTGTTTAGCCTACAGTCAAGCATGGTGGTGGGAGGGTCATGGTCTGGGGCTGCATGAGTGCTGCTGCCACTGGGGAACTACAGTTCATTGAGGGAACCATGAATGCCAACATGCACTGTGACATACTGAAGCAGAGCATGTGCCCCTCCCTTTGAAGACTGGGCCGCAGGGCAGTATTCCAATATGATAACGTCTCCAAACACACCACTGCCTTGCTAAAGAAGCTGAGGGTAAAGGTGATGGACTGGCCAAGCATGTCTCCAGACCTAAACCCTATTGAGCATCTGTGGGACATCCTCAAACAGAAGGTGGAGGAGCGCAAGGTCTCTAATATCAAACAGCTCCATGATGTCATCATGGAGGAGTGGAAGAGGACTCCAGTGGCAACCTGTGAAGCTCTGGTGAACTCCATGCCCAAGAGGGTTAAGGCAGTGGTGGAAAATAATTATGGCCACACAAAATATTGACTCTTTGGGCCCAATTTGGACATTTTCACGAAGGGGGTAATCACTTTTGTTGCCAGCAGTTTAGTCATTAATGGCTGTGTGTTGAGTTATTTTGAAGGGACAGCAAATGTACCCTGTTATACAAGCTGTACACTCACTACTTTACATTGTAGCAAAGTGTAATTTCTTCAGTATTGACACATGGAAAGATAGAATAAAATTTTTACAAAAATGTGAGAGGTGTACTCACTTTTGTGAGATACTGTAGGTTTGGCTGGTGGTTGAATAAGAGATTGTATCATATAGGAGACTATTTAGACCACAGAAGCATAGCCCCCCCCCCCCCCTCATATTTCATGGGAAGCCTGGAGAGGCCCCCACGGAAAGCTTTCATTTACAACAAATCTATCACTTTCTCAAACCTCTACAGAAGGAAAGCTCTGTTCGAAAACAGGTGCATGCAGGATGTAGCTCTGGAAGGGGGTGTCTCCATGCTATACAAATTGTTTATCAACTCTACTGCTAGATTTTCTTACCAGGTGCCGTGGGAAAGGGATCTGTCCATAGCCCCTGAGGTAGAGGATTGGCGTAAATGGAGCATGTAAATTCATAAAGGTATCTTTAATGTTGCCTTGACTGAAGCAGGCTACAAAGTCCATGCCTGATGGTAGGTACTTGGTGCTGGGGCATCTGTCAAAAATCTATACAGGCACCCCAGCTACCTGTTTCAGGGGCTGTGGCCAGATAGGCACACCATTGCATGTGCGGTGGTCGTGTCCTAAGGTTTGTGGTTTTTGATTGATTGGTTCACTCAATTATTTTTTCAGTCACTATGATCAACATCACTAAAGATGCAAGTATAGCCCTACTAAATAAGCCTGTTGACAAAGTTCTGCAACATGTCCAAACTTTAATTTACTTTATGTTTCTAGCAGCCAAAATTGCTATAGCGACAGCATGGAAAAGCCCTGTCATAGACATTGCAATAGTAAAACAAAAACTCACATGGATTATGTTGAATGAAAAGTTTGTGAGTGTCCTACGAGATAAACAATCTATTTTTGACAAAATATGGTCCTACTTGCATGTCTCAGATGAACGAAGCTGATTGTATGGATAAGTTGATGGAGGATCCCTGGACGGATCCACCTCCTTTCCTTTTCCCTTATCCTCTTCTTACCTCTTCCATTGTTTCCCTGACTCCTGCCAGCCTTGGGCATCACAGTTGAATAACTTTCTTTTTGTTTTCTTATTTAACCACTTCAATATCCGGCACTCACCCCCTTCCCGCCCAGACCAATTTTCAGCTTTCAGCGCTGTCCCATTTTGAATGACAATTGCGCAGTCATGCTACACTGTACCCAAACAAAATTTTTATCATTTTTTACACAAATAGAGCTTTCTTTTGGTGGTATTTGATCACCTCTGGAATTTTTATTTTTTGCTCTACAAATAAAAAAAACTAAAAATGTTAAAAAAAGTGTTTCTCCATCACTGATGGGCACTGATGAGGCTACACTGACTGGCACTGATGAGGCAGTACTGATTGGCACTGATGAGGGGGCACTGATGGGCACTGATGATGAGGCACATATATGCAGCACTGATAAGCGGCACTGATGGGCACTCATAGGTGGCACTGATGAGCACTCATAGGCGGCACTGATGGGCACTGATAGGTGGCACTGGACGCTGATAGGTGGCATAGATGGGCACTGATAGGTGGCACTGGTGGGCACTGGTATGTGGCACTGGTGGACACTGATAGGCGGCAATGATAGCTGACATTTTTTTGGAGGCATCCCTGGTGGTCCTGGGTGGCGTCCAAGATGGGCACTGAGTGTCATCCCTGTTGGGCACTGTGCCCCTTACCTGGTGGTCCCTGGGTGGGCTCCCTAGTGGTCAGAGTTGGATTCCCTGATGGTTTCCTTGGCAGTCCTGGGTGGGCTTTCCCTGGTGGTTCTGGTGGGCTCCCTGGTGGTCCTGGGTGGCAATCCTAGCGGGGTCTGCACTGATAAACATTCATTGCAGACCCCCCCTATCAGGAGAGCCGCTGATTGGCTCTCCTCTACTCGTGTCTGCAGACACAAGTAGAGGAAAAGCCGATAAACGGCTCTTCCTGTTTACACTGTGATCAGCAGTGATTGGTCATGGCTGATCACGTGGCAAAGAGCTTCTGATGGAAGCTCTTTACTGAGACTGGTAATGTGGTGTGTCAGACTGACACACCACACCACTGATTGCCGCGATGTGCACCCCCGCAGGTGTGCGATCGCGGGTTATCCTGAAAGACATCATATGACATCCAGTCAGGATAACTGAACCACCGCCCAGCCATCATTTTGCTATAGGCTGGGTGGGAAGTGGTTAAGTTATCTATGTTTACATTTGTGGGTCTGGAGTCCCTCACATGGGACCGTTATAATGCTTGGTAATGAGTAATACTTTGCATACTTGTTGTATATTATAATTCAAGGGGTGACCATAGGGATGGCCACCTCCCAGTGTTTATGTTGTTCTTGTTGTTCCATACTCAAGCTATAGCGCAAAGCATGTTATCTCTGTTTACTTCTGTTGGTGGCCAAGTGCTCACCTGTGACCATAGAGAAGACCTATCCCAATTGCCAAAATTTTCTGATGTTCTGTTTCCCTCCACTTATGTACCATTTCTTATTGTCTATACAGAGCACACGAAGAATGTTTGCCATTTTGCACAGTGATCCCTTTCTTCTTGTTCTCAAAATATAAATAAAAGCAATTGAAACAGAACTCTATTGCTAAAGGACTTTTGAGTAAAGTTGCATCAACTGTTCTGAGCCTGGTCTGAACTTATTCAAAGGGGTGCATGTTGGTTATGGCGTATCAAAAGAACCAGGGTCTGCAAAGCTCAAATGAAGCTCAGCTACTTCAAAAGGGTTAACTCGGAAAGAAAAGGAGGAAGAATGTAGATGCTATGAGTAACCAAGTACAAATTCAAGACACAAAGCAACCAGTCAGTAGGTGTTAGGTGTGGTACCTGGTAAAGGTGCCAGGTCCATCCGTACCAAGGGGGTTGATGTGTAGGCTGCCCCCCATGCAATGGTTTCCAGTAGCAACCAAAACAGAACTGGTGTTACAGAGATCCATGGCCTGGTTACATGGGTACAGAAGTTACAAGCACACGCATGAGGTCCTTACTATGTGCACAGTGGGACCCCATTCTGTTACTGGGAGTGAGGTACCAGAGGTACGCTGGACTGGTGAGGAGGGTGCAGGCTCAGCAGCGTGTCTCCTAATGCGACTTACATTAAGTTAGTGTGTAGTGGCATGGGACAACACTTCACAGATGAATTCTGTATTTTTGCTGCACACAAGGTGAAGACTTATCTCTAAGTTGGGCAACTGCCTTAATGGTAGACTCTTCACATGACCGCAGTCTCCACCTGGTTCCGGGCATTGATAAGTGCGCTCCGCGTAAATGGTTCCCTTTTGTGCAGGGGGATTAGGTCCAGCCCACAGTACTCTACTACTCCTTTGCATATGTTTTAATTAAGACAAATGTATACTGTATATTCTTTATCATCCTGGCTTATTCTAATACAAAATAAAACATACTGTTGTTGCTGTGTCTCTCCTACACTATAACAATATATATATATAATCATTTTTCTGAAGGGCTAACATTCCAAAACTTAGCAAGAACACTACCAGCACACATTTACTATTATTGTTTTTTTAACACAAGCATTAAAAAGGTCAAGTGTGTTAAGCAAGATATGCTGTACTACGCTAGGGAAGTCAGCATGCATGTGAAAAATGATGTTCACATACTGTTGTGCATTTTGTCAGCTTCCACAAATTTTGCTGAGCACCTCTTGTCTTTTTTGGAGAGCCATAATAATAACTGATTGGGAAAACGGTAGATTAATGAAGATAATACATCTAGGAGGAAGGTATTTTCAAAATTTACAGCACACAAGGTGGCTTGAAATGTACTAGACATCCAAAAGGTTCAACCCAAGGTCTTTGCTAGCAACTAAGCTGTAAATAAATTTGGATGAAAGCAAAATATATTTCTATTGCTAGAGTTTTGTAATATTTTTCAAAACTTTAGTTCTTTTCCTTTTTGCAACAGCAACGTTGAGATTTAAGATAGCATTCAGTGCTGTAGTTTAGCTTGATGCACAATAAACCATATTATTGCAATAATAAAAAAAAAATGCTATCTATCTATCTATCTATCTATCTATCTATCTATCTATCTATCTATCTATCTATCGATCTATCTATCTACAACAGCAATTTAAAGAGTAGATACTGTACATCTAAGTATGACTTGAGCTATTATAATTTACCACCCCTATCACACACCTACTATGTAAAGCACATACGATTTGCTAATTAGGCCAATCTAGAAATTTAATTTAATTAAAAAAGCCTGTTTTTAAACCCAACAGAGGTCTTTTGAAACACTGGTGGGTGCAGGGCAAACCTAAGGCACCCCTAAGATTATTCTAATAGCTGCTTTCAGATTCAGTTTACATTATAGATACCACATCATCATTTTCCAATCCCTATCTACTGTTAGCTAAATAACACCTTTCTTCCAGCCTCAAGTTCACTAAATATGTTAGATTAACAACAATTTATACCTCACAGTGTGCAACACCTTTGTCTGGGTTTTGCTGTGAAGTGAATTGTTGAAGCCAGCAAGCATGACCTTGAAATCTTTCTCTGTTCCATCTGGTTATAAAGGCTAACAATCAAGAAACTATGCATGCTATTCATGCTATGCATGTATTCTTAAGTGTAAGTAGAAGTAAAAAGGCCCTTTAGGAGCAGCCTCTTAATAAGTGCTGACCTTGTGAGAGTATACATACAAATCTATGATCCAGGAAGATGACCCACCGTCTTTTGTAAGTTACAATGGATTTCTCTCTAATTAATCTGGCCCTTCACTCATTTTGCGCAATCAAATATACCTTGATTGATGACTGACAAATACTTCTTACAATGCCCATTATTGACTTCTACCCAGCTTCTCTGTGATATACTATTCTTCAGCAAGAAGAATCTTTGCAAGGCCAAATACCCCTAAATATCCACTTCAGCAGGTACCTTAAGAGCCTGGCTCTACAGCACCTGCCCCTTGCTGAGGCAAGGGACCATAAGTATCGATTAGGACAGGGGCATTTCCATAACTCATTGATTGTCCTTCCATAATGAATTGATTACTGGAACCTCCTTCACAGTAGCAGGCAGACCCCTAATCAACTGAGCTTAGGGAAGAAAAAAATAATACAAATGCTCAGGTTGGTTACAGCATACCAACAATGCACTACATTTGATTAAGGATAAAACCGCATAGGGTAAGGTCACTATACAGGAATCTTTGTTCACTTGCAATATTCTCTAGGTAGTACAAAATGGGAACATAAAAAAAATGTGGCTTGTAGTATTCCATCTTACATATTTGTCTGTGTCAATAGGCTTTGGGCTATTGTTGAGGACATTGGTTTAACATCAGTTTGCTACTGAGTTCATTCAGAATTTATTGACATTTGACCTGCAGTCAACCTCCTTCTAACTTACTTCAAATGGGTTTTGCATTGCCATAGGGTTGTATGGAAAAGAAAAAACCCACTGTGAATGAACAAAAACACACTGACAAAAACCCTAATGGAATATATTTGGTTAAGAAAAGTGTATCTCCATTTACATGTAAGGGGAGGGGTGCAGAGGTTGGAAAGACTAACAATCTATTTAGGTATAAGCATAGGTGTGTGCAGTCTATTGCATTAGGGTGTGCACCCCAAAGCTCAAACATACATGCCTTTCTCTGCAGCCTCCGCTGCACTGGACAGTGAATGAATGGGAAATGCTCTGTGCTGAGTGGCTTCCTGTTCATTCACAAACTGAAGAATAGTAAACACAGTGTACTCTGCTTTGGTTATGAATGGACTCAGTGAGTGAGTGTGTTGAAGGCATTCATTTAGAAAAGGAACTATTTACTAGTCCCTTCCCCCACTCTCTATCTTGAAACATCCCCCACAGCAGCCGGGGGGAGAGGAGGGAAGCCAGCAGCACTGCAGGGTGGGGGGCCACCAAGGCAGTGAAAGTCCAGGAATGGGGGGAATCAGTAATCCACACAGTGATTAGGGTGTGCCTAGGCACAAATGGCACACCCCCTGTGCATGCCTATGGGTATAAGAAAAGTTCAGAAGATGGAAGAACTTAACACTAGAGTTGAGCGAACCTCTGGAAGTTCGGGTTCTGCTGGTCCGGCCGAACTTCGGGACAAAGTCCGGGTTCCCGAACGATCGCACGGACCCCGAACCCCATTGAAATCAATGGGGACCCGAACTTTTAGGCACAAAAATGGCTGTAACAAAGTCCTGGAAAGCCCTAGAGGGCTGCAAAAGATGTCGGTAAAAACACGGATTTTCAAGCCCAGGGGTAACTAAAGTTACCCCAAGCCCCAGGCACGCTAGCAAGCCCTTGGGCCTGAAACAGGGCTTCAAGCCGGCCTGGTCGTCTTGGGCTTGAAGGTCTCCAAGCGAGTTGAGATCACAATTCAAGAAGGTAGAAGACTTGAAAAGAATATGGGTATCCGTACGTGTCCCCCACACGGTAAACACGGATCCGTGTGGGATTAGTGACACACCTAATGACTAAGGGGGGTAAGGACCTGAAAGTGACGGAACCACCGGGGGGTGGGACGTCACGAC
>BLSH010524417.1:1069256-1082019 GCA_018402905.1 Glandirana rugosa | reverse complement strand
GAACAAGAATCTGTCCCTCTAAGCAGAAGCCTCTACCTAGTGAAGTCAGATCGCTCAAAGCAGCAGTATGTGAAATCTCAAATTACTCCCACAATCTGATCGTTGTGTACGATCTCACAATCTGATCGTTGTGTACGAACGTAACGATCGTTGTGTTAGGCAGGGTTTGATCTGCAATGTGTCACTCCAAGAAGCAGCATGTGAAATCTCAAATTACTCTAACAATCTGTTCGTTGTGTACGATCGTAACGATCGTTGCTTTAGACAGAGTTTAATCTGCAATCTGCAACTCAAAGCAGCGGTATTTGAAATCTCAAATTCCTCCAACAATCTGATCGTTGAGCACGATCGTAGCGATCGTTGTTTTATGCAGAGTTTGATCTGCAACTCAAAGCAGCGGTATGTGAAATCTCTAGTTTCTGCTATCTGTCCTCAGAGCAACAGCACAGACAGCAGTAGTAGAGTAATCTATGTCAGGATGCAGGATCAGATCTTAAAATGTCTTAAAATGTCTCAATTCTCTCCCTCACGCCATCATCTTCCTTTCCCTACACTAACCCAAGAGCATGTGACTGCAGCACTACGTGACTCCAGCTTATAAAGAGGCTGGGTCACATGATGCACTGGCCAATCACAGCCATGCCATTAGTAGGCATGGCTGTGATGGCTTCTAAGTGCAAACCAGTGAAACGCTTGTTGATTGGCTGCCCTGCAGCTTCTCAACACGTGGAGTAAAATAGCAGAACCCCGGACCGAACCCGAACGTTTTTTGAAATGTCCGTGTTCGGGTCCGGGTTCCGGACACCCGAAAGTTCGGTACGGACCCGAACGTTACAGTCCGGGTTCGCTCAACACTACTTAAAACCTATTATTTTATAAGAAATCATTAATATAGTAATATGGTATAAGGGAAGGATATAGAACAAGGTTGAAGAGCTTACAATCTATTTGGTTATAAGGGAAAGACAGAGCAGGCTAGAGAACTTACCATTGTGGAGAGGCGACCCCATGTCATGCTGTGTTTTTGCAGTGTATGCTTGATTTTGGCAGGCGTGCTAATTACACACCTGTGGGCTGGCTTCAAAATCCTCCCAGGAAGAGAGCTCATGGCTCACACTTGGAGACAGCTCCACCCAGCAGACAGGATATCAGGAAGCAACTGTTACATCTGGTACTCGGGTCCAGAAGCCTGTGCGTGGGCGCACGTAGAGCATGCATGCGCCTTTGCTCGTCAGCGCACCTGTGCGTGTGCGCGTGCGTATGCACCAAATGGTCCATTTAAACAGACAGCACCCAACAAACAGTGCTGTCCGTTCTACAGCGTTTCTGTGTTCCACAGTGATTTGTTCTGAAGATTTCCTGCTTACCTGTGACCCAGGTTGACTTATACCTGCTCGATCTCTGCCTGCACTGACCCCTAGCTTGACTACGACCATCCTTCTGCCTGACCCCTTTGTACTTCAGTTGCCTGACTGTTGCCGAACCTGCTTGCACCCGACCACCCGACTGCCTACTCCTCCTGCACTGCTTTGCCCACATGTTACTGACCCGTCCTGTCTCACTACTCTTCAGTCTTGCACGAACCACTGGACGACATCTCATCACCATCTGTGTCCGATCCAGCCCCCGTGCCCCCCTGAGCACTAGAACTCCCTGTCTGCTTAAGTCAGACTTTACCATCTGATACGTGACACAGGAGTTCTGGCCTAGGAGGTTGGGAGGGTTCCAGGAGGAGACGGCTCCATGAGAGGGAGACAGGTGGTCTCTAGGAGTCTAAGACTGCAGGTGGCAGTCTGTGCGTGCATGTCTGTAGGAGGCAGATGTGGCCCGCGACCAAGCAGCACGAAGCTGATGCAAAAAGTAAGCTGCAGGAGGGTGGTTGACTAAAAAGGACAGGAGGTTGAAGTATGTGTTTATATAGTGATGGTGGAACCCCCTGTGAGGGAAGATTACTTGTCAGGAAATGTGTCAGAGAACCTCTGTTGCTAATCCTTCTGGAATGCCTATTCAGGAAACCTCTGTTGCTAATCCCTCCAGAATGCCCATTCCTTTGCGCAGGTGCGCACAGGAGCGCGCACACACGCTGCAGGTGCGCACAGGAGCACGCACACAAGCTGCAGGTGCGCACGTGGGCGCGGGAAGGCGGCAAGTACGCGGGCACGTGCGCGACGCTGTGGCATCAAACAATCCATTTAAACTGGACAGCACCATGCAGCTGGTGCTGTTCGTTCTACAGCACGTCGTGTTCCTAAGAGACCTGTTAACTGTACCTGTTTACCTGTGACCCAGCTTGTTTGACCTTGATTGATATCTGCCTGCACCGATCCCGGTTTGTCCACCACTAGAGTTGAGCGGACACCTGGATGTTCGGGTTCGGCGGGTTTAGCCGAACTTCACGAAAAAGTTCGAGTTCGGCCCCGAACTTGACCCTGAACCCCGTTGAAGTCAATGGTGACCCGAACTTTTGGGCACAAAAATGGCTCTAAAAAAGTCCTGGAAAGGGCTAGAGGCCTGCAAAAGGAAGCAAAATGGGGGTAAGAGTAGGACAAGTGCCCTGCAAACAAATGTGGATAGGGAAATAACTTAAAATCACTTAAAAAAAATAAAAAATGGAGGAGGAGGTGGATGTGGAGTAGGAGGTTGAGGAGGCGGTGACTGAGGCTGTGTAGGTGGTGGAAGTGGTGGAGGAGGTAGCCAACACTGTTTTTTATTTGTTTGTGGTTTTTTTATCTAATTGGGGTAGCCCCCAAAATATTGAGATATATTAAAAAAAAAAAAAAGAATAAATTCACTTAAGTATACCAATGGCTGTGTGAGGCCGGTATAAATGTCTATTCTGCACAAGGTACAGGCACAGACAAGTCTTGTGGGATCCATGCCTGGTCCACGTTGGCTGTGGACAGGCAGCTGCACCATGCCTTGCTAAACACACGTTCAGACAATACACTGGCTGCAGGGCAGGCCAGCACCTCCAAGGCATAAAGGGCAAGCTCAGGCAATGTGCCCAATTTGGAGACCCAGAAGTTGAATGGGGCAGACCCATCAATCAGTACGTGTAGGCGTGTGCACGTATACTGTTCCACCATGTTGCTGAAATGCTGCCTCCTGCTAAGACGTTGCCTATCAGCTGGTGGTGCTGTTTTTTGTGGTGCTGCTGACAAAGCTTTTCCACATTTCGGCTGTGCTAACCCTGCCTTCTGAGGTGCTGGTGGTGCCACAGCTGCGTTGGCGACCTCTTCCTCCTCCTCTGCCTTCGCCTTGTGCTTCCACTGAGCCCCCAGTGTCATTTGGGAATGCCCTCAGCAGCGCATCTACCAGCGTGCGCTTGTAGTCACGCATCTTCTGATCACACTTCAGTGAGTGAATTAAGGATGGCACGTTGTCCTTGTAACGGGGATCCAGCAGGGTGGCCACCCAGTAATCAGCACAAGTTACAATGTGGACAACTTGGCTGTCGTTGCGCAGGCACTGCAGCATGTAGTCGCTCATGTGTGCCAGGCTGCCCAGAGGCAACGACAAGCTGTCCTCTGTGGGAGGTGTATCATCTGTTTCCTCCGTATCCCCACAGCCACACTCCAGTGATGCCCACGAGCTGCGATGGGTGCCACCCTGCTGTGAACATGGTTCCTCCTCCTCCTCCTCATCCTCCTCATCCTCCAGAACTTTGCTCTGGAATGAAAATTTTTTACCTGGACAATGCTGGTGCAGGAACCCACCCTCCGAGCCACTTATGAATGACTGGCCTGATAACCGTGGAAATGACCCCTCTTCCTCCTCCTCTTCCTCCTGTCCCACATCCTCTTTCATCATCGCCCGAAGTGTTTTTTCAAGGAGACATAGAAGTTGGATAGTAACTCTGAGAACAGCGTCATTGGCACTGGCCATGTTGATGGAGTACTGGAAACACCGCAATATGGTACACAGGTCTCACATGGAGGCCAACTCGTTGGTGGTGAAGTGGTGCTGTTCCGCAGAGCGACTGAACCATGTGTGCTGCAGCTGAAACTCCACTATTGCCTGCTGCTACTCGCACAGTCGCTCCAGCATGTGCAAGGTGGAGTTCCACATTGTGGGCACGTCGCATAGGAGGCGGTGAGCGTGAAGGCCAAAGTTCCTCTGCAGCGCAGACAGGCAAGCAGCAGCAGGGTGAGAACGCTGAAAGCACGCACAGACGGCCCACACTTTTTGCAGCAGCTCTGACATATCCGGGTAGTTTTTTAGAAATTTCTGCACCATCAAATTCAGCACATGCAGGAGGCAAGGGATGTGCGTCAAAAGGGCTAGGCCCAGAGCTGCTATGAGATTTCACCCATTATCGCACACCACCAGGCCAGGCTTGAGGCTCAGTGGCAACAACCACTCATCGGTCTGTTGTTCAATGTCCGTCCACAGCTCCTGCGCAGTGTGGGGTTTATCCCCCAAACATATCACTTTTAAAGCAGTCTGCTGTTGTTTCCCCCTGGATGTGCTGAAATTGGTGGTGAAGGTGTTACGCTGACCGGATGAGGAAGCAGAGTAGGAAGAGGAGGTAACAGGAGGCAAAGAGAAATGCCCTGCAATCCTCGGTGGCGGAAGGACATGCGCCAAACTACTATCCGCCTCAGGCCCACCTGCCACTACATTTGCCCAGTGTGCAGTTAGCGAGATATAGCGTCCCTGCCCGTGCTTACTGGTCCAGGTATCAGTGGTTATGTGGACCTTGCCACAGATGACGTTGTGCAGTGCACACTTGTTCTTGTCCCCGACTTGTTGGTGCAGGGAAGGGATGGCTCGCCTGGAAAAGTAGTGGCGGCTGGGAACCATGTACTGTGGGACAGCCACCGCCATCAGGTTTTTAAAACTGTCGGTGTCCACCAGAAGGAATAACAGCATTTCAACGGCCAGGAATTTTGAAATGCTGGCATTCAGGGCCAGGGATCGCGAGTGGGTAGGGGTGTACTTCCTCTTTCTCTCCAGTGTTTGGGAGATGGACAGCTGTAAGCTTCCATGGGACCATGGTGTGGAAATGTTTGGGGATGGTGGCGGACATGGTGGCATTGCTGTCACATCGTCTGTTTGCTGGGTGGCAGGTGCACTGGCACTGTAGAGGTGGAGGAAGAGGCCGAAGCAGCAGCAGAAGAGGAAGCAGGAGGAGCCCGAGGTCTTTCTTGGATTTTGAGGTGCTTATTCCACTGCAGATCATGCTTTGCATGTAGATGCCTGGTCATGCAGGTTGTGCTCAGGTTTAGAACATTTATGCCTCGCTTCAGGCTCTCATTGCACAGCGTGCAAACCACTCGTGTCTTGTCATCAGCACATTTTCTGAAGAACTGCCACGCCAGGGAACTCCTTTGAGCTGCCTTTGGTGTGCTAGGTCCATGGGTGCGTTGGGTAGTAGCAGGCGTACTGTCTAGGGGATGGTCGCTCCGCTTTTGCAACCTGCATCCTCTTTTGCTGTGCCTCTGTGCGACCACCACCTCTTCCTCCAAACTGCACACATCACTCGCATGACCTTCATTCCATGTGGGGTCTAGGACCTCATCATCCTCCACATCATTTTCCACCCACTCTTCATCACTGCCCTCCTTGTCAGTCTGCACACTGTAGAAAGCCGCAGCAGTTGGCACCTGTGTGACGTCATCCTCAGAGACGTGCTGCGGAGGTGTTTCCATGTCCTCATCCTGAAACAAAAGTGGTTGGGCATCGGTGCACTCAATGTCTTCCACTTCTGGGGCAGGGCTATATTTATGGCCCACGGAATGCACACCAGCAGAGTCATCCAAAAGCATGAGACTGCTGCATGACTTGGGGCTCAGACTGCTTGGCTGATTTACAAGGGGCTGTGGTGAAAGACAGATGGCCATGGGGTTCAGGAGCCAACTCTGAGCTTTCAGCAAGCGACCGGGTGGGAGACAATGTGAAGGAACTAGAGGCATTGTCTGCCACCCAATCTACTATTGCCTGTACTTGTTCTGGCATCACCATTTGTTGAGCAGCATTTTGGCCTACCATATAACGGTGAAGGTTCTGTCTGCTATTCGCACCTGAGGAAGGTGGTTCACTTGTGCGTGTAGCTGGCACAGATCAGCCACATCCTCTGCTTGCAACAGGAGCTTCACCAACACCACCAGCACCAGCAGTACCACGACCACGTCCCTTATTTGACGCTCTCCTCATTCTGGATGCAAATGTACTATTCAGCACAAATTTATATAATTTTTTATAACACTAATTTGTCCCTCACACCAGCAGCAGGATCCTCTCCCTACACTAGTATGAGATGATTTTATAACGCTAATCTGTCCCTCACACCAGCAGCAGGAACCTCTCCCTTCACTAGTATGAGATGATTTTATAAGGCTAGTCTGTCCCTCACACAAGCAGCAGGAACCTCTCCCTACACCACTATGAGATGATTTTATAACATTAATCTATACCTCACACCAGCAACAGGAACCTCTCCCTACACCAGTATGAGATGTTTTTATAACGCTAATCTGTCCCTCACACCAGCAGCAGCAACCTCTCCCTACACCAGTATGAGATGATTTTATAACGCTAATCTGTCCCTCACACCAGCAGCAGGGACCTCTCCCTACACCAGTATGAGATGATTTTATAACGCTAATCTGTCCCTCACCCCAGCAGCAGGGACCTCTCCCTACACCAGCATGAGATGATTTTATAACGCTAATCTGTCCCTCACACCAGCAGCAGGGACCTCTCCCTACACCAGTATGAGGTGATTTTATAACGCTAATCTGTCCCTCACACCAGCAGCAGGAACCTCTCCCTACACCAGTATGAGATGATTTTATAACGCTAATCTGTCCCTCACACCAGTAGCAGGAACCTTTCCCTACACCAGTATGAGATGATTTTATAACGATAATCTGTCCCTCACATCAGCAGCAGGTACCTCTCCCTACACCAGTATGAGATGATTTTATAACACTAAATTGTCCCTCACAGCAGCGGCAGCATCCTCTCCCTATACTAGTATGAGATGATGTGACATGCAGCACTATGTGACTCCAGCTTATATAGAGACTGGGTCACATGATGCACTGGTCAATCACAGCCATGCCAACGCTTGTTGATTGGCTGCCCTGCAGCTATTGAAAAGGCACGAAAATATACCTGAACCCCGAACCAGTACTTTTTCTCAAATGTCCGGTTTTGGGTTCGGGACACGGACACCCTAAAGTCTGGTACAAACTCGAACTTTACAGTACTGGTTCGCTCAACTCTATCCATGACCACTCTTCTGATCATCCCTTTGTACCTCTGCCGCCAGCCCATTCACAACACAGCTTGTACCTGATGATCTTTCAGCTGTACCCTTCTGTACCATGTTGCCAGCCAGTTGCCGACCCAGCCTGTACCACTACCCTATCCAGCTGCACGAGCCACGCAGGACATCCCATAACCATCTGTGGACCAGTCCAGCCCCCGTTCCCACCTGCACTCTGGAACCTACTGTCTCCTTTACCAGGGGTTCTTGAATCAGGTGCTCAAGAGTGGTTACTCCCTGCATAAGTCAGACTCCACCACCAGGTGCATGACATTACTGTTTGTTTGAATTTTTTTGTTTCCTTTAATAAAGGTGTGCTGCCATGCCCTTAAATATGCAGTCTGGAGTGGCACATTTATTGTGGATTTAGTGAGAAGGGTGATCATTGATTGATTGCATTTCATTTAAAAACATGCACCTAGAGATGGGCGGTGGGTAGGAGGGTGGATGATGCAGGGTGTGTGCTAATGAGGTCAGCTGGTCAACTCCTTCCTGTGTCATGACCTCTAGTCTGATCAGGAAGTAGACAGAAGCAATAAATATGTTTGGAAACATGGATGTAGGACAGCAAGGTAAGTGTCTGTAGATTTTATGGAAAGCATTGATATTTTTACAAAAAACATGACTGCTATATTGGTACATAGGGGAGCTGGAATTTAGAAAAGAGAAGTGAACAAAGGGGAACTTAGCCTTTAAGGAGACAGTACGCCAAAACTTTTTTCTGAAGGAACTGTGCATTTGTTGCTACAAAAATGAATGCTGTTGCCCATGGCAATGAAGGATTTGTGTATTAGATTTCTTACAGCCCATGCTACCTAATGATCACCATTGGGGACTGCTTGGCTAAATTTGAAAACATGGCTTAATATAAAGCTTGGCCCAGAAGCCGCTGGGTTGAATTGGTGCAACCGCTTCTTACAGAGGAGTACCGAGAAGTGTACAGATTGATGATATATAACCAAGATGATTATGATAACTACAAATCTAGTCTAGAAAGAGCTGGAAAGAGTCTAAAAGGAGGAGTATGGTTGCCCATAGCAACGCCTGTGATTCCAAGTCTGCAGACTGGGTGAGAAAGACTGACTATGTGGCTGTGCACACAGGATTGGAAGTGACCCCAAATGGGAGATCCCCCTGTTTGTGCTATAAAGGACTTGCCTTGCTGCAGTGCCCTGTTCAGTGGGGAGGCAAGTGTTGGCCTCATCCTCATAGGATGTTAAAAAATGTTCTAAAAATGTCAGTAGCTTTGTAGTGAGTTTTTCAGCTTCTTTCAGCACTTTGCACCAACGTTTTTGAAAGTTTTTTTTTTATTCAATGGAGCAAAAACATTGGTGAGATGCGTTTTTGAACATTTGAGTGTTTTTCGTTTGTAAAAATTTTTATTAAGGATTATCAAGTTGACAAAGAAGAATTTGTAATTAGCTAATATCCGACAGGTAGATATACATGTATAAAACAAACAATGTTACTTGAGCTGGAGTCATCACAGTGTGTTATGCCAAAAAATCTGAAATAAACAAGAAATATCTAAACAAAACAATGAAAAATTAGGGAAAAATAGGTTTAGAGCAAAAGAGGTCATGCCGTCTCACCAGTCACCCCAAGTGGGATTAAACTGTGACTGGAAAGACAAGCTGCAACCCACCCAGCTCCAACCCTAGTGGCCAAACAAACACTATGGTAGGTATAACACAATCACGTTTATATTAAAGGGAGTTATCTCTAAAACCATAATAAGGACACATTACAAATATTGAGAATCCGGTAACCCCCCACCTCTAGCCACAGGGCTAGGATGGAGTACCGCCCCTCAGATACAGTCCAGACTCCTGTTTGCAAGAAAAAGCGGACTGACAGCCCGCTGAAAATAAAGAAAAGGTCTTAGAGGAAAAAGGAGAAAAAGAGGGTAAAAGAAAGTGAAGGAAAGAGAGGCACCAGAGAATTAAAGCAAGGGGTGTAAGTCACTTGGGGAGCTTAAGGTAGTTCTTCCAAGGATCCCAGACTAGGTCAAATTTAGTTGAAGTATCTAAAATAATATTTGTGAGCCTTTCCTGCACCATGATCCAAGAAATTTTTTGTTTAGCCTCATAAAATGACACTGACGGACGCTTCCAGAACCTGGCTATTGTGATTTTAACACCCAACAGAATGAAGTGGGTAAGTTTAAATAGTGGTTTGGAAAGTACATCAGGTTTATAGTTGAGGAGAGCTAGTTCTGGATTCTGAGGGATTGAATGGCCCAAAATCCTACGAATCAAATGGAATACCTTGTTCCAAAAGCCCCGAATACGCAGGCATTCCCACCGTGTGTGAAGGAAGGAGCCCAAAAGCCCACATCCTCTGAAGCAGAGGCTGGAGGAATTTGGGTACATAGCTGCTAACCTAGTAGGTACCAAGTACCATTGGATAAGGGCCTCCCTTAGGGTAATATTTGTAATCCCTTTAGAGGATCTCAGGAACAAAGAGCTTCATATATCTGCTTCCCAATGTACCTCAAGGTCTCCCTCCCATCTCTTCGCATAGGGAGGTTTATCTGTATTCTCCATCAGTGATGCATAAATCAAAGTGATACCTCCTCTTTGATCCTCAGTTTCAGAACACCATTTTTCAAAAGGGGTAATACCTACATGGTCGTTTTTAAATTTCCACCAAGAGGTCAGAAAATGATGAATTTGTAGGAATCTGAATTTTTCAGTAGGTGGCATTTCTAATTTGTTGATGCAGTGGGTTAGAGTCAAAGGGCCCGCAGGGGTCAAGAAGTGGCCTATTCGATATAGGCCCTTATCTGTCCTCCATTGGAAGGCCTTAATGTCTAGACCCGGAGGGAAAAGGGGATTATTAAAGAGATGACTAAGAGGGTGTAGATTTGAAACTAAATATGGAGGTTTGAGGATTAAATCGCTAAGGGCAAAGGAGTGGGACAGCGTAGGAGCGAGCATTGAGGGCCTTGACTTGCGAGAAGCCCCCATCAAAAAGTCAATAGTGTTAAGGGCCACCGCCTGCCTCTCTATATTAATCCAGTCAGGTTTATTCCCTCTAGAGAAAATGGTTGAGAACTGAGCTAGTTGGGCTGCCTGGAAATATTTAAAAAGGTGTGGAAGACCCAAACCCCCCTGACTGCGTCTCCTATAAAGAACATTAGCCGAACATCTATAGCCTTTACGGCCCCAAATGAATTTCAAAATTTGCGATTGTAGTTTTTGAAGATTAGATTTCTTAATTGGGACAGGGAGAGCTCTAAAGAAGTACAGAATCCTAGGAAGAAGGGTCATATTGACCGCATGTATCCTGCCTAACCATGAAAGGCCTTCTTGGTCCCATCTTGCAAGATCGTCTGTTAATTTCTTAAGTAAAGGTGGGTAATTGGCTTCATAAAGTTGGCTGACTTTGGCTGCCAGATTGACCCCCAAGTAAGGTATCTGAGAAGTGTTCCAGGCAAATTTATAGAGATCTTTGAGTCAACGCATTATCGGCTCTTGGGTAGATATATTCAGAGCTGAAGATTTGGACCAATTTACACAGAGCCCAGAAGCTTCTCCAAAGATTTGAAGAAGACGAATAACTTGTGGGGTGGATGTAAGAGGGAAAGAGATGAATAAGAGCAGGTCATCTGCCAATAATGCGCACTTATGGGTATAGGGTCCACATTTCACTCCATGAATATCTGGGTTGTCCCTTATGGCAATAGCCAGAGATTCCATCGCAATGGCAAATATTAAGGGTGAAAGGAGACATCCCTGTCTAGTACCCCTAGAGATGGCAAAAGGGTCCGAGTAGTAATTTTGTAATTTGACCTGAGCGCAAGGGTTAGAGTATAGGGCTCTCAGGGTCTGAAGAAATCTTGGGCCAAAGCCCCATCTGTATAAAACCTCAAATAGATACGACCAATCAACAGTATCAAAGGCCTTTTGTAAATCAATGGACAAAATGTACCCCTCACGAGGGGGACCCCCATCCCAATTCGAGTTAAGGAGAGAAATTATGTCTATTGCTCTAGAGATTTGGTCCGGGCCCTGCCTTCCCGGAATAAAGCCCACCTGGTCTTTGTGTATGTACTTACTTATAAATTTGGTTAATCTGTTTGCCAAAATTTTAGTCAAAATTTTAAGGTCATTACTGATTAAAGAGATAGGTCTATAATTGCTGACTTCTGAATGATCTTTACCAGGTTTGGGGATGACCGAGATGAAGGTCCTGTTAGCTTCACTCTGCAAACCAGATCCCGCCCGAAGAGAATTAAAAAATTTAGTTAAGTAGGGGGCAATAACTGGACCAAAAGTCTTATAAAAGCCCATGGACAAACCATCAGGGCCGGGAGCCGATCCCTTCCTGAGATTTCGGATCACCTACATAACTTCCGTGTCAGTGAAGGGTAGTTCAAGGGAAGCTATATGTTCCTCCGACAGTCTAGGAAGGGCAACGGAATTAAGGAAGGCTTCAAGGTTAGAGGAAGCAACTGTTTTCCCTGATAAATATAGACAGTGTACCTGCGCTTAGGATTAGTGAAAATTAATCTAAAATATTATGAATGTACACAGTGAGACTGCTGCCTTCCTGTATGTTTCCTCCTAAGAGGACCCTTTAAGTATATAAAAATTATGGAAATGGCGCTGTCTCCTTGGCGTGTCTGTGTAAGTGTTCCTCTAAAGATGTGTGTGGGCCTGTGTCTTTGGCACCCTTATTCAAATTACCATGGATGGAATACAGAGTGAAAAAAAAATAAAAAAAAATTGATGTCCGTAAATGGTCGTAAATGGTCGTAAATGTCCGTAAAACATAAAATGTGTAAAACACCTAAAATCACCTAATAAATAAGTACACGAGAAACAGGCAGATATAATACAGATAAAATTAGGGATGAAAAATGTGAAAATATAAATTGTTGAATAGTTGAAAATATCGTCCGTAAATGTCCGTATGTCAGTAAATGTCCGTATGGTCGTAAATGTCCGAAAAATAAAAATAAAGTGCTGTGGTGCCAAAAGGTGCAAAATCAATCAATGAACCTTAAATATTGTGCAATGGTTAAGAAAAAATGGGGTCTCCAAGGGTAGTTGTGTCCGATTGCGCTAATTCATGCTGCAATAGGTATTGGTGTTTCAGAATCAGTATCTTTCTGCTATGCGATTACAACTCTTTCCATATCTTTATTTGAACAAAACACAGTGATCCTTCTGTGAGTAATCCTTTTGGTGTATAAATAAAAAGTGACTTCCGTGCTTATTCAAGGTAGTAAGGTGACTTCCACGTGTGCTCTCCCGTATGTTCCCGCACTTACCAGATGTTTCATACCCCTGCAGGGGTACACGCCTTGGTAAATGGGGTCTTTTGGTCCTCCTTGTTGGGTCCTGGTATGTTTCTCCTGTGGTTGTGTCCTCGATCAAGATGCCTGTATACTGGAATCTTCCCTCAGTATCCGGGCCTATGACTCCCTTCTAAGGTCATATGTCCGTAGAACTAGCTCCTGTGTTGGTGTCCTCTTTGTATGGT
>BLSH010524417.1:1031312-1057444 GCA_018402905.1 Glandirana rugosa | reverse complement strand
TTGAATCCCGGACAGCTCCTTCTCCTCTTGTCAAATTGCTTCTTGTAGTCCTCCTGCGCCTTCCTCATGGTTTCCTGTAAGGTCCGATAGTTAGATTGGATAGATGATAGATGGTCTTGTGCTGCTGGTACTGATGCTTCGGGGACGGAACTGGGTAGAAAAGAGGGGTGGAATCCGTAGTTCGCCCAAAAGGGGGATTGTTGAGTAGTTGCATGTGTGGAGTTATTGTATGCAAACTCTGCGCAAGGGAGCAAGGAGCACCAGTCTTCTTGAGAGGACGAGCAAAAGCATCTCAGATATTGCTCAAGAGTCTGATTTGTTCTTTCCGTTTGCCCATTGCTTTGGGGATGATAGGCCGATGACAAGCAGACATCTATGGACAGGCTCTTACAAAGGCTCTTCCAAAATTTGGAGGTGAACTGGACCCCTCTATCCGAAACAATGCTGTTAGGTAGTCCATGTAGCCTGAGTACTTCTCTGATGAAGAGATCAGCAGTGTCCTTGGCTGAGGGAGTACCCATCATGGGCAAAAAGTGTGCCATCTTGGACAAGCGGTCAACTACCACACAAATTGTTGTGTGGCCCTCTGATGGGGGAAGCTCCACTATGAAGTCCATTGAGATTTGCTTCCAAGGTTGTTCAGGAACTGGCAATGGCCTTAGCAAACCCCATGCCTTGGTGTTAGCCCCTTTATAACGTTGGCAAATGGTACATGAGTCCACATAGGCTTTACAGTCCTTTCTCAGGGTGGGCCACCAAAAGGAGCGCTGAATAAGTTCTGTAGTCTTGCGGACTCCAAAATGTCCTGCCAAAGGATGGTCGTGACAAGTCTTAAGGATCTGTATCCTGACTGATTGTAGAATGAAAATCTTCCCTTGGTGCCAAAAAAAACCTTCCTGATTTCTCAGTGAGACAATCTCTGGAGCGGTGCATTGGGCCGAGGCTTGTTTAATGGATGCTCCCAGGTCTTGCTGTAGCAAAAGGAAGTTCTGATTGGACAGAATGGTGTCTGGTACCATGGTTTCTAGAATGTCAGGGAACATGCAGGATAAGGCATCAGCTTTACTGTTCTTGGAACCCGGCCGGAAGGTTATGTGGAAATTGAATCGGGGAAAAAAAAGTGCCCAACGGGCTTGTCGGGGTCTCAGACGTTTCGCTGTTCGGAGATATTCTAGGTTTTTGTGATCAGTAAAGATCATGATGGGATGTGCTGCACCTTCCAACAGGTACCTCCATTCTTCCAGAGCCGTTTTGATTGCTAATAACTCTCGGTCTCCCACATCATAGTTCCTCTCGGATGGGCTCATCTTACGTGAGGAAAAAGCAACAGGATGAAGTAGTGCTTTGGCCCCTTGCCTCTGTGACAAAACTGCTCCTGTAGCAACTTCTGATGCGTCCACCTCAAGGACAAAAGGTAGGGCAGGGTCAGGATGTTGCAGAACCGGGGCTGAGATGAATAGGTTCTTTAGTTTTTCGAAGGCTGCTTGAGCCTCAGTAGACCACTGGAACTTCACATGTTGCTGCGTTATGTGGGTGACAGGAGTGATGATGGATGAAAAGTTCTTAATGAATCTCCTGTAGAAATTAGCAAACCCCACAAATCTCTGTACCCCTTTCTTATCAGTCGGAGCGGGCCAGTCGGTAATAGCCTTGACCTTCTGGGGGTCCATTGAAATACCGTCAGTGGAGATGATGAACCCCAGGAACTGTATTGAGCTTCTTTCGAAGTCGCATTTCTCGGCTTTTACATAAAGTCCGTGTTCTCTCAATGTTGCCAAAACTCTCCTGACATGGGATCTGTGAAGTTCTAGAGTAGCTGAAAAGATGAGGATATCGTCCAGATAGACAATGACGAAGTGGTCTAGGAACTCCCGGAAGATGTCATTCACCAGATGTTGGAACGTGGCCGGTGCGTTGCATAATCCAAAGGGCATCACTAAATACTCGAAGTGCCCAAAGCGGGTTCTGAATGCTGTCTTCCATTCGTCACCCTCGCGGATGCGAATTAAGTTATAGGCTCCCCGGAGGTCAAGTTTAGAGAAGACCCGGGCATTGCGGAATCTTTGAAATAGCTCTGGGATAAGAGGGAGTGGATAGCGGTTTTTTATGGTAATCTAGTTTAACTCCCTGTAGTCCACACAAGGCCTAAGAGTCTTATCCTTCTTCTCAACAAAGAAAATGCCAGCCCCTGCAGGAGACGAAGAAGGACGGATAAAGCCTTTCTCCAAGTTTTCATCAAGGTATGCCCGAAGAGTCTCTAGTTCCTTTTCTGACAAAGGAAAGATGTGGCCAAAGGGGATTTCTGAACCAGGCAATAATTCAATAGGACAATCGTAGGATCGATGGGGTGGTAGCACGTCAGCGTTCTTTTTATCAAAGACGTCTGAAAAGTCCTTATAGGCAGGTGGGATGTTTTGATGGTTACTGGCCGTGGATTGAACTGCCATGCAATTAGCAGTTCTTCTCGATCCGGGGGGAAAACAGCTCTGCTGACAATATGGAGAAGAAAACTGTATCTTCCTATTGGCCCAATCGATCTGTGGGTTATGTGCCTGCAGCCATGGAGTGCCCAGGATGACGGGAAACAGGGGGGAGTGCAGGACGTCAAAACGTAGATACTCCTGGTGGCCGGATTGAGTCTTGGTAAGTAGAGGCACAGTCTCTTGATTAACAGGCCCAGAACTGGGCGGAGAGCCGTCGGCCAAGCGGATGGAAAGTTGCTGCTTCTTGGGACGTAATGTGATGTGAAGATTCTTGGCCAGGGTCAAGTCCAGAAAGCAGCTACAGGCACCGGAATCAACTATGGCTGGTAGCTGGACCTCCTCTCCCGCCACCTGCAGAGACACATGGAGAACAAGGTGAGATGGAGAGGATTCAACCAGCGGAGGATGGACTGGAAAATGAGAGAAAGACTTACTAGGCCTGACAGGGCAGGTATGGAGGAAATGTCCAGAAGCCCCGCAATATAGGCAGAGGTTGGCCTGTCGACGGCGGGCTTTCTCCTCAGGGGATAAGGCTGAACGGACCAGTCCAATCTGCATTGGTTCTACTTCAGGTGTTGAGACAGCCGAGGGTGCCGTTGCTGGGGGTAGAGAGACCCTAGGCAGCATCCAGGTAGGTCGGAAGCTTTGTGATCTTTCAGAGCGGCGCTCCCTCATACGTCTGTCAAGCTGGGTAGCCAGTAGTATCAGACCCTCCAAGGTAGCCGGGGGTGCCACTCTGGCTAGTTCATCTTTTAGGGCTTCAGAGAGTCCTTGGCGATGTTGATATCGCAGAGCAGCCTCATTCCACTGTGTGTCAGCTGCCAGTTTACGGAATTCCACAGTATAGTCCTCCACAGGCCTTTTCCCTTGTAGAAGGTTGTGGAGAGTGGCCTCTGCGGTGGCTGCCCGCTGAGGGTCGTCGTACAGACGTGCCATGGCTTCAAAGAACAACTCTATGGAATTGATGACAGGGTCTTTCTGCTCCAATAGACTGTGCACCCATGCTTGGGGTTCTTCTGAAAGTAGAGAGATGACGAACCCCACTTTAACGCTTTCCAGAGAGAAAGTCCGTGGCTGTAGGGCGAGATACAGCATGCAGGCATTCTGGAAGGCTCTGAACTTCTTCCGATCTCCTGAAAAGCGTTCAGGAGTGGGGACCCTGGGCTCCGGAGGAGGAACGACCATGGTGTGGGTGGTGGAGCGTTCCGGAGTTGCAGAGCTGGTGGACGGAGAGGCTTGATCCACTTGAGCCGGAGACACGGCTAGATGCTGTAACCGCCCTTCCAGCTGGAAGTAGCCTTCTTGCAGTCTCTGTACGGCCTGGGTGAGAGAAGCGACCTGTTGACACAGAGCCTCCAGTGGGGAAGCACCTCTATCGGCCTCAGACATTCTGGCTGGATTATACTGTCAGGAAGCAGGTGTGAGGCCGAGATGTTAGAGGGCTTCCCTTGCGGCTAAGTGCACAGCTAACCTGAGGATGAGACAGGGGAGCAGCGCCCAAAGAAGCACGGGTCGCCAGCAGGTAATTCCAGACGACTGTGTAGCAGGAAGTTGCAGGAACAGCTGGTGGTTGCTGGCGTGCTTAAGGCTCCGTGGGGAGTCAGCTGGAGACAAGGTCAGAAGGCAAGCCGGGGTCATACACGGTTAGAGCCAGCAGCGGGACAAGCCAGGAGAATGGTCAAGGAAGCAAGCCGAGGAGCAGGACTGGAGAGCAGGTGCAGGGTCAGGACAAGCCGAGTCTGGTAAACAGGAGATCAATCAGGAGACAACAGGAACACAGGAATCACAGGGGAGCTGAGAGATAATCCAGCAAAGTCCTTCTGTTAGTGGCAGGTTTAAATAGCCCAAAGGGCGCCAATGTGCTTGCTACTGCGCATGCCCTGTGCGTCCCCGCGTTCGTGACGGAACGTTCGTTCGTTTGCGTCGGCGCATGCCCACTCGTACAGGCAGCTGGACGCGGCCATGTTGGAAATGGGCAGCAGTAGCCGTTCCAGGTCTATTTCCCTGACAACAACACATGACCATTTAGGCTTCATGTACACTGCAGCTGCTAAACTCACATTTAGGAGCAGTTGGGCATTTTTTTCAGCAGCCACTGAACTTTCCTCAGTGTTATCTTATGTGTACATGTATGTTATAGTAGTTTAGAAGCAGTTGGGTTTACTGATGCTTTTTTGAAAGCAGATGTATCTCATTCAGAATGGTAGTTTACCGGCATTTCAAACGGCAAATGCTTGTAAACATGTGTAAACGTTAATATAGTGTTTAGCTGCACTTTAAGCCCATTGATTTGAATGGAAGTCTCATCCAATTCGGATCATCAACATCCGACTTGTGGTGTGACTTGTGCTCTGAGGAGCTTGAAGGGGAACCCCACGCCAAAATTTAAAAAAAAATGGTGTGGGGTCCCCCCAAAATCCATACCTGGCCCTTTGAGTCTGGTATGGTTCTTGAAAGGAAACCCCATGCCAAAATGGGGAAAAAATGGCTTGGGGCCCCCAAGACCATACCAGACCCTTCAGTCTGGTATGGATTTTGAGGGGAAACCCCACGACAAAAAGAATGGCATGGGGCCCCCCAAAATCCATACTATCCCCCAAGGCACCTTGGGCCTCTTCCCAATAACCCTGGGCAGTGGTTTTGGGGATCTGCGGGCAGGGGCCTTATCGGAATCTGGAGGCCCCCTTTAACAAGGGCATGTGATGTCACAGGAGGCAGGGGTTCTCGTGGTTATGTCACTGGATGGCCACACCCCATGGCTATATAAGAATCAGCAGAGAGCAGAGCTGGCACAAAGAAGGGAGACAGCATCGGAGGAGGACCAGATCAGCGGCAGAGAAGTCAGCAGCGGTGGAGCAGACCGGAGGAAGAAGACTGGAGAGAGAAGACCGGAGGGAGATTTTTACTAAAGGACTTGTCAAAACCGTCTCTTGTTTTTATTTATGGTTGATCAGTTTTGATTAGGTGGTTGGCCCTTTAAGAGGGCACTTTTTTGGAGCACCTCTGTGGCTTGGGTGACCTGCTAGTTTTCGTTGGGGCTGCCCTTTGGGCTGCAGCTGTAGGTGCACTCATTAGTGTTTTGTTGTATAGATGGGCAAATTTCCTTGTTTACAAGGTTCCATGGATTTTCCAAAATGGCCGAAGGAACATTGCACGTCACGTCATCACACCTGCGTGTTGTGTAATATTTCAGGAACATATACACAGTTTTTATAACATGTACATTGGTGTACATAGGCCATAATTTATGGCCTAACACAGCTGGCAAGCTGAATTACATATCAAAAGTTCCACAGTTACTTGCAGGGGTTGTGAAGTGTAGATTGCGTTATCAGACTTGAAAGGAATGCTACAAAAGGTATTTATTGATGGTAGTTAGACTTGAGGCGGTATTGTCAGTAATTTGGTTAACCTAGGAAAAACCTCCCCCCACACCCCCAGTGTTAGGCTAGTACTTGAGTGGACATTCAAGCTGGCAGTTTTGTTCATTCTTTCCCCATGAAGATGAGGGCACAGATCTAGATACAGTCCAGTTGGACAATGTACAAGGCTACTATTCCTTGTAATATTTATTCTGTTGGATGTTAGTAATCTGTTGCAAGTATTATGAACTTTGTTTTTCTGTATTGGAAGTCAATAAATGCTACTCTCTGGAAGAACCGATTTATTGCTATGGGAGTAACTAAATAACTAAATAATAATAACATTCATTCATCCGCTACTACATCACTACATTGGTGCTGTAACCCGCATGTTAAACTTCCAGTGACTAGTATGAGAGCAATAACACCAAATTTAACACACCTGCTCCCCATTCACACCTGAGACCTTGTAATACTAATGGGTCGCATGACATCGGGAAGGAAAAATTGCTAATTGGGCCCAATTTGGACATTTTCCCTTAGGGATGAACTCACTTTTATGGCTAGCGGTTTAGACATTAATGGCTGTGTGTTGAGTTATTTTGAGGGGACAGAAAATTTACACTGTTATACAAGCTGTACACTCACTACTTGTCACATGAAAAGATATTATAAAATATTTACAAAAATGTGCGGGGTGTACTCACTTTTGTGAGATACTGTATATGCATATATTTCTTTTCATGTGAAAACACTGAAGAAATGCTACAATGTAAAGTAGTGAGTGCACAGCTTGTATAACAGTGGAAATTTGCTGTTCCCTCAAAATAACTCAACACACAGCCATTAAGGTCTAAACCACTGGCAACAAAAGTGAGTACACCCCTAAGTTAAAGTGTCCAAATTTGGCCTAACGTGTCAATATTTTGTGTAGCCGCCATTATTTTGCAACACTTCCTTAACCCTCTTGGCATGGAGTTCACCAGAGCTTCACAGGTTGCCACTGGAGTCCTCTTCCATTCCTCCATGATGACATCACGGAGCTGGTGGATTTTAGAGACCTTGCGCTCCTTCACCATTCATTTGAGGATGCCCCACAGATGCTCAATAGGGTTTAGGTCTGGAGACATGCTTCTTTAGCAAGGCAGTGGTCATCTTGGAGGTGTGTTTGGCATCATTATCATGTTGAAATATTGCCCTGTGGCCCAGTCTCAGAAGGGAGGGGATCATGCTCTGCTTCAGTATGTCACAGTACATGTTAACATTCATGGTTCCCTCAATGAACTGCAGCTCCCCAGTGCTGGCAGCACTCATGCAGCCCCAGACCATGACACCCCCACCGCCATGCTTGATTGTAGGCAAAACACACTTGTCTTTGTACTCCTTACCTGGTTTCCATCACACACACACCATCTGAACCAAATAAGTATATCTTGGTCTCATCAGACCACAGGACATGGTTCCAGTAATCCATTTCCTTAGTCTGCTTGTCTTCAGCAAACTGTTTGCGGGCTTTCTTGTGCATCATCTTTAGAAGAGGCTTCTTTCTGGGACAACATCCAGGCAGACCAATTTGATGCAGTGTATGGCGTGTGGCTTGAGCATTGTCAGACTGACGCCCCACCCCTTCAACCTCTGCAGCAATGCTGGCATCACTCATAAGTCTATTTCCCAAAGGCAACCTCTGGATATGACACTGAGCAAATGCACTCAACTCCTTTGGTTGACCATGGCAAGGCCTGTTCTGAGTGGAGCCTGTCCTGTTAAACCGCTGTATGGTCTTGGCCACTGTGCTGAAGCTCAATTCAGGGTCTTGGCAATCTTCTTATAGCCTAGGCCATCTTTATGTAGGGCAACAGTTATTTTTTTCAGATCCTCAGAGAGTTCTTTGCCATGAGGTGCCATGTTGAACTTCCAGTGACCAGGATGAGAGAGTGAGAGTGATAACACCAAATTTAACACACCTGCTCCACATTCACACCTGAGACCTTGTAACACTAACGAGTCACAATGACACTGGGGAGGAAAATGGCTTATTGGGCTCAATTTGGACATTTTCACTTAGAGGTGTGCTCACTTTTGTTGCCAGTGGTTTAGACATTAATGGCTGTGTGTTGAGTTATTTTGAAGGGACAGCAAATTTATACTGTTATACAAGCTGTACACTCACTACTTTACACTGTAGCAAAGTGTAATTTCTTCAGTGTTGTCACATGAAAAGATATAATAATATAATATAAAATATTTACAAAAATGTGAGGAGTGTACTCACTTTTATCAGATAGTGTGTGTGTATATATATATATATATATATACATATATATATTTTTACATTACCTGCACTGACTCTATATACTCTATCTACACTGAATGAGCTGTATAAATAGTTTAATAATGCAGTATATATATATATATATATATATATATAGATTCTTACACTGCCTACACCGACTCTATATACTCTATCTGCGCTATATACTGTATAGTATACTGCCTACATGCCACTAACTAAACTGCCTAACCTCCCTCTATCCCTGTTATTATGCACTATATACGGCCGTTGTGTAAGGGGCCTTATATAGTGTGGGGAATGTACTTAGCCTCCTGAGCCATGATTGGCCAAAGGCACCCTGCCTTTGGTCAATCATGGCTCTCACAGCAGAGCGCGCTGTTATTGACTAAAGCATACAGGTCATGTGCATGCTTTGGCCAATCAGCGGGAGGCATTTCCCCGTGATCGCCCAGTTCATTATGGGGTGCTCCACGGTGGGGGAATTCACCGCGAACACCCCATAAAATTCACTGTTTGACTCGGACATTGAGCCCATCCTTACTCAGGAGAAGTAGCAGAATGTATTTTGTGGTGTAATTTTTGGTATGTACATACTATGTGTTAGAAATATCTTATAAATGGACAACTTTGTGTAAAAATGTATATGTTTAAAAGACTCATTATGCCTCATAGATTATATGTTGGGGTGTTTTCTTTCCAAAATGGGATCATTTTGTGGCCGTTTCCATTGTCCTAATGCTACAGGGCCTTCAAAAGTGTGATAGGTTGTCAGGAAATTAGATGTGTAATTTATGCTCCTAGAACGTCTGAAGATGCTACTTGGATATTGGGCCTCTATATGTTGCCAGGCTGTGTAAAAGTCTTGCACATGAGGTATCACCTTACTTTGGAGGAGTAGCAGAACGTGTTTTGGGTTTTAGTTTCAACTATGCATATGCTGTGTGAAAGAAATAACCTGTTAATATGACAATTTTGTGAAAAAAAATCTTCATTTTGCAAAGAATTGTGGGAAAAGATTACAATTTCAAACAACTCACCATGCCTCTTACTAAATGCCTTGGAATGTGTACTTTCCAAAAAAAGGGGTAATTTAGGACGTTTTTGTACTGTCCTGGCTCGTTAGTATCTCAAGAAATGAGCAATCAATCAATTTTCAATGTAACAGTATAAATTTTAGCCAAAATGTATGAAGACAAGTTTCTAATTTGCAAAATTTTATAACGGAAACAAAGAAAACAATTTTTTTCAAAATGTTTTATTTTTTTCATAGCACAAAAAAAAAAAAAACAGTGGTGATTAAATACCACCAAAAGAAAGCTATATTTGTATGAAAAAAAGACAAACATTTCATATGGGTACTGTGTTGCATGACTGAGCAATTGCCATTCAAAATCTGAGAGCACTGAAAGCAGAAAATTGGTCTGGGCAGGAAAGGGGTATAAGTGCCCAGTAGGCAAGTGGTTAAATATTGGTAAGCTGCAATACATTCATGTTTTGGATTTAGTTACACTTTAACTCCATTGTGCATTGGTGCAGGTGTCATCCAATGTTGGTTTAGGACAGATTTCAGGGATCCAAATAGACATTTGAAGCCTCTTCTCCGTGGGCAGGATCCTGGGTTCATGTGTACTGTTGAGTACCTTTGTACTATAAAATCAATACCACTGAGGCCATGACCCTTATATGTCCTATGATTAAGCCCCAGTGGGTGGGCTGAAATGCATCAGGGTGTGTAGTGTGGTGGAGACATGTAGGCTGATGTCGTTCGTTATTGTTTATTCACCTGGGCTGGTCAGGAGTAGCGGCAATCCTTTCCTCTTAACACTTACTAGCCCACTGGAATGGCATCAGAATAAGCCTACACTCCATATTCTGGACACAGGGATATGCTTTCACCCCTACTTTGAGTGGTGCCAAAAGCAATATAACTTGTGTCTTAATCCTGGAAGACAAGTGTTTTATAGTTTTCTCAAATGTAGATAAAGATTAAAATTGCTTAAAATTAGTTTTGAACTTTTCTTTTAGTATTGGATTTAGACCTTGTTTTTTAAGAACCGGGAAGCAAATCTTCATCTTGAGAATATTGCACAGGCTATGAGTTACTAGCCTTGAAATTATGGTTTATATCTGGAAATGTAATTGTAAGCATAGCAATAAAATAGTTATACACAATTAAAAAGTTAATTTTGATAGAATAATAACAACGTATTAAGTATTTTTATGAAGGCATAATGCCATTTTATATTTTTCAATTAGAAGTACATTTTTTTGTATACTTTTTTATTTTATGGCTTAGAACTAAGAATTACCTTATGGAGATTACTACAAAACTGTCAAACATTGGCCATAAAATGTGTTTTTGATGGTGTAACTTTCTTATATTTTTAATTGCAATCATAATTAAAATGAAAGTAATAGCTCTTTTTATGTGTGGTGAGATCCCTAACAAATACCGTTTATACAGGAATCACATCCTCACTGCACATAAAGAGGAAATATAGTAGTTATAAAGCTGTATAAAAAGGTAAAAAAAATCACAATGAAAGCACAAAGTTTTTCAAACAGTTATATATTCGCCAGCTTTCTGTAATTAAAACGGTATACAGATTTAACAGTAGCAAAGTACTGCTTATTGTGCTCAGTTGGCCGATAGTATTATAAACAGGAACAAAAGAGAAATAAAAGAAAAGTGAAAGTATGTAAGTAGCATTTATTTGGTTTAAAGTACTGAAATAAAAAAATATATATTCTATTATAAGGAAGTCATTTTTATCCAACATGTATTCTAATTTTTCACTGGGTATCATCCAGATTCAAATACAAAGGTTTTCCCCACTACACATTTTATAAGCAACAGGGAGCACTGGCCTCAATGAGTTTTGTTTTACTTAATTGTCTAAAAATGTTTTACATACAACAAATAATTGTAGAGTATTTTATATCTCATTGTAGAAGCCTGAGTATCAAATATCACTAGCATAAGCATTGCATAATAAATATACAATTACTTTTGCTAGTCCCTGTATATAACTGTATACTGAAAACACCAGTTTAACCTCCAACCAGGCAGATTTAGGAGTATTTCACAGTTTGTAGACAAATTTTGCTTGCAGGTGGATGACTGTGTACTTTAGGCTGGCTTACAGTATAGAAACTTTAGAAAGCTAAATGATGCCGTAGCTGGCCAAAATTACTTTTGACATGCATGAACGTACACATATTTTAGTAAGTATTTACTGTGAGCATTATGTTTATTATTTGCTTTTATGTATGCATAACCCATCCAGAGGTTTGACTAAAATGTATGATAGTAACCTTTGGAACAATTTGCAACAGAGGGCACTCCAACTAAATCCCAGAAAGAGAGAATTAAATAGATCGCATAACACAACAGAATAATTTATCTGAGCCAATGTAGGCCTGCAGACAGATTAAAGGTTATCTGGGTTATGACAAGTCCAGGTTCATAATGCATGCAAAAAAATCACACAGCACCAATAAAACAACACAAGATAATGTTAATACAATTCTATATGGTTATATAATTCCATTTTACAAATAACATTCTTTTGTGCCTGCAGGTACTGCATTTTCTGCTGGAAAATGTTTGCACTGAGGCCTTGTTGAAAATGGTAGAGTGAGAACCAATTAAGAACAAAAAGAAAAAAAAAATAGTGTTTTAAAACAAATCGGAAAATATTATGTGCAAATACAACTGCACTACTATTGTGATAGTGAAACAGTATGTATAAATAAAATATTGCCAAAAATGTTTTAAAACTGTGTTCCACGAATTAAGGCAAATTTTCCAGAAGGCTCAAAATTATATCAGAAGCATTTACGAAATCAGCATGATTAGGTTATCATGTAATCATGGTTTACATTTGTAAATTACAAAGAATTAATGCTATGATTTATTAAAATAATGATTACTACTTTTTATAGCATTGCATATGTTTGAGGATTGGGGGAATCGGTGATACTCTGAGCAGGTCATAGTTTTGTGTTTTATTATATCACAATCTCGACATAATTTATGGGCGGTCCCTAATAACTTTGGAACTAAGGGGCAGTAATTTGTTTTATACTGATGGCCAATAATCTGAGAATGAGAATATGAATATGAGAATGAAAGGCAACAATCAATGTGACATTGGGAGATATCCATTGCATTTATGATAGTGGGTTATATTATTTGTGGCATCCATTCACAATAATTACTGTGATGAACACCGGCTATATTTAGTGTCAGTATGTTTTCTGTGAAATTGTTGGAATTTTTTTCACAGGAACTGATATCTCAGAATGTTTATATTTTACAGTATGTTATCTAATTCAGTGTGATTTGCACTGCTGATTTCATTGCAGCTTGCACCTTCATTTAACAGAAGTCTATGCAAGCTGCAATGAAATCTGTAAAAAGTAGCGCAGGAACCTTTTTCATATTCACTGCGATATGATTCGCGGTGATATTGCCGGCAATGTTGTGTGACTTATCATGCAATTTTGAAATGTCAAATCGCTTGACAAGTCGCACCAGTGTGAACAGGGGCTCAAACATAAAATGCATTAGTCAATGCTTTGTAACATATAGCATCGAATATTGAGCACAGTGAACTGGACGACATCACATAGAACATAGTGTATGCAGTGCAGTGGTCATAATATTTTATGTACTCATAGACCTATAAAGTGCAGTGGTTATAAAGTGGATCAGGGGTGAAGTACAGCACAATGTGCAGTGGTCAGTGGTTTGTGACAAAGTGCCCCTTACAATGGGTCAGTAGAAGCAAAAGGTTTCTTGCATTGGCGGTCAAGGAGAGGAAGAATGCACTGGCATTGGTGGTCAGTAGGACAAAATTTGTCCCAGATTCAGCTCAGAGTCAGCAGGAGGAAAAGAACGCCATAATCAGTGGTCAGTGGGAGAAATGCTCTATTGTTGGCTGTCAGTGAAAGGTAAAAATGTTAGTGGTGGGAAGAATGCTTCAGTTTTGGTGTCAATGGGAGGAAGAATCTCTGGTATTGGTGACATTGAAAAGAAAAATTACCTGTTTCGTTGGACAATAGGAGAAAAAATACCATATTTTCTGGGGTCAGTGGGTAATGCAATGTACATGGGCATGTTCTGGACTTATAGAACTCCAGGATTCTGTTCAAATTCCAGAACAGGCACATAGGATCTGGGATAGTTGGATAGGCTATCCACATAATTATATTTTTTGATTAAATTGTTTTGTAGAACATAGGTGTAAGGCGTTACAATAAATCTACTTTTGCTAATTACATCATGTGCAGGATAAGATGGCTTCCTACTGGAACTATAAGCAGTTCCACATTGGTGATGCCAGCTTCCAGACTAAACTGACAGGCTTCCCAGAGTACATGCCATGACTTCCACCCTTGCTAGGATGTTATCAGTATTCAAAGGAACAGAAACAAGTGTTAAGTACATATTATAATAACGTATAACTAAAAACCATATTTTTCACATTTTTGGATATAGTTGAGAGGGACAACAACACTTCTCAGATTATTTATTTCTGTCTGTGTCCCTATTAGGAAAATCTACCTGTCTATGTGTCTTGTTTACCATGATCACTGAGAGCGAAAGTAAAAGAAAATCCCACATTTTGGTTTTTCGCTAGGACACTAATATAAGTGAAATCCTGCAATGGGGACCATAGTTCAAGTGACCCTGGTGACAACTAGTTACTTCACCACTTTGGAAGGATTTCTTCTTGAAGTGAAGAAGAATCTCCCCAATGAGGCACAGATGAGATGGTAATAAAAAAAATGACAGAGGTTATAACTCTCCCTACCTCTGTCCAAAATAAAGCAATACGTTTTGACTTTAACTTTACTTAAATTGTAATAGAATTCAACCCCTAGCCTCCCTTGGATTATTATTGAAACTCATAACATTTCTGGGGGCCTGGCGACCGAGCTCCAAGATGGACGTTTGATCCAGAGTTCCGTCCAGCCATCGGGTGAATCCACATCCATCAGAGCCCACAGTAGCAGCACAAAGCCCCAGACAATGACATCTAAGCCTGCACATAAGAGGGGATGCTGCACCGCAGAAAAGACCCACTAAAACTCAGCAAAATGCCTACGTTTTACCCGATTCTGAGGAGTCTACAACAAAATGGCGACGGCTGCATTGCAAGGCAGCCGGATATTGGGCCCCGCTTCAGGCCACGATCAGCACGGGACGAAGGACACATCCACAAGGGGTTACAGCGGCTCCTCATCGGCCTCCTCCAGCCCATCCACTAGGAGCCCAGCTAAGTCCAAGGCCCACAAACACTCCTCACAGAGGGACTAGGACAGTACGGACATGGAGGTCAGTGCTCCGCAGGCTTCGGCATAGGGAAACACCGCCAGAGGCCCAGATACAATTGCGGCCTTCCCTACAACAGGCCAACCTGTGTCAGACACAGTACTAAAAGAAATGATGATGTCTCTTAGAACTTTCCTCCAAGCTGATCTTGTGGAAAGTGTAAGGCAGTAGTGCAGAACTTAGGGGACAGGCTAGACCATGTGGAAACAGTATGCAGTGATTACACAACGTCCTTTAATACCCTAGTCGAATCCCATAATTCACAAAACGAGGAGATTGACTGGATTAAGGAAAAATTATCAGAATTAGAGGACAGATCCAGGAGAAGCAATCTCAAAATTAGGGGCATACCTGAATCGGTCCCCCCAAATCAGCTACAACAGTTTGTACTAACCCTGTTCTCCTCACTGGCTCTGGCACTAACACCTCAGGATCTCATAACAGACAGAATACACATACTGCCGAAACCGTCCTTTCTACCGAATGAGACCCCAAGAGATGTTGTGCTGAGGATTCATTTTTTCCACATTAAAGAATTGCTCATGGCAACGTTTAGAAAAACGGAGCATCTACCAGACATCTATGCAAACATACAACTCCTGCCTGAGCTCTCCAGGCACACCCTGCAATGCAGGCAAAACCTTGCCACAATGACAAAAGCCCAAAGAAATCATCAAATCCCCCACAAGTGGAAATACCCAGCCATCTTGGCCATCACTCATAATGGAGTGACAACCGCAGTCTCCAAATTGGAAGAGGGCCACGCCATACTACACCATATCGGCATAATTACAGAATAAGGGTCTACAACACCACCCCAGAATACACCCCAAGCTCTGGAACAAGAATTGGAAAATTGTCTCGCTCAAAAACAAGAGCAAGAAACAAAAACATAACCCTGCACTATCAACGCATCAGCCACTCCGAGCCACTTGTGAATGACTGGCCTGATAACCGTGGAAATGACCCCTCTTCATCCTCCTCTTCCTCCTGTGCCACATCCTCTTCCATCATCGCCCAAAGTGTTTTTTCAAGGAGACAGAAGTGGGACAGTAATGCTGAGAACAGCGTCATCGGCACTGGCCATGTTGGTGGAGTACTGGAAACACCGCAATATGGTACACAGGTCTTGCATGGAGGCCCACTCGTTGGTGGTGAAGTGGTGCTGTTCCACAGAGCGACTGACCCGTGTGTGCTGCAGCTGAAACTCCACTATTGCCTGCTGCTGCTGCTCGCACAGTCTCTCCCAGCATGTGCAAGGTGGAGTTCCATCTTGTGGGCACATCGCATAGGAGGCGGTGAACGGGAAGGCCGAAGTTCCGCTGCAGTGCAGACAGGCGAGCAGCAGCAGTGTGAGAACGCCAAAAGCACGCACAGATGGCCCGCACTTTGTGCAGCAGCACTGACATATCCGGGTAGTTTTTTAGAAATGTCTGCACCACCAAATTCAGCACCTGCGCCAGGCAAGGGATGTGCATCAAACCGGCTAGGCCCAGAGCTGCTATGAGATTTCGCCCATTATCGCAAACCACCAGGCCGGGCTTGAGGCTCAGTGGCAACAACCACTCATCGGTCTGTTGTTCAATGCCCTTCCACAGCTCCTGCGCAATGTGGAGTTTATCCCCCAAACATATCAGTTTTAAAACAGCCTGCTGTCGTTTCCCCCTGGATGTGCTGAAGTTGGTGGTGAAGGTGTTACGCTGACCAGATGAGGAGGTGGTAGAGGAGGAGGAAGCGGAGTAGGAGGAGGAGGCAACAGGAGGCAAAGAGAAATGCCCTGCAATCCTCGGTGGTGGAAGGACATGCGCCAAACTGCTAGCCGCCTCAGGCCCACCCGCTACTACATTTACCCAGTGTGCAGTTAGCGAGATATAGCGTCCCTGCCCGTGCTTACTGGTCCACGAATCAGTGGTTATGTGGACCTTGCCACAGATGGCGCTGCGCAGTGCACACTTGATCTTGTCCCCGACTTGTTTGTGCTTTGAAAAGGTGCCTGCACTACTTTGATGCAACTTTTTCCAGAGAGCGCAAGGTTGTATCAAAGCTGCACTCAAGGTCGCATCAAAGTCACACTCTAAATCACGCAACTTTGGGGTCACAGTAGTGGAAACATGACTTGTCATGCGACTTTATGTATCCAAAGTCGCATGACATGTCACAGCTCATTGATTTTAATGGCCCCCATTCCCATCTATGCGACATGAAAAGGTACCTGCACTACTTTGATGCAACTTTTGATGCAATTTTGATCCAGAGAGTGTAAAGTTGGATGAAAGCTCCACTCAAAGTAGCATCAAAGTTGCACTCCAACGTTGCACTCTAGCCTTAGGTTAAGTTTCCACTAGTGTGACTCCAAAGCTGTGCAATTTACAGTGCGACTTTGAGTGCAGCTTTGATCCAATTTTACACTCTCTGGATCAAAGTAGCATCAAAAGTCGCATCAAAATAGTGTAGGTACCTTTTTAAAGTCGCTGATTTTCAAAGTTGCATAGATGGGAACTGGTGCCATTGAAATCAATAGGCTGTCACTTGTCATGAGGCTTTATGTGTCCAAAATCGCACAACAAATTGCACTAGTGGAAACAAAGTCTTCTACTCATTACTCACATGTAATGAGTAATAGAAATTGATCTATATCCTTCCACACTTTGAAAAATGTTCATTTGCACCTTATTTCTTTCATATTTCTTCCCCGGCTCCCTCCGCCATTCACAGCAGCTTGGCGTGTGCCACACCATGTACACAGTGCCATCACAATGCCATGCAGAAACAACCACGTGGTTCTACGTTGTAGAAAATCTGCAGCATGTTGCATTGTAATTTATCTTACAGTTACTAACAAACATAACATACTTCCAAAGCCTGTCCTCTCCCTCTCTCTCTCCCTTTCTCTCAGGAGAAGCTGCTGGTCAAAATGAGGCTATGGAGACAGGAAGAGATCATGTTCTGTGAAGGATAAGAGGGATGGGGGTGGGGCTGGGCATGTCTAGGCATGTCTGTCTAAGAACAACTGGCTTCCTTTTCAGGAAGTGAAAGACAGCTTAGCAAATTCAGATAAAGGGAGATAGCGTGGTTGGTGAAGAACAGGAAGAAGCTGATTGTCTGTCATAGATTAAACTTTCTAAGCTAAACAATCAGCTAGCCAAAAAATGAATATTATCAAAGATAAAGATATTTAACATACTATTAATAGGAAAAATTTCATTTTTGACTGTAGTTAGCCTTTAAACCAGCCTGGGTGACCAGACTACGTGGCAACAAGGGTAAAACAAAATACATTACATATTATCATAAGTAAAAACATAGAACACCTTAAGACAATAACAGGAAACCCCAGTAGAAGACTGCCCGACTCCTACATTGAACAGAGGCCAATGTGACTAACTCTTTCAATGAACAGGAGCTGAGACAGGGGTTTCCCAACCTCTCTAAGGTAAGCTGGGTTCCATGGGCCCCCCTTCCAGAGTGACTCCCATCACATATCTCCCCTTTCGGAAGGAGACTAACACAGGAGGAGACCCCAGATGGGTTGACTTCAAAGTTAGTCTGTAGTTCCAGGTCCCCAATGCCCGTACCCACACAGTACCCCAAACAAATTGTCCTAAACATAGCATTACTCACCCAGCCAACCTCTGCTTCTCTCGTAGAACATACCCGCCGCTGGGGAAAAGTGAGAACTGGTCCTTCACCCTTGGAGCCCTTTCAGCCACTGTAGAGAAGACAGGGTGACTGGGCTCTCTCTGCCATGGTGTTGGGGATCTGGGCCGACTTCCTAGCATCCCTGGGGTATACAGGTGGGAACTGTAGTCAGGGCTGGATTAAGAACATCATGGGCCTGGTGCTGAGGATTTTGGTGGGCCTTTTTTTTTAATAAATACAATGAAAATGCAAACAATGTTTTGTAAAACAGATTAAATATTTTAATTACCATTAAAGTGTCATAACAGAAACATATTGAAAATATTTCTTTTTTGTGTTAGCATGGCCCCTGCGCAAAGATGACATGCAAATTCGTGAAGCGTTCCATATATTTTGGTCTTATAACAGTATTGACATTGTATTATACTAATTGGACTGGAGCTACTATCTCTGACAGAGGGATTGTTGTTCTGATTGCTTATCTGTTAGAAACTGCTCTTGTATAGGGAAATAGATATGCAATATGGCTCCCCTCTTCTCCACCAGTCCACAGCTCCCCTCTTCTCCACCAGTCCACAGCTTCCCTCTTCTCCACCAGTCCACAGTTTCCCTCTTCTCTGCCAGTCCACAGCTCACCTCTTCTCCACCAGTCCACAGCTCCCCTCTTGTCCACAAGTCCACAGCTCCCCTCTTGTCCACAAGTCCACAACTTCCTTTTTCTCCTTCGGCCCCCAGCTCCCCCTTTTTCTTTTGCAGTCCACAGCTCCCCTTTTTCTTTTGCAGTCCACAGCTCCCCTTTTTCTTTTGCAGTCCACAGCTCCCCTCTTCTCCCACAGTCCACAGCTCCCCTCTTTTGCCACAGTCCACGGCTCCCCTTTTCTTCCTCAGTCCACAGCTACTCCTTTTCTCCTTCAGTCCCCAGCTCTCTTGTCCACCAGTCCACTGTCCCCCTTTTCTCTCACAGTCTATAGCTCAACTCTTCACCCCTGTCCACAGTTTACCTTAGCAGGTTTCCCGCACCTATAAACAACTCACCTCTACATCTGCAGTCCACATTTAACCTCTGCATCTCAAATTATATCTTATCTCTGTCTCCCTTCCACATTTCACTTCTGCACCTCCATATCTACAGCCAACCCCAATCCACAGTTCTCTTAAACACCCCATCTTTAATTATACACAACCTGTCCAATCATCCCCAAAGGACAACACCTCCACATAGTTGTTTTCTGCACAACCCCCCTCCTTCCCTCCAAAGCTCTCACCTCTGCAAAAACAACAACCCCCCACCACTCATTAATCCTTCCCCACCCAGCTTTCAGCTCAGCACAACACCCCCTATTGCCCACCTTTCCTTCACAGCTCTCACCTATTCACCCCCCCCAACTCTCACCTATTCACAACTCCCCCTCCCAATCTCACAGCTCTCGCCTCCTAACAAATCTCCTATCCCTAGCTGTCACTGCTGCAGTACACCTCCAACCTCTCCACAGCTGGCTGCCTCTCTGCAAAACTGTCCCCCCCCCCACTGCTTGCCTTCACAGCTCTCTCGCCTCCTTAAAAAGCTTCACAGAGGTGACAAATGCAGAGGATTCAAAAAGATGCAGTGTCAACATATGCCCTGCTCTGCACAAGCCCGGACCTAGGACACAGAAGCCAGTAGAGAAAGTGAGAAATGCAAAAACTTTCTCTACCGCTGTCTGTGCTTGGTGACAGTTTGCAGAAGACAGAGCGGCTAGTGATGTTCTGCATGAAAAAATGTCCTTTTCCCCACCCACTGCCCTGATTACCCTGCCCTGCTTATGGGGCCCCATACTTGCCCGGGCCCTGAGCAGTGCCTGAATGGTCAGTGCACCCCTGTATACTTTAATTAACAATACTGTTTGTATTATGCAGCATGAAGGGGGTTAATGTACTGTCACTGGTCACTGATGCATCAGTGACCGGTGACAGTTAATTAACCCCTTTGTGTGCTGCAATAGTGGTACCAGTGTCAGTGTTTATAAACCCCTTCATGCTGCAGCATAAAAGGGTGATTTAACACTCACTGTCACTGGTGCCACTAGTGCAACACACAAAGGGGTTAATTAACTGCCACTGGTCACTGATGCATCAGTGACCAGTGACAGTACATTAACCCCCTTCATGCTGCATAATACAATTAGCATTGTTAATTAATTCACCTCCCCCCCTCCCAGGTAACCACTTCAGCCAGTTCACACTGAGCTGACACAACATAGGATAGGAAAGAATCACCTGCCAGTTTGCCACTGCCAGCCTCGGCCGCAGCCCCTTAGATTACTCACTAGTCACTTGTGCTCACTTGCTCCTCACAGTGCCATTAGCACTTCTCTGCCATCAAGCCTCCCAGACCGGCCTTTGAATGATGACATGCTGTGATGGGACTAGGAATGTCTGTAATACATGTAGCAACATACATGTACAATGTAGAGACAGGCGGATGGCGATTGTGTGCAGTGGCTTGGGCCTATTTTATGGTAGGAGCCTGGAGATGCAGGAAATCCATCCTTTGTTAGTGGAGGGCAGAGGCCAGCAGCACTCTGCTCTGTTGCCAGCTCTTCTGCTGGGTTGGTGTCATTGTTCTGGGGTGCCATCTGCTGCTGGGACGGTATGCCAGCTCCTCCATCTCCTTTACCCTCATCTGGCTGCTGGGATGACATTTCCCTGGTACTGTCTTCCAGGTGCTCAGATCCTTTCTGGGGGGGAGGGGGACAGTTTCCTCCACCTTGGCTGACTCTTGGGGAGGGAGGGCAAACACCTCCTTTCTGTTCTCCCCTTTATCCTGATCTGCTTCTGGGGAGTGACCACCATCTTCTCACTAGGCCTCGAGATCTGCCATGAGTGTGGGGCATAGGTCTTGCATCCTCTGTCCCGTGGCCAGCGCTTCAGCTGGAGTAGTTTGTTGTAACTCCACAGGTGCTGCTGGCAGGAAATCCCATGTCCCTGTCAGGGGTGTGGGGGAAAGTCTGGCTGCTTCTTCTCTCAGGAAGGCTGAAGCTGCTGTTGGTGCTGGGCAGAGCACAGTGATGTTCTTCCCTGATGCCCGCTGTTCAGCTGGAGGTTCCCTAAGTGGTTCCTCCTCTACAGAAAGGTCTATTAAATCCCAAGTCTCTGGAAATGCTAAAAATCCAGGGCACAAGCTGGTAGCCCTTGGGCCCAGTGCCAACACTTTGGCAGGTGACTTATCCTCCATAACATCCTCTGATGAAAAGTCAATTGAAACCATGCTTTCTGTGATCCATGGCTGGGGAATGAGGATGGCTCCTCTTCTCCTGAGCCCTTGAACTGCCGTTGGACGGACACATTTCCCCATCCAAGCTCGTCCTGTGCAGAAACAGAATTGTCAGTGTGAGTCAACACTTGCTACATCCACCATAAGACCTCCGCTTCCATGGCTGTGGGTAGAGATGGACAAAGCACACTGTTACTCTGCTCCATTCCTGACACTTCAGCTGAGATTTCAGGACTGTTGGCTGGTACTTCTGGATAGTCCCAGGTAAAGGGAGCCCAGTCCTGGCGCTGAGCAGAGTCTAGCAGCCGCTGCTCACAGGCTAGCATTTCCTTCCAGAGTTCCCAGCTGACAGAGTCATACCATCCCAGCAGGACCTGCATTGACACTGGTTCCCTGTGCTGTATCCACATTTCTTGCAACCTCCTTCTGAATTCCTCTTCTATGGAGGCTGGTATCTGTATCTCTCCTCTTCTGATATCTGGACCTTGGATCCTGGTGGAGGTTTGGATGTCCCAGACAGCAGGAAGCATCCCACCGCCTGCCAGCAATTTGATGGAACGTCCCACACTCTGCTTGCGTGCTTCTGTCAGTATACCGCTTTCTCCAGTCTGAACATATTGCAAACAAGAACTAGGCAGGACTGCAAAACTGTAATTGTTTATTGAACAGAAATACATGCATTTTATACACTTGAACAGTATGTCAATCACCCCATGACCAATAACCCAAATATTTACCCAAAACATCACACAATGTATTAGATAATGAGGTAGGACTAACTCATGGCTAATCCCCTCTAGCAACTACTAGCTGACAATGATATAATTAACATGCCAATTAACTCAGCACTTAAACCAGCCTGGGCAACCAGACTGCCCATCAACAAATGTAGCACAAAATACATTACACATTATCATAAGTATAAACACAGAACACCTTCAGACAATAGCAGGAGACCCCAGTAGCAGACTGTCCGGCTCTTACATTGAACAGAGGCCAATGTAACCAGTTCTTTTAATGAACATGTATAGTTCAGAATCAAACAAATTAGGAATAGTCTTTATATATTTCTTGGGGGATATTGTTAATAATTATTACTGTCCCATTTGTAGTAATCCAAACCACATTCTCATCGTCCATTAAGTAGTTGTTCATTATTTGCTCGGTCACCCTGTGCCCCTAATAGACACAGGGTGACTTACACATAAGAGGGGCATGGTGAGCTGAGACAGGGGTTTACCAACCTCTCTAAGGTAAGTTGGGCTCCGTGGGCCCCCCACCCAAAGTGACTCCCATCAGATGGACATACCCTGAAAGCTTGTCCTGAAAAAGTGTTTGTTAGTGCAAATAAAAAAAGTATCACAGACGGTGCTCAATTTTTTCTGTCGCAAGTGCACTAATACAGCTACAATTACCTCAAGCAAAATGAAAGTTAACAAAGCTCGTAAAAAATGCCATGGTGCACCTCACCTCAATCATAGGCTAAAGCCACTGCACCTGGATGTTGTACTAACACGTGTGTATATGGAGCATTTAATAAAAAATCCATCATGCATTTTTTGTGTAAGCAAAGATCAACCTTAACATTGCCAGTCATGTACTGTGCCTACATGTACAAGTTCCTTTCTGAGAACCCTGTGCTTGAATTCATGTACGTTTATCATGTTTTATTCATGTACATTCAATTTCTTTACAGTAGAATTTTACATGTGTGGTCAGCTTGCCTTTTATGCAGGTATGAAGATTGTGCTAGGAAAAAAATGTATCTGCATGCTATGTCAATTTTAAACAATACTACCTGCTGTAGGTCTCTCACACACTCTCCTCTCTGAAAAAGGTTCTTAAGCTGGATGGTATTGCACCACACCTTTTCCAAAGTTCGATAATATCAGGAAAATGCTGATTTACTCGCATACGCTGCTGTTTGGTTTTGGTATATTCACAATAGCTTTAGTAAATCAGACCCAAAGTCTACTCAAATGGCACAAATACATGTTTTAAATTTGAAATTATTTTTAATTTGCTTGAATGTAAAATTCTCAATTTTTTCAATCTTCTATTTTGCATTTGGAAGCATAGAGACATTGTTTTAGTGACTTTTGAGCTATTCCTTTCTGAGATAACTTTGCACAGGTCAAGAGTTAGTACGACTAATCAAGTTCAGGTTAATCCTGTTTAGGTGCTTTTCTATATCCTGTCTCGAGGTCAACATTATTACAAAAGGAGTAGCTTTCCTCAGTATTGGTGTTTAGTTGGCAATCTTACCTGACTAGATCTGCACTCCCCTGCCTCTCCCACTAACTAATGACATACACATCAGAACTATGAGGGCACTGTCAATAGGAGATTACCCTGTGCAACAATGCAGGCATAGATCTGGTGACAGGTCTGGTTGTGTGGGACCTGTGACTTAGTTTACAATGTATCACTAGGCAAAAATATAAAAAATCCTTAAACAAATTTCAAATAAAATATGTGCATCACATATAAGATAGTTTTTCACAGCCTAAGGGATTGTAAAGCAAGTACCTTGTGATTTTGTCATTTCCCTGCTAATACCATTATTTCCCAGGCTAACAACACTATTCTACTTTTGAAATGGCTGATCCCCAAGAGTTGTCGAATCCCAGAAGTTGCAGCGTTTAATTATTCAGTCATACACTTATTGTCTGTCTGACTTTCTGTCTGTTGCACATGAACCGGTTGTCTGTTACACATGCTCTGACAATGCTGAGTGAAAAGAGGAGACACATCTAGTGTGCATTCACCGGTATTACTGTGACAATTTGTTTGGTACTTTATAGTGGCATCAATTTACACAGTGCTTTACATATATATTGTACATTCACATCAGCCCCTGCCTTCCTGGAGTTTACAATCTAAGGTCTCTAACACACATTCATACATACACATACTAGGCCCAATTGATATAGCAGCCAATCAACCTACCAGCATGTCTTTGGAGTGTGGGATTAAACAAGAATACCTGGAGGAAACCCACACAGGCACAGGGAGAACACGCAAACTCCATGCAGTTAGTGCCGTGGTTGCTCTCACTTACAGTAAAGGCAATTGCAGCTTCTTCCCTCCTTCCTTCCTATTTTGACGTCAGTGATTAAAGAAAGGTCTTCCCGCTGCTAGCCAAGCACCAGAGCCAAAAGTGTTGGGTAGTGTGAATGCAGACAAAAAATATGAAAACAAGGTATTTTTATGTAGATTTTTACTAACTAAACACAAATGAGTGACAAAGCAATGCTGGAGGTAGCATTTGGAATGTTATTTATATGTTCCCTTTCCTCCTACTTTTGACAGCAGCGCTGGATACATGGATTGGGGGAGGGGTGGTATCTTTAATCATATGCACATTCCTTCTCATGCAACTGTAGTTACAAAGAAATGATAATGAGACAACAAATAGAAAGTATTTTTTGCAAATACTTATATGTTTATCTACACCATTTTTTACTCATGACACTGAAGAAAGAACAAATGCTATGCTATTTCTTAACAGCTAGATGTATTTAATTGTTATGTCAAACCATATTCTGTAAATACTCACTTATCTTGGTTAAAATATATTTTTAATATAAAAAATAATAAATTGCACATGCATAGCCTGCCGGCCATCTGTTCAGACAACAATACACCCTTTTAATAAGATTTTTAAATGGCACAATTAAACCACGCTTGTGATCTACAATATTGCAATCAAATGAGATAATTTTGGACCAGATGTTCAATTCGTTGTAAACAAGACCCTCTGGCCTTCATGCCACTGAAATATCTGGTGACTAGTAATTATTAAATGTAAGCTATTTTTCAGTGTCATCCTTTTCTGGCCTGTTGTTTAAAGGCCTGTTGTTTAAAGGAACATTGTGAGTACTTGGCAATGTCTGTGAGATCAGCTTATTTTTCTTAATTTTGTCAAGTCAGCATTAGGTTGCATGCAGTCTGGACATTCCTTTTAAATATATCTATCTCTCATGTGTCTCTGTTTTGGAGGGACAGCCGTTTTCAACTCTTTTTTAGTGGCTGCACTGCTGCATTGTGAACACAGGCTGCTCTGCACAAGCTTTATTCAAAGACTGCTTTGCACCTTCTGAATGCATGCAAAGTGTTCTCTGATTGGAGGAAGTGGAGTGTGTGATTTCACCGCCCTACCTCTCCACCTTGTCCAATCAGAAAGCACTTTACATTTGTAGCCTGTTGCAGCCAGCTTTGTGATCCCCCCCCCCCCCCATTCACCTCCCCTTGCCACCTGTGTGTGCAGCCATGGGATTCCTCTCTCTCCAGTTGCTGCTGCCAGGCTGCTGTACAGAATGGCTGGGGTATCAGTACAGAGTGCCCTTCAGAATACTTTCTTTGATTGATTATTACCAGGTTACTTTGGGTTTTCCTCTACTGCTAATATAGTTTCACTGTTTATGAAGTTCCTTATTCAAGCTGTGGAATCAATGTTTGGTTCTGGTTTAGTGTTAATATGTCTAAGTAAATTGCACAGAGCAGTCTCTTACCTCCACTTTGACGCCCCCTTCTTGTTACCACAAGTGTCCACTTAGTAAGCCAACTGGTATGGGGGCACCTGTGTGGGCGTGCTCCTGAGCCAGCAGCTGACGCACACAGCATCGGCATGCCGCCCCCCGGTCTCTCCTCACAGGAGTTTGACTGACAATACGTGTCGTCCTCGGTAACCGAATACGATAACAGTCAGTTTGAGGACACTCCTCTCTGGCCCCCCGCCGTACGGCTACGACACACGCAG
>BLSH010524417.1:1010921-1025956 GCA_018402905.1 Glandirana rugosa | reverse complement strand
CGCTTGGGTGGTTTGGGCTTGTAGGTCCACAGGCGAGTTGAGATCAGGTCTCAAGTATTGATCTTGGTCTCATCTGTCCACAGGATGTTGTTCCAGAACTGTGAAGGCTTTTTTAGATGTTTGGCAAACTCTAATCTGGCCTTCCTGTTTTTGAGGCTCACCAATGGTGAAGTCTTCTCTTGATTGTTGATTTTGACACACATAAACCTACCTCCTGGAGAGTGTTCTTGATCTGGCCAACTGTTGTGAAGAGTGTTTTCTTCACCAGGGAAAAAATCCTCGGTCATCCACCACAGTTGTTTTCCGTGGTCTTCTGGGTATTTTGGTGTTGCTGAGCTCACCAGTGCATTCTTTATTTTTAAGGATGTTCCAAACAGTTGATTTGGCCACACCTAATGTTTTTGCTATCTCTCTGATGGGTTTGTTTTGTTTTCAGCCTAATGATGGCTTGTTTCACTGATAGTGACAGCTCTTTGGATCTCATATTGAGAGTTGACAGCAACAGATTCCAAATGCAAATAGCACACTTGAAATGAACTCTGGACTAGAGTTGAGCGGACACCTGGATGTTCGGGTTTGGTGGGTTCGCGAAAAAGATCGAGTTCGGCCCCGAACTTGACCCCAAACCCCGAACCAGATTGAAGTCAATGGTGACCCAAACTTTTGGGCGCTAAAATGGCTCTAAAAAAGTCCTGTAAAGGGCTAGAGGGTTGTAAAAGGAAGCAAAATGGGGGTAAGTGTAGGACAAGTGCCCAGCAAACAAATGTGGATAGGGAAATAACTTAAAATCACATTAAAAAAATTAAAAATGGAAGAGCAGGTGGATGTGGATGTGGAGCAGGAGTTTGAGGAGGCAGTGACCGTGGCGGTGTAGGTGGAAGTGGCGGTGGAGGAGAAGGCCAACACTGTTTTTTGTTTTTTTTTCTAATTGGTAGCAGTTGGCACCTGTGTTTCATCATCATCAGAGACGTGCTGCGGTGGTGTTTCCATGTCCTCATCCTGAAACAGAAGTGGTTGGGCATCGGTGCACTCAATATCTTCCACTTCTTGGCCAGGGCTATGTGGATGGCCCACGGAAAGCACACCAGCAGAGTCATCAAAAAGCATAAGAGACTGCTGCATGACTTGGGGCTCAGACTGCTTGGCTGATTTACAAGGGGCTGAGGTGAAAGACAGATGGCCATGGGGTTCAGGTGCCAACTCTGAGCTTTCAGCAAGGGGCCGAGTGGGAGACCATGTGAAGGAACTGAAGGCATTGTCAGCCACCCAATCTACTATCACCTGTACTTGTTCTGGCCTCACAATTCGTTGAGCGGCATTCGGGCCTACCATATAACGTTGAAGGTTCTGTCGGCTACTTGCACCTGAGGAAGGTGTTTCACTTGTGCGTGTAGCTGCCACAGATCGACCACGTCTTCTCCTTGCAACCGGAGCTTCACCAACACCACCAACACCAGCAGCACCACGACTATGTCCCTTATTTGACGCTCTCCTCATTCTGGACGCAAATGTGCTATTTAGCACAAATTTATATTATTTTTTAAACTGGCAATGTGCAATTTTGTGCAAGAAATGCACAGCAAGGTGCAAATGTACTATGTAGCACTATTTATTAATAATAAAAAAAGAATAATACATTTTTATTCTTTTTTTTTAAACCAGCAATGTAGACGCACTTTTTATTTTTGTGCAAGAAATGCACCGCAAGGTGCAAATGTACTATGTAGCACTATTTATTAACCACTTCCCGACCGCCGTATGCAGAATGATGGCCGGGAAGTGGTTCAGTTATCCTGACTGGGCGTCATATGACGTCCTCAGTATAACAAGCCGTCATGCGCCCAGGGGGCGCGCATCGTGGCGATCGGTGGTGTGGGAGGTCAGTCTAACCCTCCGCAATACCGATCTCGGTAAAGTGCTTCCATCCGAAGTACTTTACCATGTGATCAGCCATGACCAATCACGGCTGGTCACAGTGTAACACAGGAAAGCCATTTATCGGCTTTCCTGTACTCGGGTCTGCAGACCTGAGTAGTGGAGAGCAGATCGGTTGCTCTCCTGACAAGGGGGGTTTGTGCTGATGATTTATCAGCACAGCCCCCCCTCGGATCGCCACACTAGACCACCAGGGAGCCTGCCCAGGGACCACTAACAATGTGCCCACCCAGGACCACCAGGGAGCCGACCAGGGACCACCAGGGAGCCGATCTAGACCAGCAGGGAGACCACCCTAGACCACCAGGTAAGGGGCATAGTGCCCAATATGAATGGCACTTAGTGCCACCTTCAGATGCCACCCTAGACCACCAGGGAATGGGCCCCTTTCAGTACATGTGCCCACCAGTGCCCCTATCATTGTGTACCAGTGCCCCTATCAGTGCCCACCAGTGCCACCTACTAGTGCCCACCTATCAGTGCCCATCAGTGCCACCTATCAGTGCCCAGTGCTGCCTATGAGTGCCCATCAGTGCCGCTTATCAGTGTCCATCAGTGCTGCATATCAGTGCCCGTCAGTGTTGCATATCAGTGCCCGTCAGTGCTGCTTATCAGTGCCGCCTAACAGTGCTCATCATTGCTGCATAAAAGTGCCTCATCATCAGTGCCACCTCATCAGTGCTACCTCATCAGTGCCAATCAGTACTGCCACATCAGTGCCTGTCAGTGTATCCTCATCAGTGCCCATCAGTGATGGAGAAAATTTACTTATTACCAAAGTTTTGTGACAGAAATTGAGAATTTTTTTTTTTCAAAATTTTTGGACTTTTTTTGTTTATAGCGCAAAAAATAAAAACTTCAGGGGTGATCAAATACCACCAAGAGAAAGCTCTATTTGTGGGAACAAAATCATAAAAACTTTGTTTGGGTACAGCGTCGCACGACTGCGCAATTCTCATTCAAAATGCAACAGCACTGAAAGCTGAAAATTGGTCTGGTAGGAAAGTGTTCTAAGTGCATAGTATTGAAGTGGCTAATAATAATAAAAAAATATAATAAATTATCATTCTTTTTTTTTTAAACCAGCAATGTAGATGGACTTTTTATTTTTGTGCAAGAAATGCACCGCTGGCTGCAAATGTAGTATTTAGAATCTTTTTTTTAAACCAGCACTGCAGACATACTTTTTATTTTTGTGCAAGAAATGCACAGCAAGGTGCAAATGTACTATGTAGCACTATTTATTAATAATAAAAAAAGAATAATAAATTATTATTCTTTTTTTTAAACCAGAAATGTAGATGCACTTTTTATTGTTGTGCAAGAAATGCACCGCTGGCCACAAATGTAGTATTTAGAATATTTTTTTTTTTTTTAAACCAGTAATGTAGATGCACTTTTTAATTTTGTGCAAGAAATGCCCCACTGGCTGCAAATGTAATATTTTGCACAAAAAAAAAAAAAAGTTTAATTTGTCTAACTGCAATGTAAAAGCAGTATTTAAATATGCCAAAATGTTGCCAACTGAACTTACAGAACACGATTAAAGTAGTGTCTCTGACACACAAGCACTTGCAAAAATGTCTGGAAATGCCCACTTAACAAACAGAAAAATTGCTTAGGTTTTATATGAGGCACTTTGCTTAGCAAACAAAATGTACTCTAGCAAACAACAATCTCCTCTAGCACCCACCCACCAATAAACAGATTTTCTAAAGCTACTATGTCCCTCACACCAGCAGCAGCATCCTCTCCCTACACTAGTATGATATGATTTTCGAAAGCAAATCTGTCCCTCACACCAGCAGCAGCATCCTCTCCCTACACTAGTATGAGATGATTTTCCAAAGCTAATCTGTCCCTCTCACCAGCAGCAGCATCCTCTCCCTACAATAGTGTGAGATGATTTTAAAAAGCTAATCTGTCCCTCACCGTAGTAGCAGGATCCTCTCCCTACACTAGTATGAGATGATGTGACATGCAGCACTACGTGACTCCAGCTTATATAGAGGCTGGGTCACATGATGCACTGGTAAATCACAGCCATGCCATTAGTAGGCATGGCTGAGATGGCTTCTAAGGGCAAACAAGTGAATCGCTTGTTTGATTGGCTGCCCTGCTGCTATTCAAAAGGCGCGAAAAAATACCCGAACCCGGACTTTTTCTCAAATGTCCAGGTTCGGGTTGGGGACACGGACACCCTAAAGTCCGGTACGAACCCAAACTTTACAGTTCTGGTTCGCTCAACTCTACTCTGGACCTTTTATCTGCTCCTTGTAAATGGTATAATCAGGGAATAACACACACCTGGCCATGGAAAAGCTGAGCAGCCAATTGTCCCATTACATTTGGTCCCTTAAAAAGTGGGAGGCACATATACAAACTGTTGTAATTCCTACACCGTTCACCTGATTTGGATGTAAATACCCTAAAATTAAAGCTGAAAGTCTGCAGTTAAAGCACATCTTGTTGTTTCATTTCAAATCCATTGTGGTGGTGTATAGAGCCAAAAAGATTACAATTGTGTCGATATCCCAATATTTATGGACCTGACTGTATATGTCTAGTGGCCCGAGGATAGGTTCCTCAGTATAAGCAGTCCAGCCGACACACAAGAGGTGGATACTAATAATGGCTTGTAATAAGCTCACAAAAATGAGATGTTTAGTCTCAAATAATGAGCATGTATTACTTATTCATGCCCAATAATAATAATTATAGAGATACAACTCTGGAAGGTTAATGGTAGTGTTAGTAAGCTATAATGGTCAGTAGAGTTGATCGAACCTCAGGAAGTCCGGGTTCGGCAGGTTCGGCCGAACTTACGGACAAAGTACGGGTTTGGGTCCGGACTTGACCCAAACTTTGACCTGGACCCTGAACCCCATTGAAATCAATGGGGACCCGAACTTTTAGGCACAAAAATGGCTGTAACAAAGTCCTGGCAAGTCCTAGAGGTCTGCAAAATGAAGGAAAATGGGGGTAAGAGTTGGACAAGTGCCCTACAAAGAAATGGGGATAGGGAAATAACTTTAAATAATTTTTAAGCTAAAATCACATATAGAAATCAAAAATGCAGGTGGATGTGGAGTTGGAGGTTGAGGAGGCGGTGGAAGTGGCGGTGGAGGAGGAGGAGGTAGCCAACACTGTCTTTTTTATTTTTGTGCCAGAAATGCACCGCTGGCCGCAAATGTAGTTTTTAGAATTTTTTTTTTAAACCAGCTATGTAGATGCACTTTTTAATTTTGTGCAAGAAACAATAATCTGTCCCTTTAAGCAACAGCAGGAACCTCTCCCTATAGAACTTGGAGATGATTTTAGATTCTAAAATCATCTCCAAGTTGTACAGGGAAAGTTTCCAGCTGTTGCTTTAAGGGAAAGATTATTGTTATAAAATCATCTCCAAGTTCTATAGGGAAAGTGTATTCTAGCCGCATAGAGCCATATTATTGTTATAAAATCATCTCCAAGTTCTATAAGCAAAGTGTATTCTAGCCGCATAGAGCCATATTATTGTTATAAAATCATCTCCAAGTTGTATTGTGACAATGTGGTCAAGAGACTGCTGTAACCAATGACAGGTCGACTTGGCCTTGTGTTTTGGATCACTGTCATGTTGGAATGTCCAAGTATGTCCCATGCGCAGCTTCCTGGCTGATGAATGTAAATGTTCCTCCAGTATTTTTTGATAACATACTGCATTCATCTTGCCATCAATTTTGACCAAATTTCCCATGCCTTTGTAGCTCGCACATACCCAAAATGGGTATGGTTGTGACCAAAAAGCTCAATTTTGGTTTCATCACTCCAAATTACTTTGTGCCAGAAGGTTTGAGGCTTGTGCTGTTTGGTGTTTACGTAGTAATGGCTTTCTTCTGGTGACTCGACCATGCAGCCCATCTTTCTTCAAGTGCCTCCTTATTGTGCATCTTGAAAAAGCCACACCACATGTTTTCTGAGAGTTCTGAAGTTATTTGTGGCTTTTTCTTTGCATCCAGAACAATTTTCCTGGCAGTTGTGGCTGAAATTTTAGTTGGTCTACCTGATTATATTCTATACCCTTTGTTATATACATAACTCCAGAAGAAGCGTGTCCAGAGCATGAAACTAGTCGAGCAATTTGAGCATTTTTTTGGATATATTCTCTGAGCATTGGAGTTGAAGTGACCTACTTCGGTTTGACATTACTTAACCCTCTATATGCTTCTATTTGATATATTATGAAATGATTGTGTATACACATACATGGGTATTTCCCCTTTAAGGGTTTATTAGTCAAGCCGTAAGAACTAGTTACAACTCACCAAACTGATCCGGTTAGGCTCTGTTTGAACCCCGGATTATATGGTTGGTATATGTTTTTTATCTTTGTCTTTTTTTATATAATGAAAATGTGCCTGTAAATTCTCATAGTTCAGATAACAAAACAATGAATATGTCTATGCAGCAAACAAGACATTTTGGTATATAATCATTGGTTAAAGCATAACTCCAACAGTACCAATGCAAAAAAAATCTGTGATTTTAATGATGCTTACAGTGAAACATTATATATATGGATATACGTCGCTACTTTGATGTTAAATACAGTTCTACCGTTTTTTTATTGAAAAAAAATAGACTTTTTTATTGCTTTTAAGTGTAAATGTCTTGAAAGTCTTTTTGACTCCACATCTAACATTACAGAGGCCCTGTAATGCTTTTTTTCTATTATAAGGGATGTCTATATGTCTACATATGTAAACGGTGTTCAAACCAATCATGTGAGGTATCATTAGAGCGACAGCAATAATTCTAGCACTAGACCTTCTCTGTAACTCAAAATTGGTAACCAGTAGAAATTTTTAAACGATGCCTATAGAGATTTTTACGTGCCAAAGTTTTCCGCCATTCCACGAGCAGGTGTAATTTTCAAGCATAACATGTTAGGTATCAATTTACTCGGCGTAACATTATCTTTCACATCATAGAAAAAACTGGACTAACTTTACTGTTCTCTTATTTTTTAATTCAAATAAGTGTATTTTTTTCCAAAAAATTGCGTTTGTAAGACCGCTGCACAAATACGATGTGACAAAGAGTATTTCAACAATCTCAATTTTATTTTCTAGGGTGTTTGCTAAAAAAATGTGTAATGTTTGGGGGTTCTAAGTAATTTTCTAGCAAGAAAAAATATTTTAACTTGTAAACAACAAGTGTCAGAAATAGGCTTGGTCCTTAAGTGGCTAAATATAGTGCCTGGGGATCCCCTTAGTCTACCTGTAAAGTGGCACATTTGTACCATATACAGAACCTGCTGCAGCAAAACTGACATTTAAAAAGAAAAAAAATGACATTTAAATTAATTTTCCCCGGCAAGCTTTCTGTATTTTGTAAAAAAGGGGAGTCAATCTGTATGACGAGGCCACAATTTAATGCACTTGGAAAAAGGCTAGAGATTCTTTGGAAGAATTCTGGTGTCTTTTGGCAGACTTTGGATGGAAATGGCAAAGTTTTGCACCAGAGTGAGCAAGCCTTATGTGAAGAAGCCAATTTATAGTGCACTCAGGCCAAGATTAACAATATTTAAAAAAAAAAGTCTGGTGTCTCTTTTGCAGACTTTGGATAGAAGTAATAGGTGCGGAAAAATTGGGCTTTGGGCGTTGGTGGTGCCTTCACACTGTAGCCCTATAAAGTTACTCTTGATGAATGCAAGAATTGGCCTTGCTGTAAAAAATAAAAATTTGATGCCCCTGTCACACAGTTGTGGAAAAATTGGTCAGCCAAATATTAAATCATTCCTGCGCTCAAGGAGAGGAGGCTTCTCCACAATGGTGAACAGGGGGTATCTGCTTGTGATATCACCGGGTAATGCGCCGCTGTGCTGCCTCTTGATGGACTGGGGGAGTCCCGACACACTGGAAGAACAAAAAAGAACACAAGGGCGCACTGGCCTAGAGCATTATCCTCGGTAAGAACAAATTTATTGTAAAATCATAAAAACATACTCACAAACAAGATCAGATAACAGGCATTTCAAGCAGTTGACGGCTTCTCATCCAATCCACCGTTCACTGATGGTGTCCTAGGCAGGCTGGCTAATGTGTTTCAAGGCCACAGCCTCTTCCTCAGAGCCTAAATGGAAAAATTGGTCTTTGGGTGTTGGTGGTGCCCTCACCTGTAACCTTCTAGAGGTACTCTAGATGAAAGCAAGAATTGGTCTTGCTTTAAAAAATTTAAATTTGATGCCCCTGTCAAACAGTTGCAAAAAATTTCGCAAAAATTGTATCTGCATAAGAGGAAATTAAGTACTCTGCCTTGTCCATAATGCCAGAGTATGCTGCCGCAGGAACACAAGAGGTATTGTGTCACTGATGCATGCATTGTCATGGCTCACCATCCTTGTTGCCTCCTCAAATGGTGACAGTACAGTGCACAAAGACATAAAAGGAGTAATATAAAATGTTTTTTATTTGTATGATGAAAATGCCGCCTGCAGATAATATGCAAGTAATGGCAGGTTGCTAGACTAAATTAGGGGGGGGGGGATCCCTGGGAGACAATAAAAACAAAACAAAAAATGAGGGATAACATAATATGTCGTAGTGAGGGTTATGACACATTATGCTACCCCCCATTTTTGTTTTGTTTTTATTGCAGATCAGGGCTTATCCAGAACCCCTTGTATCCCCAAAACAACAGGAGGCATTACACCGACTTTTGAGGTTTTCAGGGGGGTGTGCTTGGCAGAACTTTTCTCCCAGGGATTCCTCCCCCCCCTCCGGTTTTGACTAGTACCTGCCATTACTTTCATATTATCTGCGGGAGGCATATTCGTCATCGCTTACATACAGCTCATCAGCTGGTGATCAACCACAAGGCTCCCCTTCATAGGAACTCATTAGTTTTGAGCACAGTGTTCATTACTCAATTGATTATGGGAGGAGCTTTCTTATTTCCCAATATTAGTATTATCCCTACTGATATATACTCCTTACTCCCACGTCCTTTGGTCTCAGTGCACGCACCCCCAGCCCCCTGTTGGACTACCCGGGGACCATGATCTTTGCTGCTGCTGCTTTCAAGTTTCAGCCCCAATTGGCTATTTTGCCTATATTTCATTCTATTGTTTTTCTTCTTTTACCTATCCATTGAGGACTAAATGATTTTGATTGTCGCTGTCACTGAGATTGTGAGTATCATGGTCCACATCAACCCTTTTGTCTAATAAATCAGCCTTTTTTCATGTTTTGATACATGTGATACATTCTATAATATATTCTTATATCTCTTTAGATTGTTTATACTGCATAAAAAATGCATATCCCTGATGGAGTAGAAGCCACTCCAAAACATGTTGGATGGAATTGTGCAGATGTATACACAATTGTACTGTTACTAGACCATGTTTTTGGTCGGGTAGAATATACTGTTGATGTTGAAAGCTTTCAAGCTTATTGTAATACTTATGATGCTCAATACTATATCTCTTTTTATATGAAAACATTTTTAAAACAAATAAAAAACTTTTTATAACACTCCTTTTATGTCTTTGTGCCTTTAAAGTCCCACCATTTGTGGAAACGTTTCCATAAGGGATGTTGGCCGCTAACAAGCAGATATAATCTTACCTCCCTTTCTCTCTATAAACCTTTTATCAGCAGCCATTGGCATGAGGAATAAATGCCGAGCTATCCTGAGCCTGTCCTTGTGCAATACTCACACAGAGTTGACAGTCCTCTACTGCATGTGCAACTGCTGCAGCATTGCCAAAGTTGGTGGGCATGTCATAAATCAGGCAGTTTACGGTTGGATTTCCCTGCTGAATTTCAGCCAACTGAACACTGGCTGAGTATGACCACCTGGAATGGCTTCAGGCTCTTTTGGTCTGCCTTAGAAGATCTTGCAAATCTGGGTACCTGTTTAACTGGTTCCACACTGCCTACCGTCTATTTACGGCGGCAGTGTGGACGCTGGGCGCGAATCGCCGTAAAAAAGCGGCGATCTGCGAGTGGCCGCTAGGGGAGGAGTGTGCCCACGGCTTGGGTGGACCCGATGTCCGCCGGTGAGCCACGATGAGCGGCCGCAGGCAAAGAACGGGGAACCACCGATGTAAACACGGTGGTTCCCCGCTCTGTTAGTGGGGACATGGGAGATCTACTGATCCCTGTCACTGGGATCAGTTAGATCTCTCATGCCCATGGTAGCCCAGCCCCCCCACAGTTAGAACAAGCCTAGAGAACACAGTTAACCCCTAGATCTCCCCCTGCAGGTTAACCCCTTCACTGCCAATGACATTTATACAGTAATCAGTGGACATTTAAATCTGATCGCTGTATAAATGTCATTGGTCCCAAAAAAGTGTCAAAAATGTTAGACATGTCCGCTGCAATATTGCAGTACCGCTAAAAATCGCAGATCGCCGACATTACTAGTAAAAAATAAAAAAAAATAAAAACCCCAGAAATGAATTCTCATCATCCGTAAACGCGGACACTTTTGCGCAAACCAATTAATAAACCCGATTTTTTTACCAAAAATATGAGGAAGAATATAAATCGGCCAAAACCAATGAAAAAACATTTTTTTATATTTTTTTTGGATTTGTATTTTAGCAAAAAGTAAGAAATGTGTTTTTTTTGCAAAATTGTCGCTCTTCTTTTGTTTATAGCAGTGATCAGAAATGATGCAGAGGTGATCAAATACCACCAAAAGAAAGCTCTATTTGTGGGAAAAAAAGGACGTAAATTTCATTTGGGTACAACGTCGCACAACCGCGCAATTGTCAGTTAAATCGGTGCAGTGCCGTATCGCAAAAGTGCTCTGGTCCTAACCTGGGAAATACTTCCAGGACTGAAGTGGTTAAGAAATGCTGCATTACCAAATTGAGGACCTGTGCCAGGCATGGCACATGTTTCAACTTTCCCTGTCGTAGGGCAGACAGAAGGCTAGTGCCATTATTGCACATCACCATTTCTGTTTCAAGCTTCCATGGCGTGAACCACCTCTGGGCCTGCCCCTGCAGAGATGAAAAAAATTCTGCTCCAGTCTGACTCTTGTCCCCTAGACAGACCAGCTGAAGCACTGCATGGCATATTTAAACCTGACTCATTGAATGGCCATTTGAACGTTTAGGGGTACTGGCAGTTCATAGGACAATCCAGCAGAGGAGGGCATGGAGGAGGAGGGGGTGGAGCTGACAGATCTTGCATCATCGCCACCAGCTGTATGGAGACAGCAAAACAAGCTGCAGCACTGAGCCCTGTCCTGCATCTTTCCTAGTTCCAAGCAGAGTTACCCAGTGTCCTGTGAACTAAATATATTGTCCCTAACCATGCTTGTTGAGCCATGTATCAACAGTAATGTGGACCTTGTTGCTGAATGCCTTGCCCTACAATGCCAAAACATTGCCTTCCACATGATGGTACAGAGCTGGAATGGCCTTACCTGCAAAGAAATAGTGACTGGGAGCCTTCCATTGTACTACAGCACATTCTCCAAATTCACAGAAGGGGGCAGAATCCACCAAATGGAAAGGCAGGAGTTGTAAAGCCAGCAATTTTGACAAGCTTGAATTTAGATGCTGTGCATGAGGGTGGGTGTTTTTTTTTTCGCTGCAGCAGCTGGGGCAGAGAAATTTGCCTGCTATAGTTTACCACTGGTGGTGTGCTGCTGGCATATGTGTTGCAAGGACCTGTGACACCCTTTGCTACACTACCATCCCTGTCATTGGAAGCTGCTGAGAAGTCATGTGATATAGCGGGGGTAGACATGAAAGGTCAGGAGTGAGGAGGAGAAAAATTGTGGCCCTTGTGTGCGGCTTTCAGATGCTCTTGCTAGTGTGCTGAGTGGTGGGAGATTAAATGCCTTGATTAGAAACAAGAGAAAAATTACACCGCTCCAGGTTTCAAGGTCTTGGTTTTTTAACCTCCCCATATAAAGTTGGTTAGTAGAGCATTGAGGGGTTTGATGAGGGATGTTGGAATTGAGATGGGGAGTACTCTAAAGGAGTATAGTATCTGGGGCAGGATTACCATTTTAAAAGCTACGATTTCACAGTTAGTCATTATCTGGGGTTGGGTTTTGATTTTTTGGGTAAGGGGTGTAAGGTTGGCTGAAAGAATGTTTGATGTTGAGGCTGTAAGTGTGATGCCCAGGTATGGTACCCCTATGGCGCTCCAGGTGAAAGGTAATGAATCCTGTAAGTGTGTTTTAGTCTCAGGGAGGACTCCTAGGTCTAGGATGTGTGTTTTCGAGAAATTAACTTTATAGTACGAAATGGCACTAAATTGTGAAAAGAAGTCAGTGGGTTGATCAAAAAGAGAATTATTATTATTATTATTATTATTATTATTATACAGGATTTATATAGCGCCAACAATTTACGCAGCACTTTACAACTTGAGGGTAGACAGTACAAATACAATACACTTAAATACAGTAGGAATCAGAGGGCCCTGCTCGTTAGAGCTTACAATCTAAAAAGGGAAGGTCAAGAGAAACACGAGGTAATAACTGTGGGGGATGTGCTAATAGAGAAGATAAATGTACAGTTGTTAGGTGGGAGCCAGATAGGCTTCTCTGAAGAGATGAGTTTTCAGGGATCGTCTGAAGGTGGACAAACTAGGAGAGAGTCGGACAGATTGTGGTAGAGCATTCCAGAGGATGGGAGAGGCTCTGGAGAAGTCCTGGAGACGAGCGTGGGATGAGGTGACAAGGGAGCTGGAGAGCAGGAGGTCTTGGGAGGAGCGAAGAGATCGATTTGGTTGGTATTTTGAGACCAGGTTAGTGATGTAGCTGGGAGCCAGGTTGTGAATTGATTTATAAGTTATTGTTAGGATCTTGAATTTAATACGTTGGTTGAGTGGCAGCCAATGTAGAGATTGACATAGGGGTGTAGCAGATGCCGAGCGGTTTTTAAGGTGGATGAGCCTGGCCGCAGCGTTCATAATGGACTGAAGTGGGGATAGACTATTTAGAGGTAAGCCAGTGAGGAGGGAGTTGCAGTAGTCGAGGCAAGAAAGGACCAGGGAGTGGATTAGAAGCTTTGTGGCGTCATCGGTTAGGAAGGGGCGTATCTTGGAGACGTTGCGGAGGTTAAGGCGGCAAGTTTTGGATAGCGATTGGATGTGGGGCTGAAAGGTTAATTGTGAGTCTAGGATTACACCTAAGACCTTGGCGTGGGGGGACGGGTTGATAGTTGAGCCATTGATTTTGACAGAGAAATCTGGGGAAGTGGCACGTGGGGGAGGAAATATCATAAGCTCGGTTTTGGATAGGCTGAGTTTGAGGGAGTGATGTGACATCCAGGCTGATATGTCTATCAGTAAGTTTGTGATTCGCGAGGAGACAGATGGAGAGATCTGGGGGGTTGAGAGATAGATTTGTGTGTCATCAGCATAGAGATGATACTGAAAGCCATGGGAGGCAATCAACTGACCCAGGGAGGAGGTGTAGATTGAGAAGAGGAGAGGTCCAAAAACAGAACCTTGGGGGACACCGACAGAGAAAGGAAGAGGAGAGGAGGAGGTAGAGTTGTAGGTGACACTGAAGGAGCGGTGGGATAGGTAGGATGAGAACCAGCTTAGAGTGCTGTCACGGAGACCAAAAGCATGGAGTTTTTTGAGGAGAAGGGGGTGGTCCACTGTATCAAAGGCAGCAGAAAGATCCAGGAGTAGTAATACAGAATAGTGTCCGTTGGTTTTAGAAGTTATTAGGTCATTAGTGAGTTTAAGGAGAGCAGTTTCTGTAGAGTGCTGAGGGCGAAATCCAGACTGAAGGGGATCAAGAAGTTTGTTCATGGTCAGATGGTCACTCAGTCGGTTGTAGACCAGTCTTTCGAGGAGTTTGGAGGCGAAGGGGAGTAAGGAGATGGGGCATAGGTTGTTAATATTGGCGGGGTCCAGTGAGGGCTTTTTAAGGATAGGGGTGACTAGGGCATGTTTTAGAGAGCTTGGGAAAATGCCAGAGGAGAGGGAAAGATTGAAAATGTGGGTTAGAGAATGTAGAATTGAGTTGGAGGGTGAGCGTAGCATTTGCGAGGGAGCAGGATCCAAGGGGCAGGTGGTTAGATGGGTATTCAATAAAAGTTTAGCAACTTCGCTAATACTGGCAGGGTTGAATATGGAAAGTAGTGATTGTATCTGTGGACATGGGGTGTTGAGTGGGGGTGGTTTGTGCGCATTGGAGATTTCCTCATGAATGTTATTAATCTTAGTTTTGAAGTGATGGGCAATCTCCTGGGCAGTGAGAGAATTAGAGGGTGGAGGTAGCGGAGGACGGAGAAGAGTGTTAAAGGTCGAGAAGAGTTGACGGGGACTGGATGATAATGTGTTAATGAGTGTGATAAAGTAGGTCTGTTTGGCAGTGTGGAGGCAGGAATAGTATTTTAGGAGGGCAGATTTGTAATGTTTGAAGTCTTCTTGGAGCTTAGTCTTACGCCACAGACGCTCAAGAGCGCGTCTATGTTTTCTAAGACTTCTGGTGTTGTCCGTTTGCCAGGGTTGTAGGGGCCGGGGCCTGAGTCTGCGTGTAGTAAGGGGGGCGAGCTTGTCTAGGGAGGATGACAGGGAGTTGTTGTAGACAAGTGTGGCTAGGTTGGGGCAGGACAAGGGTGAGATTGTGTCATAGAGGTGGTCATTAGCAGAGTAGAAAAGAGAAGGGTTGAGGTGGCGAAGGTTTCTGCGGGTAACTGTTAGGTGGTTGGAGGGAGAGGAGGTGGAAGACAGTGAAAGAGTGAAACTGATAAGGTGGTGATCAGAGAGTGGGAGAGGATTGTTGGAAAGGTTGCACGGAGTGCACAGATAGGAGAAGACAAGATCTAGGGTGTTGCCATTGGAGTGGGTAGGAGTCTATATCCATTGTGACAGAAGGTGGAGGAGAGGGAGGTTGGTGGATTGTCAATGGGCGTCTTTGGAAGCGGTGGAGTTGGGAAGAGAAAAGATGAGACGATTACTGGTGGAGATACTGTGTTAGAGTGGGAACAGGACGGGGTTGGATCGGTGTGAACAGATGTTGTTGAGGGACAGTAGGAGGGATCTGTTCGAGCGGGGGGAATGATGTGCGTCTGAGTCCGGGGCCGGGGATGTTGGGACCGTTTGCCTGTTGTGGTCTTCAGAATC
>BLSH010524417.1:966621-1000926 GCA_018402905.1 Glandirana rugosa | reverse complement strand
TGTGGTTGGTTACTGTAGCATGGTAAGGTGTAAGAAAATGGAACAAAACAAACTGTAAAAACATAGCAAGTTAATAGGGTAAAAAGAGAATCCCTGTGAGGATTTGTGAACACTTTGGGATGTTCATGAAGTAGAAGGGAAATAGGATATGTATCCATAGATGACCCTGGCCGGGGGAATATAGGTAAACAGACTTAGTAAGGTTGATTAGGAGCCTACATTTGTATTGTTTTTTCTTCTAGTAGGACACAACTTGCCACTCAGCTTGGATGTTAGGGTTGTGCTGGTCTGGGCAGGGGTTGGAGAAGGGTCTAGTAAGATGCCCCATTGGCAAAGGGCTGTATAACCATCTTCAAGAGTAGATATCATGACAGTGTTCCCATTGTGGGTGACAGAGAGGATGGGTCCACCGCTATTTTGTCATGGCCCCGCAGCTGGGGAGAAGAGGCCGGGCAGCTTGCTAAGCTGGGGCAGTGGTTCTTTTCACATCCACTGCATCCTCGCTGTGTGCTCTGTTAGTCCAGGTGGATAGCTGGTCAATGGGGCTGCTGTAGGCTCCAATGGCTGTGGATTCCCTGTCGGTCTGATGGAGCTCAGTGGCTAATCGGCCATCTTAGAACTCAGACTCCACACCCCCTGTTTTTGCCATGCTTGACCTACTTGCACCAGAGATTGCAAATTGCAACAGTGCAATCAGCTGCACATGTGCTAAAAAAGGCCCACATAGCTGAGCTGTGGAAAGTGGGCCGGGAGATAACAGCTGCACATTCTAATGGAATAGGGTGGCTGCTCGCTACTCTTCCATGATGGCTGCCTCTGGAGGACAGCCTACCTCGTTGGGGTTGTTTCTCCCCCTCACTTTCCTCCTCTGCTTTATCTGGCACCCAAGTCACATCAGCGACCTCATCATCATAATCCCCTCCATCTTCATCATCACTGGAGCTACATTTTTATCTTTCCAGTATGTGCTTGTTGTTACAGCTTGCACCAAATTAAGTAATATTATGGTTACTGCTATCCAGATGTTCTTTTTTTTTTTTTTTGGTTTAACTTTTTTTCTTAAACTTCATTAATCCAGAGAAACAAGTAACAGTTTCAGGCACCCCTTGAGAAGGGAGAGGACTCCCCGATCCTGTGGCTTGCAGCTGGATTTATTCTTGTCAAAGGGTTTTTATTGAGTTAACAATGAAAAACAGTACAAGATAGTGCAGACATTTGTATTATCGACAGGATTAGACGGAACAGAAATGCTGACATGTTGAACACAGTACAAGAGTGTGCATAATAAGTAAAATGAGCTTATGGGGGTTGAGAGCTCCTCGGGGGGAGCTAACAGTGTATATATTGTTGTAAATAAAGGGGAACCCAAAGTAGTTAGGAGTAGGTGACGGTGTGCTTCTTCCCTAACAAACGGAAAGGTGGGGAGAGAGAGTAGGACCGCTTGGGTATATAAGGGGGGGGCGTAGGATCGCCTGAATCTGCTAGCCATCCCAAATGGGAGCTGACTGTGGCTGGGCGACGGTGCAGGGTGGGCGAGGAGAAGGCCTAAGTAACATTGGAGTTGCGAATGTCTGTGTGCTGGTTTGCCCTTTATGATCAAACATGCAACAATAACCCAAGGGATTCAACTTGACCTGAATCATATTTCAAACATGGACGCAGATAGTGAGTGCACCAAATAGTTTAAACCAAGAAAGAAAGAGAGGAGATGCAGATGAGGTGAGATATATAAATTAGAACGAAAAGGGGACAGGAGAAGAAGAGGTAGAGAAAGTTGGAGAGTACCTACCGGAGGCGGGGGGCGGCACGCGGGCTCGAGAGGTCCGAGGAGCATTATCACAGATGCCAAGGAGGAAGGATTCGGTCAGCTGTTAATCCAGTCACTCAACATGGGAGTAGGAGGGAGTCATCGAAGTCAGGGGGGAGAAAGTGGGTAATCCATGGTTTCCATATTCTCTCAAATTTCTTCACCCTATTGTTCTCAATAGCGTTCATTTTAGCATGAACTAGAGCTCTACCTACTCTACCCTTGACCTCAGACACCAGTAACGTGGGGATTTTCCAGGCTTTAGCGATAGTTTATTTGGCTGCGGTGGTTATCTGCTGGAGTAATTTGAATTGATTGTGAGTTAGCCCGTCTGGTCTGAGGTTTAATAGGGCTGTGGTCGGAAGTGCTTCTATCGTAGTGTCGAATGCCTTTGAGGCTAGTTCAAGTACTCGTTTCCAGAATGACTGTACCGTCGGGCATGTCCACCATATGTGGAAATGTGTGCCCTGGTCTGCACAGCCCCTAAAGCAGAGGCCTGTGTATGTTGGGATAAATTTGGCGATTCTGGCAGGAACTAAGTACCACCGCATTAAAACCTTGTAATTGGTCTCCTTGGCTAAAACGTTTACCGAAGATGAATGCGTGTTCAACCAGATGTCCGCCCAGTCCTCTTGTGAGAGGGAGCTTCCCAAATCGGAATAGTTTTGGGGCGCCTGAAACAGGGCCTGGTATAGAGAGGAGATGACCCCCTTGGTGTGTGGGCTTGACTTACACACTCCCTCAAAGTACGTGAAGTTATCCAATGGGGGGGTAGCACGAATCAGGGGGGAGAAAAAATGTTTAATTTGCAGATATCGAAATATCTCATTTTTTGGGAGGCTATGAGTTTCGCTTAGTGAGGGGTAGGGTAGAAAGGTTGAATGGGAAACAAATGAGTGGAATCTAAATAGATTAGCTTGTTCCCATCTATGAAATCTAAAGGGGGCTTCCTATGCTGGTGGGAATGATGGGTTTTTCAAAAAGGACAGCAGAGGATTGTGTGCTGATTGTAGCTTGTGTGAGACCTTATACTTATCCCATATAGCGAGGGAGTGACGAGTGATAGGGTTGGTTACAAGGCGTCGGCTCTCTGGGTTTAGCCATAGCAGGTTGGCAGCGGACAAGGGGTCCAGATCGACTGATTCGACTGCAACCCATAACGGGGTTTCTTTGGTTGCATGGTATTTGACTAGTTGTGAGATTTGTGCTGCATTATACTAAGTCTGAAATTTCGGTACCCCCAGTCCACCCCTTGTGCGGTGAGAAAACATTGTCATCTTGGCTATACGAGGCTTCATGTCCTGCCAGATATACGACATTACTCGTTTCTGGAGAAGACGAAAGAAATAGGCTGGGACTTGTATTGGTAGAGTCCTAAATAAATATAAGAATTTAGGGAGTATCACCATTTTAGTTACAGTGATCCTGCCTACCCAGGATATTGGGAGGGGTGGCCACCTCTGCATTTGGTTCGTGATAGTTTGGAGTAGTGGGAGGTAGTTGGCTGCGAATATGTTCGCGTGGGTTGGGGTGAGTTTGATGCCCAAGTAGTTCAGGCTGTGTGGGGCCCAGGTGAATGGCAGGGATTCTTTTAGTTGCTGCACTTCAGGTAAAGGTAGAGAGATATTTAGGATTTGTGATTTGTGTGGGTTGGTATGTAGGTCAGAAATGTTAGAGAAGGCGTCTAGAAGGACTAGGATGTTGGGTGCAGAGGTAAGTGGCGTGGTCATAAACAGAAGGATGTCATCTGCGAATAAGCAGACTTTGTGTTGATGTCCTCCCAGTTCTATCCCTCTAATGTCAGGGTGCGAGCGTATTAGTTGGGCAAGGGGTTCTATGGAGAGGGCGAAAAAAAGAGGGGAGAGGGGGCAGCCTTGCCTGGTTCCATTCCCGATTGTAAATTGCGCAAACCTAAAGCCTGCATATTTTACATATGCGCGGGGGTCCTGGTAGAGGGCGTTAATCCATGCAAGAAAGTGTGCTCCAAAACCCCACCGGCGGAGTACAAAATCCATGTATGGCCATGAAACTGTGTCAAAACCTTTCCTTATATCTGAGGAGAGGAAGATAGCAGGAATATGACGAGTTTTGGCCGCGTGGGAGAGCAGTAGAGCGCGTCGTATGTTGTCGGTTGTTTGTCTTGCGGGGATGAAGCCAGTTTGGTCTCTGTGAACCAGCTCTCCGATAATGGGATTAAGTCGGAGGGCCAGGATTTTGGCTAGCAGTTTTATATCATTATTGAGGAGAGAGATAGGGCGATAGTTAGCCCAGGAGGTGGTGTCTGTGTTAGGTTTTGGGATCATACTGATTGTGGCTTTGAGAGATTCTGGACGGAAGTTGTTGCCTTACAGCAAGGAATTGAAGGCCATGGCCATTTGTGGGGCTAGGAGGTGGGCAAAGATTTTGTAGTACATGGCCGAGAGGCCGTCAGGTCCAGGCCTTTTGTTGGGTTTTAGAGTTTTAATCGCCTGAAGAATCTCAGGAATAGTGATAGGGCTTTCCAGCTGTTCTTTATGGGCCGTTGAAAGTGCTGGGAAGGATATCCTAGAGAATAGCTGGTCTGCTTTAGCCGTGTTAAAGCTGTGTTTGGAGTTGTATAGAGACTCTAACTTAGAGCGAAAGATTTCTAGCACTAGTGGGAGAGGTTCCTGCTCCTGCTGTGAGGGACAGATTATGATCTAAAATGATCACATACTGCTAGAGGGAGAGGTTCCTGCTGCTACTGTGAGGGACATATTATTGATCTAATATCACACACTGCTCCTGCTGTGAGGGACAGATTATTGTTCTAAAATCATCTAAGGGTGCCATAGGGAGTTCTATAGAGAGAGGTTCCTGCTGGTGCTGTGGGGGACAGATTATTGCTTTAAATTCATCTCATCATTGTGCTATAGGGAGAGGTTCCTGCTGGTGCTGTGAGGGACAGATTATTGTTTTAAAATAATCTCCTACTGCTATAGGGAGAGGTTCCTGCTGGTGCTGTGAGGGACAGATTATTGTTCTAAAATTACCTCCTAGTGCTATAGGTAGAGTTTCCTGTTCGGGCTGTGAGGTACAGATTATTGTTCTAAAATCATCTCCTAGTGCTATAGGGAGAGGTTCTTGCTGGTGCTGTGAGGGACAGATTATTGTTCTAAAATCACCTCCTAGTGCTATAGGTAGAGTTTCCTGCTCAGGCTGTGAGGTACAGATTATTGTTCTAAAATCATCTCCTACTGCTATAGGGAGAGGTTCCTGCTGGTGCTGTGAGTTACAAATTATTGTACTAAAATCATCTCCTAGTGCTATAGGGAGAGGTTCCTGCTGGTGCTGTGAGGGACAGATTATTGTTCTAAAATCTTCTCCTCATAGTGCTATAGGGAGAGGTTCCTGCTGGTGCTGTGAGGGACTGATTATTGTTCTAAGATCATCACATACTGCTAGAGGGAGAGGTTCCTGCTGCTCCTGTGAGGGACAGATTATTGTTCTAAAACCATCTCCTAGTGCTGTAGGGAGAGATTCCTGCTGGTGCTGTGCGTGACAGATTATTGTTCTAAAATCATCACATACTGCTAGAGGGAGAGGTTCCTGCTGATGGTGTAAGAGACAGATTATTGTTCTAAAATCATTTCCTAGATCTATAGGGAGAGGTTCCTGCTGGTGCTGTGTGGGACAGATTATTGTTCTAAAATCATCTCATCATTGTGCTATAGGGAGAGGTTCCTGCTGCTCCTGTGAGGGGCAGATTATTGTTCTAAAATCATGTCCTTGTGCTATAGTGACCGGTACCTGCTGGTGCTGTGAGGGACAGATTATTGTTCTAAAATCATGTCCTTGTGCTATTGTGACAGGTTCCTGCTGGTGCTGTGAGGGACAAATTATTGTACTAAAATCATCTTCTAGTGCTATAGGGAGAGGTTCCTGCTGGTGCTGTGAGGGTCAGATTATTGTTCTAAAATCATCTCATCATAGTGCTATAGGGAGAGGCTCCTGCTGGTGCTGTGAGGGACAGATTATTGTTCTAAAATCATCTCCTAGTGCTAGAAGGAAAGGTTCCTTCTGGTGCTGTGATGGACAGATTATTTATCTAAAACCATCTCCTAGTTCTGTAGGGAGAGGTTCCTGCTGGTGCTGTGAGGTACAGATTATTGTTCTAAAATCATCTCCTACTGCTATAGGGAGACGTTCCTGCTGGTGCTGTGAGGGACAGATTATTGTTCTAAAATCATCACATACTGCTAAAGGGAGAGGTTCCTGCTGTGCTATGAGGGACAGATTATTGTTTTAAAATCATCTCCTACTGCTATAGGCAGATGTTTCTGCTGGTGCTGTGAGGGACAGATTATTGTTCTAAAAGCATCTCCTACTGCTATAGGGAGAGGTTCCTGCTGGTGCTGTGAGGGACAGATTATTGTTATAAAATCATCTCCTAGTGCTATAGGGAGAGATTCCTGCTGGTGCTGCGAGGGACAGATTATTGTTCTAAAATCATCTCCTGGTGCTATAGGTAGATGTACCTGCTGGTGCTGTGAGGGACAGATTATTGTTCTAAAATCACCTCCTAGTGCTATAGGGAGAAGTTCCTGCTGGTGATGTGAGGGACAGATTATGGTTCTAAAATCATCTCATCATAGTGCTAAAGGGAGAGGTTCCTGCTGCTGGTGTGAGGGACAGATTATTGTTTTAAAATCATATACTGCTAGAGACACAGGTTCCTGCTTCTCCTGTGAGGGATAGATTATTGTCCTAAAATCATCTCATCATAGTGCCACAGGGAGATTTTCCTGCTGCTCCTGTGAGGGACTGATTATTGTTCTAAAATCATATCATACTGGTGTAGGGAGACGTTCCTGCTGCTGGTGTGAGCAGTGCATTTCTTGCATAAAAATAAAAAGTGTATATACGTTGCTGTTTTCCAAAAAAAAGAACAAGAAGTTATTCTTTTTTGTTTTTTTTGTATTAATAAATAGTACTACGTAGTACATTTGCTGCCAGAATGAGATGTCAGGGAAATGGACAAAGTACGGCACCTAATGCCCATTCCCATCATGGCCACTTCAGGCGCACGGCTACGCGCACGAACGAACGTTTGACGCACACTGATGCATGGGGACGCTCTGGGCGCACGCAGATGCGCAGTAACGAACACGGTGGCGCCCTCTGGGCTATTTAAAGCTGCCACTAATGGGAATACTTTGCTGCATTATCTCTCAGCTCCCCTGTGATTCCTTTGTTCCTGTTATCCTGATTGATCTCCTTATTATCTGACGCGGCTTGTCCTGACCTTGAACCTGCTTTCCTGTCCTGACCCCCGGCTTGCTTCACCAACCACTCTCCTGGCTTGTTCCTTTGCTGACCTGGTTTGCCCTGTGACCTTGCTCAGCCTTGCTCCTGTGTACTGTACCGGCTACTCCTTCTGGTGTATGGACTGTCTCACCGTGTATGACCTTGGCTTGGCTTCTGATCCCGTCTCCAGCTTACTCCTCACGGAGTTGCAAGCATGCCAGTATCCACCAGCAGTTCCTATGACTTCCTGCCTCCAAGTCTCCTGGAATATCCTACTGGCAACCCATGCTTCTTTGGACACTGCTCCCCTGTCTCATCTCCAGGGTAGCTGTGCACTTAGCCACAAGGGAAGCCCTCTAACATCTCGGCCTCACACCCGGTACGTGACAGTATAATCCAACCAGAATGTCTGATTCCGATAGAGGTGCTTCCCCACTGGAGGTTCTGTGTCAACAGGTCACTTCCCTCTCCCAAGCCGTGCAGAGACAACAAGAAGGCTACTTCCAGCTCGAACGTCGTTTGCAGCACCTAGCAGTGTCTCCAGCCCAAACGGCCTTAGCCGCCCTGTCTACCAGCTCTTCAACTCCGGAAAGCTCTACCACTCACACCATGGTCATACCTCCTCCTGAGCCCAGAGTCCCCACTCTTGAACACTTCTCAGGAGATCAGATGAAGTTTAGAGCCTTCCAGAATACCTTCATGCTTTACCTAGCTCTACAGCCACGACCTTTCTCTCTTGAAACAGTTGGGGTTTGTCATCTCTTTACTCTCAGAAGAACCCCAAGTTTGGGCTCACAGTCTTTTGGAACAAAAAGATCCAGTCATCAACTCCTTAGACTTGTTCTTGGAGGCTATGGCACGTTTGTACAATGACCCCCAGTGGGCGGCCACCGCAGAAGCTACCCTGCATAACCTTCAACAAGGAAAACGGCCTGTGCAAGACTATACTGTGGAATGCCGTAAACTGTCTGTAGACACAAAATGGAATGAGGCTGCCCTGCGATATCAATATCGCCAAGGACTTTCTGAATCCCTCAAGGATGAACTAGCCAGAGTAGCACCCCCGGTTACCTTGGAGGGCATGACACAACTGGCTACCCAGCTTGACAGGCGTATGAGGGAGCGCCGCTCTGAAATATCCCAAACCTTCCGGCCTACCTGGATGTTACCCAGGGTTTCTTTACCTCCAGCGACGGCATCCCCAGCTGTCTCAACACCCGAAGTAGAGCCAATGCAGATTGAACTCTTCCGTTCAGCCTCGCCTCCTGAAGAGAAAGCCCGCCGTCGACAGGCAAACCTCTGTCTGTACTGCGGGGCCTCTGGACATTTCCTTTCTACCTGTCCTATCAGACCCAGTAAGTCTCTTCCACATTGTCCTGTTCATCTTCCGTTGGTAGAATCTTCCCCATCTCACCTTATTCTCCATGTGTCTCGGCAGGTGGCGGGAGAGGAAGTCCAGCTACCAGCCATAATTGACTCAGGTGCCTGTAGCTGCTTTTTGGACTTGACTCTGGCCAAGAATCTCGGCATTTCGCTACGTCCCAAGAAGCAGCAACTTGCCATCCACTTGGCCGATGGCTCCCCGCCCAGTTCTGGGCCTGTTAATCAAGAGACTGTGCCCCTTCTTACCAAGACCCAATCCGGCCACCAGGAGTACCTCCGCTTTGACGTCTTGCATACCCCTTTGTTTCCCGTCATCTTGGGCACTCCATGGCTTCAGGCGCATAATCCGCAAATTGATTGGACCAGCAGGAAGATTCTGTTTTCTTTGTCTTACTGTTAGCCGAGCTGTTTTCTCTACGGAATGAAAGAAACTACTAATTGTCTAGCAGTTCAATCCACGTCCAGCATCCATCAGAATATACCACCTGCCTATAAAGACTTTTCAGATGTTTTTGACAAAAAGAATGCTGATGTTCTACCACCCCATCGATCCTACGATTGTCCTATTGAGTTATTACCTGGTTCTGAAATTCCCTTCGGCCGCATCTTCCCGCTGTCAGAAAAAGAACTGGAAACTCTTCGGGCATATCTTGATGAAAATTTGGAGAAAGGGTTTATCCGTCCTTCCTCTTCCCCCCGCAGGAGCTGGCATTTTCTTCGTAGAGAAGATGGATAAGACTCTTAGACCCTGTGTGGATTATGGGGAGTTAAACAAGATTACCATAAAAAAACGCTATCCACTCCCTCTAATCCTAGAACTGTTTCAAAGATTCCGCAATGCCCAGATCTTCTCTAAACTTGATCTCCGAGGGGCTTATAACTTAATTCACATCCGCGAGGGTGACGAATGGAAGACGGCATTCAGGACCCGTTTTGGGCACTTTGAGTATTTAGTGATGCCCTTCGGACTGTGCAATGCTTCTGCCACATTCCAGCATCTAGTGAATGACATCTTTTGGGAATTCCTAGACCACTTCATCATCGTTTATCTGGATGACATTCTCATGTTTTCAGCCACCCTTGAACTTCACAGATCACATGTCAGGAATGTTTTGGCAACATTAAGGGAACATGGACTTTATGTAAAAGCTGAAAAATGCGACTTCGAAAAAAGTTCAATACAGTTCCTGGGGTTTATCATCTCCACAGACGGAATTTCTATGGACCCCCAGAAGGTCAAGGCTATTTCAGACTGGCCCGCTCCTACAGACAAGAAAGGAGTACAGAGGTTTGTGGGGGTTTGCAAATTTTTACAGTAGATTCATTAAGAACTTTTCCTCCAACATTGCTCCTATCACCCAAATAATGCAGCAACACATAAAGTTCCAGTGGTCTACCGAAGCCCAAGCTGCCTTTGAAAAACGAAAGAACCTGTTCATCTCGGCTCCAGTTCTGCAACATCCTGATCCTGCCCTACCTTTTGTCCTTGAGGTAGATGCATCAGAAGTCACTACAGGAGCAGTTTTATCACAATGCCAAGGGTCTAAAGCGCTGTTACACCCCGTTTCCTTCTCCTCGCGTAAGATGAGTCCATCTGAGAGAAATTACGATGTGGGAGGCCGAGAACTCTTGGCAAATAAGACGGCTCTGGAAGAATGGATCATGATCTTTACTGACCACAAGAACTTAGAATATCTCTGAACAGCTGTTCCCCGACACCCCGTAAACCATAGTACCAGACACCATACTGTCTGATCAAAACTTCCTTCTGCTACAACAAGACTCTATTCACCAAAAAGGGGAGTGGACTAGGGTCGTAGGAAAGCAGAACTCTAACTCTAACTCTTACATCAACATCAACTAAAACTACTTTACACAAGCCGTTCTCCCTGGAGAAGTAAATCCTTAAGTGGAAAATAGATATGTTCCTCCATCTTTCCCTCGCAAATTCTGCAGCTCAGCTGCAGGTTGTCCCTCGGGACCATTTTCTTATGTTTAAGATTTTACTTATATTCACGTTCATGTACAGTCAGTCATTCTACGGGTCTAACCTGCTCAATTCTACTGCCAAAAGTAACAAACATTCTACATTTTCCTTTGCGATCACCAAGGCACCCACCAGTATCTTACGCCTTTCTCCCAAGCCACGACAGAATCTTATCAAACACTATCGCTTCAACTGGAGCATCGAATCTCAGGAGTTTACCCATGGACACTCGACATAAACACACAAGAAAGAAGGTTTTCATCATGTTTAAATCCTACAAGAACTTAGATGTCCCTTAAGCTAATATCTGTAAATGCCCGGGGCTTAAACCACCCAGCTAAACGTCTTTCTATATGTGATTGTGCAAGAAACACATTTTCAGATAGACAAAACCCCTCTATTTCATCACAGAGACTTCCCCCATGTTTTCTCTGCCAGCTATAAGAAAAAGAAAAGGGGAGTCCTCGTTGCTATTAAGAATACTGTCTCTTTTGAATTGCACTCAAAGATGTTGGACGAAGGAGGTAGATACGTGACCTTAGTATGTACTATAAACGATGGACTTTACACTATTGTAGGGGTATATGCACCTAATACCAGACAAGGCAAATTCTTTCACAAGTTATTTAAACACATAACTAATTACAAAGAAGGAGAACTGATAATAGGCGGGGATATGAATTCTATCATAGATCCAAAACTAGACTCAACAACCAGTAAGAAACATTGTACCTCCCTCCTATCCAACATCTTGCAGAGTGAGGATGTTTATGATACATGGCATTGTTTACATGCATCAGAACGTAACTACACGTACTATTCCCCCAGGTTTAACTCATACTCAAGACTTGATCATTTTTTTGTTGATAAATGGATATTACAGCGGATATCTTCCGAGATTGAGGATATCACGTGGTCCGACCACGTGGTTATCTCTATTTCAATCTCGAAGAAAGGTAGCTGTGGGTCTGTCTCAAACTGGAAATGCAATAACAAACTTATCAAAGACAAACCCAGTAGAGACCTATTCACACAGCAATTGAAATAATATTAGTATTAACAATAATCCAAAGGCTAACATTTTCACGGTATGGAACACACACAAGGCAGTCCTTAGAGGTATCATGATTCAACAAGGGGCCCAAGTTAAACGTTTGAGAAACGCCAAACTAGACACGACACTGAACGCCTTACATGTACTAGAACAAGCCAATAAAACCAACCCAAACCCAGACACAGCATCCAAATTGGCTACTACGCGATTAGAATTACGTTCTTTATTACAGGAGGACCATGACTTTATGCTTAGCAGGCTTAAATTGAAGTATTACTCTTCCCACAACAAAGCAGGAAAATTCCTAGCCGCACGTTTAAAAGCCCGCAGGATCAAGGCTAAGACCCCCTTCCTCTATCACCCCATAACTAAACAAAAACATATTAATCCCCAGCAAATAGCAGACACATTTGTGGACTATTATGACTCTCTATATAATTTAAAAGATAATAGCTCCACCCCACGACCCACGACGGACATCATCATGTCTTTTCTCGACCAAGGTAAACTACCAACACTTACCACCACTGACTTAGAAAACTTGAACAAACCGTTCTTTCCAGAGGAAATAGTGAAAATAATAAAATCTATGCCATGTGGGAAATCCCCAGGCCCAGATGGGTTTAGCAATGAATATTACCATACTTATACTGATATACTCACCCCACACATGGTAAAACTGTTTAACACAGCAGCAGAAGGAGCGGCATTCCCCTCAGAGATGCTACAAGCACATATCATCACACTCCCCAAGCCTGGAAAAGATCCTGACAACCCCGCTAATTTTAGACCCATCTCACTGCTTAATGCAGACCTTAAAATTTATGCCAAAACGCTTGCACACAGATTGAAAAACATTCTTCCCCATTTGATCGAACCAGATCAATCCAGCTTTGTGATTGGTAGACGACAGGCCTCGGGCGCTACGAGGCATGTGCTCAATGTGCTGCAGTCTGCGGAGCGCAGCTGGACGCCTTCTCTGCTGCTTTCTATAGATGCGGAGAAGGCGTTCGACCACGTCCACTGGGGATACATGTCCCATTTACTACACAAATTCGGATTCCAAGGCCCAATCCAAACAGCCATAGCGGCACTCTATTCCTCGCCTTCTGCCCAGGTCTACATGGCAGGGATGTTGTCCAAACCCGTCCCCATCACAAACGGTACACGACAGGGGTGTCCATTATCCCCGAAAATATTTAACCTAATGATTGAGCCACTGGCGGAAAGAATTCGCTCTCACCCTCTGATATCAGGCTTTCTCTTCATGGACAGGCCCCATGTGATAAATTTATTGCAGATGATATCATACTTATGCTGACGAACCCCCAAACCTCCTTACCACAGGTACATGAAATTCTCACTGAATTTAGCAACCTTTCATATTATAAAGTCAACCACTGTAAATCCCTGATTATGGACCTTAATATCCCCAAACCAATAGCTACTAAACTAAGGCAGAGCATGCCTTACACCTGGACAGAAACAGGATTCTCCTACCTGGGCATAAAAATAACACAGAAAAGTGACTCCCTGGCAGAAAACAATTACAAACCTTTAATCACAAAAATCGAGAAGGAACTAAAACATATGGGTCAGACAGAGATGTCATGGGTTGGGAGACTGGCTGCCTACAAAATGATGATACTCCCGCAAATATTGTATATTTTTAGGACTTTACATGTCCCCCCACCAAAACGCCATATGGACCTTTTGAGCTCTGAAAAGGTTCATATGGCAGGGGAAAAGAGCGCGATGCGCACATAATCACCTAATTAAACACAGAACGGCTGGGGGAATGGGGATGATAGACCTGAAGGACTATTACTCAGCAGTCCAATTAAATAATCTAAAATTTTGGTTCAAAACCCAAACGGAACCATTATGGCTAGAAATCGAAAAAAATCTCAACAAAACCTCCAACCCTTGTGACTTATTGTTCGCAGATTCTTGGATCAAACTCAATACCTCTAATATTCCTCTAACTTCCAAAGCCTCCTTGTTGGCCTGGAGGGTACTGAGGGACACACCAGCTGAGCACCTCCACTCTATCAAAGTGAAGGTGCCACTCACCACACTAGAACATCTAATCCCGGATATTAATGTCCAAAATTGGAGTAGATACAACACACACTGGATAGATGATATAATACTAGGGGAAAAACCCAAAGCTCCTAACGCCATGATAGAAGAATACAATCTACCTCAACATACATTTTTCACACTGTACCGTATCTATAATTTTTTGCACAACTCTCCCCCACCCTCTATTCATATTCATAACAAGATATGGCAGTATTATGTCGACACTTTCAAATCTTATATACAAAATCGTACAGGATAAACAAACATTTACCAAAACTAAACCCATGGCGAAATGGGAAACGGATTTGGGATCCACTTTCTCCGAACAACAATGGTCCCTGGCCATTCGCTACGGACAAATTATAACACATTGTGCCAACTACTGGGAATAAGCACTTAAAGTAACACTTAGATAATACCTGTATCTGACCCCTAGCAGGCTAGCAAAAATGTATGACTCAAGCTCTCCTTTTTGCTGGCGTGGTTGCGGCGACCAGGGCAGCATAATGCACATACTATGGACATGTCGTAGCATTCAAAGCTTCTGGAGGAAAATATTTCAAATTATAGCTGAAATAACAGGAATTCTAACACCAACATGCCCAGCTTTGACTATACTGAATCTGGGCATTGAGAAATTCCCAAACCAATTTCGAGGGATTATTGCCAATATCCTTTATCTGCTAAACTTACAATCACCAGGCACTGGAATCAATCACAGGCCCCTAATCCTTCAGAGGCTATCAATGCTACACACACCCATTTTTTACACGAAAAAGCTATTGCATTTTAAAAAAAAACCTTCCGCTCCTTTGAAACTGTATGGAAGCCTTGGGAAGAATGGTACTATATTGAACCCACAAGACAAGTAAACTGACTTTAGGGCCGAATATCGTACCCTCCTTCCTGTATGCAAGGCCTTGTCTTAAATGTGATCTCTATAGCAAACATGATTTAATGATGAACCGATTCTACTCGAAGACCCATGTACAGCACTGTTCGGTTAATACTGACCCTAATGTACTAGACTGCTCATGTTTAAATGTTCAATCATATGTTCATGCACTACATACCTACTGACCGAAAGTCATCCTACATCTTTTGTAAACGTATTGACCTCTTAAAAGTAGCGGCTACGTTCGCTAGCACATGCAAGATGTACAATATTTTTGTTTTGTTAAAAAACGTAATAAAAAATACTGAAAAAAAAAAGGCACAGTAAGACTACAAGAAGCAATTTGGCAAGGGGAGGAGAAGCTGTCCGGGGTTCAAGGTCAGAGACAAGGTATGGCTCTCGTCTAACCTGAAATTGTCTTGTCCTTCTAAGAAGTTGGGACCAAGGTTTGTGGGACCATTCAAAGTCAAGAGGGAAGTTAACCCAGTAGCCTTTGAACTGGCTTTACCCAACTCTTTCAAGGTCCACCCAGTGTTCCACGTCTCCCTGCTCAAACCAGTCATCCAAAGTCCTTTTCCTGGGAGAGAAGAAGTGCCTCCTCCTCCAGTCATCGTGAATGAAGACACAGAGTTTGAAGTCAAAATCATTCTGGACTGCAGGAAGAGAGGTAGGCAGAAACAATTTCTCATTAAATGGAAAGGCTATCCAATGGAAGAAAATTCCTGGGAACCAGCCAGTAATATTCACACCACTAGACTTGTGTGGGAGTTTCATGCCAGGGACGTGAAAAAATGGGCTCGTTTGGGCATCCGGAGGCTGCCCCTTGGGGGGGGCACTGTCAGGGAAATGGACAAAGGAAGACACCTAATGCCCATTCCCATCATGGCCACTTCAGGCACACACGCCTGTGCGAGCAGGCGCACTCCAATGCGATGCGTGGGGACGCACTGGGCGCATGCAGATGTGCAGTAACAAACACTTTGGTGCCCTCTGGGCTATTTAAACCTGCCACTGATGGGTATACTTTTCTGGATTATCTCTCAGCTCCCCTGTGATAACTGTGTTCCTGATATCCTGATTGATCTCGTGATTATCTGACCCGGCTTGTCTTGACCTTGAACCTGCTCTCCTTTTCTGACCCCCGGCTTGCTTCACTGACCACTCTCTTGGCTTGTTCCTTTGCTGACCCGGCTTGCCCTGTGACCTTGCTCAGCCTTGCTCCTGTGTACTGTACCGGCTACCCTTTCTGGTGTATGGACTGTCTCACCGTGTATGACCTTGGCTTGGCTTCTGATCCCATCTCCAGCATACTCCTCACGGAGTTGCAAGCACGCCAGTATCCACCAGCAGTTCCTGTGACTTCCTGCCTCCAAGTCTCCTGGAATATCCTACTGGCAACCCGTGCTTCTTTGGACACTCCTCCCCTGTCTCATCTCCAGGGTAGCTGTGCACTTAGCCGCAAGGGAAACCCTCTAACATCTCAGCCTCACACCCGGTACGTGACATGAAGAGAGCATCAAATAAGGGACGTGGACGTGGTCATGGTGCTGCTGGTGTTGGTGGTGTTGGTGAAGTTCCTGTTGCAAGGAGAGGACGTGGTCGATTTGTGCCAGCTACACGCACAAGTGAAACACCTTCTTCAGGTGCGAGTAGCCGACAGAACCTTCAATGTTATATGGTAGGCCCGAATGCCGCTCAACGAATGGTGAGGCCAGAACAAGTACAGGCGATAGTAAATTGGGTGGCTGACAATGTCTCCAGTTCCTTCACATTGTCTCCCACCCGGTCCCTTGATGAAAGCTCAGAGTTGGCACCTGAACCCCATAGCCATCTGTCTTTCGCCTTAGCCCCTTGTAAATCAGCCAAGCAGTCTGAGCCCCAAGTCATGCAACAGTCTCTTATGCTTTTTAGTTCAATCTGATTTTATTGAAAGGAAAAAGCATTGTACAGAATATATCGCAGTCCACACAAGAACAAAAGAGAACGTTAAATCGACATACGATATAAGAGATCTCAATGATTATCCGACAAATAAGAGAAGACTATGGTAAATGTATACGACATAACTATGAGTCATATATGGCCTGAATCTACTGGAAATTCCGGACTGTAGATTGCGTGCACCGCTGTCAGCAGTTTGAGCGATGCTCACTTCCTTATATAGCATATACGCTCACAGTATTAACTCTAAACAATATAACAGAAGAAGTATGATGTCAAGGCTGCAGTGGGCCTGCATTGAACCTATAATTGGGGCGTCCTCATACTCGAAGAAGAATTAATGATAAAATGATGGGCGGGGTAAAGCTATAAAAGTAAGAGAAGAGGAGTATAGCGATAGGAGGGTCAAGAAGGGGAGCAGTAGGCCAGAGAGCGTAGGAAAGGAGCAGAAGGCAAGGAATCATGTCATGTAAGCTCATTTGGTGGGGCAGTGGAGTTTTCCTCTGTCCAGGGAACAAATCCCTCCGAGTATCTAAACAAAGACCAAGAAGTCCAGGTCTTGGAGAATTGCTCTAGGTTGTCTGTCTCCTGCGCCAATAGTCGTTCCATCCCATTGATCCTATCTACCTCCATCGCCCATTCCCCAAGAGAGGGCACAGCCGCCGACCTCCAATGTCTAGGTATCACCACCCTGGCTGCAGCCAAAAAGTGGCGCAGCACATCCTTTTTAACAGATTTCAGCGTGCCTGGGAGAATGGACAGCAGCGCTATCTCTGGCGAAGGGACAATAGAGGTTGCCATGAGTTTACAATATAGGTCGAAGATCGTTTGCCAAAATTTGCGTATGGGGGGACACTCCCACCAAATGTGTAGGATAGTTCCTCTAGACAGAAAGCATCTCCAGCAAGTGTTTGATATTTTAGGGTCCATGATATGTAGAGTGGATGGGCAGCGATACCATTGGGTCAGTAATTTAAACCCCTTTTCCTGATTCTGCAAGGCTAGGGACAATTTGTGAGTCAGTATGAAACATTTTTGCCAATCGATAGGGGAGATTGGATGACCCAAATCTGATTCCCATGCCCTTGGGTAAGGGGGCAAGTTTGGGTAGGTGGCCAGATGTATAAGAGCGTATAGTTGTGAAACTGTATGCTCTGGCGGGTCGGTCTGGAGTAGTAGGGCCTCAAAAGCAGAGGGGTCTGTCAGAACTGCAGGTAGGGATGAAAGGCCTCGTATATAAGACTTCACCTGTTGCATCTGGAGCCACTGCATCCATGTAGGGAAGGGGTTCTCAGTTGGAGCGCCTGTGGCCATGGACCAAAGACTTGACCTTGTAAGGCTGGAGGGAAATCGTGAGTCCCAAACAGGGGAGTCATTGGCCCTTTTGGGTTAGAGATGAGCCCCGTAACATTCAGGTGATGCCAGACTGTCAAGGTTTGTCGGGTGAGTTCGCACGTCATTGAGGGGACCTGCGGGGCCGTAATAGATGACCACGGTAGAGCCCGAAGATCTGTCGAGTTTAATTGGCTCTCGATTTGGACCCACAATTTAGTCGGGGAGTGATGATACCAGTCGAGTATTCTTGTCAGGACTGCTGCTTTATAATAAATGTGAGCATCCGGAGCGCCAGCGCCACCCCGCGCTTTTGGGAGAGAAAGCAGTTCGTAGCTTAGTCTAGGCCTGGCTCCCTTCCAGATGAAAGAAGAGAACAATCGTCGGAGCTTCTTAAAGTAGTCAGAGGGTATGAGGATCGGTAGTGTTTGAAAAAGGTAAAGGAATCGAGGGAGTATGTCCATTTTTAGAGTATTTATTCTACCCAGCCAGGATAGTGTTTTCTTATTGTAAGTAGTGAGATCAGATTTGGTTTTGAGTAGAAGGGGAAGGAAATTTTTAGATAGCAGTTGGGTCGCGTCCGCAGTTATTTGAACACCCAAGTAACGAATAGATGCAGAGCCAGTCCTGAATGGAAATGTTCTCGCTAGGCGTTGGAGGGTCTTCTTTGTCAAGGAAATATTCCGTATTTCAGATTTGGCATAATTGACTTTAAAGTTACTCATTGTGCCAAATCGATGGAATTCCTGGAGGATGTGTGGTAAAGATTGGGCTGGTTGCGTCACAAAAAGAAGCAGGTCATCTGCGAATAATGGCAGTTTAGAGTTAATGGGGCCTACAGAAATACCCAGAATATGCGGGTTGTTCCTTAGAGCAACAGCTAGATGCTCCATGACCAGGACATATAGTAGGGGGACAAGGGACAGCCTTGTCGAGTCCCGTTGTGATTGGAAATTTGGGGGAAAGTGAGCCGTTCACACGTATCCTGGCAGACGGGCAGGAGTATAGGGACATAATTCGGGATATCATGTTCGGCCCAAGACCAATTTGCGTCAGAGACTTTTGAAGGAATTGCCAATCTACTCGGTCAAAAGCCTTCTCTGCGTCAACAGTTAGTAGGCAAAGGGGAATTTTCTGCGAGCGCGCATAGTCCGTGAGTAGGAGGGTTTTCAAAGTGTTGTCTCTTGCTTCGCGGCCACTGACAAATCCCACCTGATCTAGATGGATCAGGTCTGGGAGCAAGGGCTGCAATCTAAGGGCGAGGATTTTGGCAAAAATTTTAAGGTCTACTCCAATCAGCGAGATGGGTCTATAACTTGCACATAGAGATGGGTCTTTCTCGTGTTTTAAGATGACAGCTATGTGGGCTTCGAGAGTCTGCGGGGGAAATGTCTGACCGTCCGATAGGGAATTAAAGACTCTAGTTAAGAAGGGAACTAATAGGGCTTTAAATGCCTTATAGAATTTAGGGGTAAAACCGTCTGGGCCAGGACTTTTGCCTGAAGGTGTAACGGTTATTGCTGTCGCTACTTCGTCTTCTGTGATGTTCAACTCGAGGTCTTTAACAGTATCGTCTGCTAAGCAGGGGAGTGCTGTGTCTGCTATGTAAGTCTTGATTTCCTTCTCGAGCGTGGACGAGGGAGGGTGGGTCGCCTCGGGAGTCAAGTTGTATAAAGAACGATAAAAGTCTCCAAACGTTTGTGAAATTCTCAGGGGTTCACTGACCAATTCCCCAGCCGGAGTCCGGACATGTGGAATAAAAGTGGAAGGTGAGACAGGATGTAGAGAGTGGGCCAACGGTCTACCACACTTGTCTCTAAATTTGTATTGGTGCAAAGCTAGCTTATCAGCGTAAGTTCGTGCCGAAGCCTCGTATAGGTTGCGAAGTTGAGAGCGAGCTGTCGTAACCTCTAAGTGAGCTTGGGGTGTCGGGGCATGTTTATGGCGAGTTTCTAATGCACACAACTTATCCACAGCAGCTGCTTTGTTTGCCATGCGCACCCTCTTCAGACGAGTCCCTATCTGTATAAAGGCTCCCCGCAGGACCGCCTTAAGTGCCTCCCATTGAGTCGGGAGGGGGGTGGGATCGGTAATATGATCTGTAAAGAAGTTGGATATGGTTTCTGTTATTGTCTGTATACAATCGGGATGCTCAAGAAGAGAATAATTTAGGTGCCACGCCCATTCCCTCACTGGGGTAGAGGGAACTGTCAAAGTCAGGTAGACAGGCGAATGGTCAGACCATACCATTGCTCCTATGTCACAGTCAGGTGACCAGTCTAGGCAGCTGTGATCAATGAGAAAGTAGTCAATACGACTATATGTGTGATGTACCTGCGAGAAGTGAGTGTAGTTCCTGCGGTTGGGATGGAGAACCCTCCACACGTCCACGAGATGGAAGTCGAGGAGAGATTTCCTGAGGGTCCTCAGTTTAGTGAAGGAAATCGAGGTGCGGGAGGTTGAAGAGTCTAACAAAGGATCCAGAGGAGCATTAAAATCTCCTCCTAGAATCACCTTTCCTTCCGCGAAGGTCGACAGCTTTTTCAAGTATTGTAGTGCAGCTGGTATTTGGTCAACATTTGGTAGGTAGAGATTGGCAATCGTAAATAACGATCCCCATAGGGAGATCTTTACAAAAATATATCTCCCCTGAGGGTCTGAGAGTTGATCTATGAGTTGGATTGGGAGCGTCTTATGGAAGGCAATAGTAGCTCCTTTAGTTTTCTGAGTGGGGTTCGTACTATGGAACCATCTATTGAAGTAACGATTGGCGCAGGATGGGACAGAGTCCGAGCGAAAATGAGTTTCCTGTAAAAGCAATACATTAACCTGCTGTTTGTGCATCTGATAGAGAACCTGGCCCCTTTTAGAGGCAGTATTGAAGCCATTGACATTATAAGAGCAGAGCTTCAATTTTGGGCGAAATGACATTGTGTGAGCCATGGTGTATTGCCAAAAAAAGGAGAGTAAAGGAGAGACTGAGAGAAAAAAAAAAAAAGATTAGTCAGAAAAAGCAGGAGAAGCAAGGCAGGGTGAGAGGGAATATGGAAATCAGGAAGTACAGGGCGGGATGGGTGGTGAGGGGGGGAGTGTGTCTATGTAAATTAATATTCACAGATATAAATGCGTAAAGAAAAGGAAGGTCTAAGTGGTATAGACCAGGTAGTAGGCTCCGTTTATAGGGCCTGGGATTACTAAGGTGTCAGCTTCCGCCGAACACCACGTGTAGTAACACGTTCAAGACACAGTACGTGCCTAACCTATTTGTAGGTGGGTAGGCGTGTTGGAGAGAGCCTATCCGTGGGCCCAGAACCAGAACAGGCAAAAAAAGGTAGGATTGAACACTTTAAACCACAACAATTAACATGGTATAAAACTCATCACTCACCATGAAGGTGATATAAATGCAAAACTAAAGGAGGACGAATGGCCCCGACGGGTGATAGGCATACCGAGAGCCACTCCTCCCCCAGAGGGGAGATTGCCATGGTAGCTCCCGGAGGCCGATAAGGGTAATGCGTCCCCCAGTGCTTGACCATAAATATCATAGATTCCATATACAGCCTAACAGAAGGACAATACCATTGAAAGGGAGGAAGAACCTGTGCATAAAAGGAAGGGGCCGTAAAAGATTTCTCATAGCCATATGGAAACACATACCTTCAAAGTATAACCAGTAAGGTCAAGGCCATACATGAGGATCTCCCGAAGAGCATTACACGAAAGGTCCCAGCGGCCCACTAAAGCATAAAAAGGGCAGTGGGAGCTCTCCTCCATCCGACCCTCCCCCACCCCCGCCGGGCGCGACACCACCATCCGCAGAGACATCTAAAGGGGACACGTAGGTCACTTTACATTATAATAATTCCATCCTAGGGGTGGTGCCGCGGCCCGGCCGGGGCGAACAGGAGCCGGGGGGTACACCCAAATGCCAGCCGATCATATATCTAAGGTACAATATAATGTCATCAATGGAGTCCGATGTTCGCCCGAACTCCAGCCGAATAGATAACATCGGCGAAGAGCAGGGCGAAGATCAAACGGATAGCCAGGTTGCAAACCTCAGAAGAGCACAAGACCGTCTCTTTAGTCTATTGAGAAGGCTGTATAACCAGTCCTGAGAGGGTTTCTATTACGTAGAAAATCAAGTAATACTTGCCACCTTATGAGTCCACTGAAAAACATGTTAACAGGTGTTTCAGGAATGTCAGGGATCAGTCAGTTAATCTTCTGGAGAAGTCGGTCGGCGTACTCTAGGGCCCATAGAAGAGGACCTGGACCTCGGGCGCCTGCGGCGTTGTGATAGGGGACCACCGCCTTGGAATCCCGGGTTCTCCTCCGGGGGGTCCAGCCAGTTCGGCACAGTGATCGGTTCCTGTTCCAGAAAAAGGAAGAAGGCTGGAAGCTGACTCGGCTCGGACAGAGTGAACTTGTTGTTAGCTTTGGACACCTTGACGCTAAAAGGGTGACCCCAAGTGTAGGTCGCTCCAGATTGGCGTATCATCTCCAGTAGGGGTCGGACTACCCGACGCATGTAAAGGGTGTTACGGGATAGGTCAGGATATAAGTGAACCTGAGAGCCATCAAAGTCCACTGTGCCCAATTGCCATGCCTTACGCATTATTTCTTCCTTAAGGGTGAAGTGGTGCACCCTGCAGAGAACATCCCGAGGGCGGTCACTGTTGTCTCTCCTGGGCCCCCCACCCGGTGCACCCTGTCCAACTCTATAGGAGAGGAGGTCTCTCTGCTCAATACTAGATTGAGAATGGTGGTAACAGTCACTCTTAAGTCAGCTGCAGTTGTGGCCTCAGGGATACCCTGTAGTCTGATATTGCTCCTACGACTCCTATTTTCACCATCATCGATGCACAATTGGTGCTGTCGTAGACGGTGCAGGTGATCTCTAGAGGCCGTTTCCAGGAGAGTGATGCGTGCTTCATGAGTGGATTGGGTATTTACTATGGTGGAAACTGTGGTCTCCGTTGCAACTATGCGCTGCTGAAGGGCCTGCATGTCTCTGTGGAGGGAGGTCTCCATTTTTGCTGCCCAGGATTCGAATTCAGTCCGGAAGGCTGACAGGAGGGCAGAGGCCTCGGATCTCGGGGCCTCCCCGGATGCAATGAGGTTGGTGGCGGGGTGCTCCGGGACTGTAGAAGGAGCCACAGAGGAATTCGACCTGGGAGCAACGCCAGCGTCCGAGTCCCCATCACTTTCCATGTTGCTGGGGGGGAGGCTTGTGTTTCCCCATATTGTGGCTTGTCGCCTTCTTATCCTTAGCTGTCTGGGCGTCCGGTTGGGGTGTGCGGAGTAAGTAACGCTGCATTGTACTCTATTGAGGGTCAGCAGGGTCAGGGAGGTGAGTGATGTGTGCCATCTTGTCAGTAGCAGAAAAAGTGGGTGTTCTGGCGTCTAAAGGCAGCCTGTCTGGGCCAGGCCTCCACGGGGCTCAGCGAGCGTGGTTCACCATGTTTGCATAATTAAACTTATACCCCTCAGGGGTCTTATCTGCAGTGTGAATGCCCAGTGTTCACCTCTGGGGGAGGGGGGATCCGCAGGGGAGCAAACTAATCCAGGATCAATATATATATAAAAAAGACACTTTTGGGTGGATCAAGATGGCCGTCAGCACCAGGCCCCAGCGTACCTCATATACAGTTCACAGTTTAGGTCGGATCAGGGGACCTCTGTGCACTGCCCCAGGAGTGGATAGGCAATAGGTGGAGGTTTTTGGAAGGGGGAAGCCTAAACCTGCTTGCTGATATGTGTAGGTGGCCGGGTGGAGCAAGATGGCGGCCGGCTCCAGGCTCCAGAAGGCCGCAACGGGAACAGTCCGCTGGGATCAGTTCTGCCCCGGTCTCCGGGGAGTGGGAGGATGCTCAGGCGGCAGAGGGTGGTAGGGTACGTGGCCCCTTGGAGCAATGCCCCGATCGCAGCAAGAACAGTCCGTCCCGGCCTCAAAAATGGCGGCGGCCGGGCTGTGTAGGCCCCAGGAGCTCTTCTCCCGTACGTCTAGCTCCCTCGGGTGCCGCAATTATATAAGGTGACCCTCAGGTATCCAGGTAGTGAGTAGAGAGGCCAGGGCGAGCGGATGGGGAAGGCCAGGGTCCGCAAGGTGCCGCGACCGTATCGCCGCTCCTAGGCCGCAAAGCCGGGGCCTCGATTTTGGGCTTCGTGGATCGTAGCGACCGATCCGCAAAATAGAGGGCCCGGGAGGAAGCCAAAGGGAGGGGGAGGCTAGTTCGGGTATGGATGCCTCTTACCCAGGTCCCTGGACGGAGGATTCCTGTGGATCGTGTGTGGATACTGGGAGCTCCTCTCTCCAGCGTCCACTCGGCTCTGCGTTCAGCGTCTCTTATGCTTTTTGATGACTCTCCGGGTGTGCTTTCCGTGGGCCATCCACATAGCCCTGCCCCAGAAGGGGAAGACATTGAGTGCACCGATGCCCAATCACTTCTTTTGCAGGATGAGGACATGGAAACACAAGCGCAGCATGTCTCTGATGATGACGAAACACAGGTGCCAACTGCTGCGGCTTTCCACAGTGTGCAGACTGACAAGGAGGGCAGTGGTGAAGGGTGGGTGGAAGATGATGTGGAGGAAGATGATGAGGTCCTAGACCCCACATGGAATGAAGGTCATGCGAGTGACGTGTGCAGTTTGGAAGAAGAGGTGGTGGTTGTACAGAGGCATCAGCACAGCAAAAGAGGAAGCAGGTTGCAAAAGCGGAGCAAGCGTCCCCTAGACAGTATGCCTGCTACTACCCACCGCACCCAGGTACCTAGCACACCAAAGGCAGCTCAAAGGCGTTCCCCAGCGTGGCAGTTCTTCAGACAATGTGCTGACGACAAGATATGAGTGGTTTGCACGCTGTGCAATGAAAGCCTGAAGCGAGGCATACATGTTCTAAACCTGAGCACAACCTGCATAACAAGGCATCTAAATTCAAAGCATGAGCTGCAGTGGAATAAGTACCTCAAAATCCAAGGTCTCGGCCTCTTGCTTCCTCTTCTGCTGCTGCCTCGGCCTCTTCCTCCACCTCTACAGTGCCAGTGTCCCCTGCCACCCAGCAAACAGATGATGTGACAGCAACGCCACCATGTCCGCCACCGTCCCCAAGCATTTCCACATGGTCCCATGGAAGCTTACAGCTGTCCATCTCCCAAACACTGGAGAGAAAGAGAAAGTACCCCCCTACACACTCGCGATCCCTGGCCCTGAATGCCAGCATTTCAAAATTCCTGGCCCTTTGAAATGCTGTCATTTCATCTGGTGGACACGGACAGGTTTAAAAACCTGATGCCAGTGGCTGTCCTACAGTACGTGGTTCCCAGCCACCACTACTTTTCCAGGCGAGCCTTCCCTTCCCTGCACAAACAAGTCAGGGACAAGATCAAGTGTGCACTGCACAATGCCATCTGTGGCAAGGTCCACATAACCACTGATACGTGGACCAGTAAGCACGGGCAGGGATGCTATATCTCGCTAACTGCACACTGGGCAAATGTAGTGGCGGTTGGGCCTGAGGCAGATAGCAGTTTGGCGCATGTCCTTCCGCTACCGAGGATTGCAGGGCATTTCTCTTTGCCTCCTTCTCCTACTCCGCTTCCTCCTCCTCTACCACCTCCTCATCCGGTCAGCATAACACCTTCACCACCAACTTCAGCACATCCTGGGGGAAACGACAGCAGGCTGTTTTAAAACTGATATGTTTGGGGGATAAACCCCACACTGCGCAGGAGCTGTGGACGGGCATTGAACAACAGACCGATGAGTGGCTGTTGCCACTGAGCCTCAAGCACGGCCTGGTGGTGTGCGATAATAGGCGAAATCTCGTAGCAGCTCTGGGCCTAGCCGGTTTGACACAATTCCCTTGCCTGGCGCATGTGCTAAATTTGGTGGTGCAGAAATTTCTAAAAAACTATGTCAGAGCTGCTGCAGAAAGTGCGGGCCGTCTGTGCGCGCTATCGGCATTCTCACCCTGCTGCTGCTCGCCTGTCTGGGCTGCAGCAAAACTTTGGCCTTCCCGCTCACTGCCTCCTATGCAATGTGCCCACAAGGTGGAACTCCACCTTGCACATGCTGGAGAGACTGTGCGAGCAGCAGCAGGCAATAGTGGAGTTTCAGCTGCAGCAAGCACGGGTCAGTCGCTCTGCGGAACAGCACCACTTCATCACCAAGGAGTGGGCCTCAATGCGAGACCTGTGTACCATATTGTTTTGAGTACTCCACCAACATGGCCAGTGCCGATGATGCTGTTCTCAGCATTATTACCCCACTTCTATGTCTCCTTGAAAAAACACTTTGGGTGATGATGGAAGAGGATGTGGCACAGGAGGAAGAGAAGGAGGAGGAAGAGGGGTTATTTCCACGGTTATCAGGCCAGTCATTTACAAGTGGCTCGGAGGGTGGGTTTCTGCACCAGCACAGGCCAGGTAAAACATTTTCAAGCCAGGGCACAGTTCTGGAGGATGAGGAGGACGAGGATGAGGAGGAGCAGGAGGAACCATGTTCACAGCAGGGTGGCACCCAACGCAGCTCGTGGGCATCACTGGGGTGTGGTTTGGGGGATACGGAGGACACAGATGATACACCTCCCACAGAGGACAGATTGTCTTTGCCTCTGGGCAGTCTGGCACACATGAGCGACTACATGCTGCAGTGCCTGCGCAACGACAGCCGAGTTGCCCACATTGTAACTTGTGCTGATTACTGGGTGGCCACCCTGCTGGATCCCTGTTACAAGGACAATGTGCCATCCTTAATTCCCTCACTGGAGCATGATCGGAAGATGCGTGACTACAAGTGCACGCTGGTAGACGCTCTGCTGAGGGCATTCCCAAATGACACTGGGGGCTCAGTGGAAGCACAAGGCGAAGGCAGAGGAGGAGGAAGAGGTCGCCAATGCAGCTGTTGCACTGCCAGCACCTCAGAAGGCAGGGTTAGCATGGCCAAAATGTGGAAAAGCTTTGTCAGCAGCACGCTAAAACAAACAGCATCACCAGCTGATAGGTAACGTCTTAGCAGGAGGCAGCATTTCAGCAACATGGTGGAACAGTATGTGTGCACACGCCTACACGTACTGACTGATGGGTCTGCCCCATTCAACTTCTGGGTCTCCAAATTGGGCACATGGCCTGAGCTTGCCCCTTATGCCTGTAGGTGCTGGCCTGCCCTTCAGCCAGTGTATTGTCTGAACGTGTGTTTAGCACGGCAGGGGGCATTATCACAGACAAGCGTAGCCGCCTGTCCACAGCCAACGCGGACAAGCTAACATTTATTAAAATGAACCACGCATGGATCCCACAAGACTTGTCTGTACCTTGTGCACAATAGACATTTATACCGGCCTCACACAGCCATTGGTATACTTAAGTGAACTTATTCTTTTTTTTTTAATATGTCTCAATATTTTGGGGGCTACCCCAATTAGAAAAAAAAAACAAACAAACAAAAAACAGTGTTGGCTACCTCCTCCACCGCCACTTCCACCTACACCGCCACGGTTACCGCCTCCTCAACCGCCTACTCCACATCCACCTCCTCCTCCATTTTTTTTATGTGATTTTAAGTTATTTCCCTATCCACATTTGTTTGCAGGGCACTTGTCCTACTCTTACCCCCATTTAGCTTCCTTTTGCAGCCCTCTAGCCCTTTCCAGGACTTTTTTAGAGCCATTTTATTGCCCAAAAGTTCGGGTCACCATTGACTTCAATGGGGTTTGGGGTCTAGTTCGTGTCAAGTTCGGGGCCGAACTCAAACTTTTTCGCGAAGTTCGACCAAACCCGCAGAACCCGAACATCCAGGTGTCCGCTCAACTGTAATCACTAATATAGGTCTAACATATAGTTCTGCTAATCCTCTTTGTCCCTTTCAAATCTTCTAGATTTTAGTTTTGAAATCATGCACATAACACATATCATTGCATACAGCAAGATAATGATACATACATAAGGGTTATTTCATTTCAATGGTTTTTATTAGAATTTTTACATAAAGAACATACATACATTACTCATAATCAAGGCATTACAGGTGTAGCATCCGAAAACATTCCTATATCTTACAGAACGTTCTAATCATATCCAATAAAGTCACGACTTACTGCAACGCTTAGGCAGAGGTGACCAGCGTTAGCTGATTTTGTCATAAGGATTATTTTAACTGTCATCTCAACCGTATGGCAAATGTTCATGAGAAATAAGGAAACAAGGAAAACATAACAGTCCTCAAGTTAAGTTAATACAGCAAAATAGAGCAGAACAGAAAAGGCTCTCATGTATTGAACCTTGCAAAAGTCCAAGTTGTACAAAGTCCACATTAAGAAATGAACTTGAGGACTGAAATAAACTTTTAAACACTTTTGAGGATTCTGTAGCTTTTTCATATAACCAGGAGAAATCTATCACCCCATAAGAGCTTGCCTCTTGGTAAGGACAAAACTTCACATCCACGGACAAACTGGAACTGATGCTGCAAAGAAACAAAGAAGCATCCTTCAAGTTAGGTCACTCAGATCTTCAGGCTGGCTCCTCAGATTGCTCTCTCTGTTGTCCACTGGAATTTCCATGCCTTGGGTTGTTCCTCCAGACATCCCAGGCACTTTCACAGGAGTCTCTTTCAACCTTCAGCATTTCGAAGAGTAGAGAAGGGTCATACTGAAATGATGGCTTGACAAGGCCTTTTCAGGACCTACTGTGCCTTTAACAACAACAACGATCCCCATGCAAGAATCCAGTAATTTCTTCAAGTAGAACATCTGGATAGAGGCGTAAAAAAGGTGCAAAAATAGGGGGCAGATACTCTCCAGTCAGCATGAATAACCACAGAATCAAACTACTAGATAAAGTCTTTTTCAAGTCTCTTTCCCTCCCCGGAGGTGTTAACAATAACATTCTTGTCATTTAAAAATTCAAACATAAGTCCATAAGCATGCGAAAATAAAAATGTTTCATAGCTGTTTTTTTTATTACTAGACATGTATATATTCAATTGAACATCTCTCTCAAACTCAATATTGCAGCACGATTCAACTAAGCATTAAAAGAGCCCAATCTTAGATTGGATCCAGAAGTGACCTGAGGCAAAAACACCCTCAGTTCCTCTTATGTTCTGGAGCCAAATGGAACCAGAGGGCCCCAGAACAGCAAACTTTACCTAAGCAGATATTCTGCCTTAGAACTTTTTATGCAACCTTGCAACACATAATTGTCGTAATCAAACGAAATGAATATTAGCAACATACCAATTGAGTGAAGTAAAACCAAAAAGGCAGTTTCTCTCTAGGACTGTATGCAAACAAACATTCCTAACAAAAGCTTAGCAATATTTTACAAAAGCATGCATATACTATTTGCAAAACTTTTTTTATGGTTGTTTAAACTGAATAACTCCATAATGCATTTATAATTTCACATTTTCTTTACCAAAATCTCATTAGCAAACTTCTAGTTCATTTCTCAATTCTAAGGGAATCTTTTGTAAATATATAGGGATATTAGGCTTAATATCCAGTTTTTTTTTAATCAACATCTACACTTAGGGTAGGAGTAGAGCCAAAAAACACTTACTGGTATACATTTTAAGGCACACAGAGAATGCAGTGTTATTAGTTGTCTAACAACAATGATTAAAGTGGTAAATCTTGTGCACCTATTCCACATAACCCACATTTATTCCAGCACTGTTATATTATTATGTCTTGTTTTCTTGTATTTTGTAACACAATAAAACACCTTCTGATACATTCATCCACTGACCATCAATTTACGCACTCACACTCACTCAAAAAAGCATTTTTCCACCATCAACACTTTTTCCCCCCTTTTTTTCACTATATATATCTTCTAGTTTCATGTTTCATAAACCAAAAACCTTTCCCTGGCTACAAACTCGCTTTGCTTGTTCTGTTGTTAGTTTCAGCAAGATAACACAAGTCCTTAGTTTCCATTTGACATTATTTTTCTGATGTCATACCATAATAAATAATAACCACAGTGCGGCTATGGAAGTGTCTGTAAATGTAAAGGTTTTCTTTAGCACTTACAAGGAACAAAGACCCATCATTTACAATTCACACACTCTGCTTTGGATTTCAAAAATTAGAATAAATAAATCCAAAAATATTATGATAGCTGTATTATAATTAATAACAATTTATACTAAGCCAAAGTAACCCCATATTACATATTTTCCTAATAACCTGTATTTAATTTCCAACCAAAGGTTGTCTAAACCAATTACAATATCTTTATATTATTAATAAAATTGTTAACATCATATCAGAAATTAATAAAGTGATAATCTCAATGTCATACCCTATCTACAATCACAGACATTTCTAATTAAAGGAGGAGGCTTTACTTAATTTCCCCTTTTTTAAAACTGCAGTGTTTCCACTACCAAAGAAGAAAGTTATCTTGTGTAATATAAACCCAGTACATTTTTAAATTGAAACTAATCTTTACCATGCCTGGGAAACAAATTCAAAATAATTGTGATCACATTGTTTATCATTAGATTAATTAAACTGGCACATATTGTTATGACTATGAGTAATAATAACAATGTCATGTGTGACCTTGCCAACCTTACTCTTACCTCTCTAAAATCTGCTTTCCTTTGTCTTTTTTTTCTGTCACCCATGATCCATCCTGCTCACATAGCTCTTTCCCTAATTATTTAACCTCTTCAGATCTGTGCTATAGCCGATTGACGGCTACAGCACGGATCTACTTTGCTGGGGCACCGTCATTTGACATCCCCGAGCACCCTTGCAGCCGCTGCTTGTGCACTCTCGCGCCTGCTGCAAACTGCGTGAGCGGGCAGACTCAATGTCTGCCCAAGACTTGAGATCTTCTAACAGAGAGAATGTGGAACAACAGATGTAAACACAGCGGTTTCCCATTCTGTGAGGGGGAGAGATCTCCTGATCCCTGTGATCGGGATCAGTTAGATCTGTTATGTCCCTGCCAGCCCAGCCCCCACACAGTTAGAACACAGTGAGGGAACACAGTTAAGCCCTAGATCGCCCCCTTCATGTTAACCCTTTCCCTGTCAGTGACATTTATACAGTAATCAGTGAATATTTCAATTTCTGATCGCTGTATAAATGTCATTGGTCCCAAAAAAAGTGTCAAAAATGTCCGACATGTCCACCGCAATGTCGCAGTTCCGATAAAAATCGCAAATCACCATCGTTACTAGTAAAAAAAAAATAATAAAAACACCATAAATCCATTCCCATAGTTTGTAGATGCTATGACTTTTGCGCAACCCAATCAACCCGATCAATATATGCCTATTGAGATTTTTTTTTTACCAAAAATATGTAGAAGAATATATATCGGTCAAAACTGACGAATAATTTTTTTTTTTGGATATTTATTATAGCAAAATTCAAAATTGTTGCTCTTTTTTTGTTTATAGCGCAAAAAAAAAAACGCAGAGATGATCAAATACCACCAAAAGAAAGCTCTGTTTGTGGGAAAAAAAAGATATCAATTTTGTTTGGGTACAACATCGCACGACCACGCAATTGTGATTCAAAGAGTGACAGTGCTGAAAACTGAAAATTGGCCTGGGCAGGAGGGGGGTTTAGGTGCCCAGTAAACAAGTGGTTAATATGCATCATTTTCTAGTTCCTGTGGACCCAGCTAACTTAGTTACCCATAGTGGGTCCCTGATCACTCTAACCCCTTATCTAGGGGCTCAGTATAGGCTGAACCACAGCTCTGGTTCATACTTGACATGTACCTATATCATCTTGCCTTCACACTACTATTATAGCAGATGTGTGCTTTATACAACTTGTTAACAGCACCATTCTTTCTTTTTTTTTCTTTATCTATAACACTCTGATGGACAGTAGACAGTGACAACATAACATATAAACCCCATTCAATACGGTTAGAATAAGGAGAATAAAATAGGCATACTTTGTCCTGAAAATGCTTTACCAATCAAAAAAGTCTGATAACTCAAATGTTAGCAAAGACTTACTTTAGCTGGCTGAATATCAGAAATTCCCGGATTGTCTCAAGCCTCATCTGGGATTCTTAGTGTCCCATTAATACCTCTACTTAACAATTTACCATTTGCATGTGCACACATAAGCAGTTATCACTTTAAGTAATTACATAAGCAGTATACAAACAGTTAAGCTAGCTTCCCAATTTCACAAAATATATTAAAAAATAAAAACATTATTTTAAGGCGTAACTCTACACCTACATTAAAACATTATTCTAAATGTAATTTTCCTAATAATTTGCAATTGCAACATTCTTAAGATTTAAATCCATCTGATTAGGTTCCTAGGTAAAGGTATGGTGGTATTATTAAATATATGTAATTTAGTAGTGACGTCACGTTTCTCACAAAAATTAAATTAAACAGTGCATTGGGAATGGGCTCAATAATCTGAGCCAATCACATTCCATAAACTTACCAATAGTTATTGGAATCTGCAAAGTCTTATCAAGCAAAAACTATTAAATGTGATAAAAGCATACTACAAATCAATGAACACATTGAATCCCTATTATCTCTCTCTCTATTATCAGTACACTTAAGTAAAGGTTAGCCAAGTCATGTAAGAAGGTAATGGTACCTATCCAGTTACGATTTTCTACACAGATTCCTGTATTCCCATATATACTCCTGTACTCATTTCAGATCCCCCCCCCCCCCCAATAGACAGAGAATTGTAAAAGGGCTCTAGTCCCTAGAAGCTCCTGAAACACAGCCTTTGGCATCATTAACTGAAGAGAAACACTCAGTATTTCCTAACTAGCATTTGCATTAATTTATAGAAATAATCATCAACCCTGGAGTTATGGATGTACTAGCATTGGGTACATTTGAAAATGTGGACTTTTTTTTCTAATATATCAAAATATTTTTTCATACTGAGCAAGGGAATCCCCTATTGTATTCAAGAGGGTATTCATTTTATTTTGTATTCTACACTTCCGCTTTTCCTTCAAACTCATTGTATCCTTCGACAATTGAGCAAATTCTGAACCTTCCTGAATCTCTTTTATTAACTATACATTTTCCCCATTCTCCTGTGACTCTTCCCAACCAGGGGAGAGAGAATTAACTCTCTCCTGCTCAAAAGGGAGTGATATAGACCTCTCAACTGTGTGAGTCCTAAAAAGACTTTCCTCATCTCTAATTTCCGTTCGTATGTTTTAACTTTCTTGGTTACTCTCTTCGGTACTTTATCTTTTTGCTTTCTCATTTTAGTTAATTCTTTAGTTTTAGCTTTCATGGCAAAAACCCTTTCCAGTGGCGTACTAACACGGGGCGGGGGGGTGGTCCGCCCCGGGTGCCACACATTGGGGGGGTGTCAGCAGGGCTGGGTTTGATCTCAACAGGGGGGTGGGGACTCCCAATTCATGTCCACAAATATAGCAATCTCCTGTTGTTCAGTTGTATGGATAAACCTCTTCTCCAATCCCCTGTGTTTGGCGGGGACCAGGAGACAGGCAGCAGACTATTTCTTCATTTTCGGGCCGCGGATTAATCAGCGGCACTCCCGGCGGCTCTAGTGTATTCATATAGAAGAGAGCGGCACATGCTGGTCGGATTAATCCGCGGCGCGAAAATGAACAAATAGTCCGCTGCCTGTCTCCTGGTCCCCGCCGAACACATGGGGATTTGGAGAAGAGATTTATCCATACAATTGTACAACAATTGATTGCTATATTTGTGGACATGAATTGGGAGTCCCCACCCACTCTACCTCACTCTCCCCCAGTTTCCTCCAGCCCAGGCCAGTTTCCCAGCTGAGGTGCCCAGGAGGAAGGGATGTACCAGCAGTCCCATGCTCCCAGCTGGTGAGGAAGGACCAGGACCCACCTGCAGGACAAGACAAGCAGTGCACCCAGGACCCAGGTAGAAGAAGCTGGGGGGGGGGCAACTAACAATGCTGCATTTGGAATGACACATTTGAGTGCCCCCCTGCTGCCCCCCCATTGACGGGCATGGGTGAGGCTGCGCTGATGGGCACTGATCAGGCTGGGCTGATAGGCACTGGTGAGGCTGAGGCTGCATTGATGGGCACTGGTGAGGCTGCATTGATGGGCACTGGTGAGGCTGCGCTGATGGGCACTGGTGAGGCTGCGCTGATGGGTACTGGTGAGGCTGCGCTTATGGGCACTGATCAGGCTGTGCTGATGGGCACTGGTAAGGCTGCGCTGATGGGCACTGGTGAGGCTGCATTGATGGGCACTGGGGAGGCTGCACTGATGGACATTGGTTAGGCTGCATTGATGGGCACTGCTGTTGAGGCTAGACTGATGGACATTGGCTAGGCTGCATTGATGGGCATTGCCTGTGAGGCTACACTGATGGACACTGGTGAGGCTGTATTGTTGGGCACTGGTGAGGCTACGCTGATGGGCACTGGTGAGGCTGTGCTGATGAGCGGAGTGGTCACGGGTAGTCGCATCGGAGTGGTCACGGGTAGTTACGTCGGACTAGTCACGAGTAGTCGTGTCGGAGTGGTCACGGGTAGTCGCATCGGAGTGGTCACGGGTTGTTATGTCGGAGTG